>PKMM01008844.1:0-132585 GCA_002933915.1 Eutrema heterophyllum | reverse complement strand
TTTTAATAATTATATGTATTAAAAACGTTTTTACAAAATTCATTTATAAAAAATATATTTATAAATTCCAAAATAAATTTATAAAAACTTTTTTAAAATTAAAAAAAAATCTAATATAACAACCTAACAATCTAATCTAACAGTCAACCTAATTTTATCAATCTAACCACAAAACTAATCTAACAAAAAATTACAATCACAAAACTAACCACAATCTAACCTAATTCCAAAATTTTACCACAATTTTCTAAATAAAAAACTAACCTAATCATACCGAAAAAAAATATTAGAAGAAGGATTTACATAATCGTCGGCGGCGGAGAGGCGGCGGCGGTGGGCTGCGGCGGTGGCGACGAGCGGTGGGCTGCGGCGGAGAGGCGGCAGCGCTGGGTTGCGGCGAGGAGATGAGAGTACGAGAGAAGAAGAGGAGAGAAGAAAGAGAGGAAAAGAGGAAGAGAGGAAGAGAGGAAGAGAGGAAGAGAGGAAGAGAGGAAGAGAGAAGAAGGAGAGGAAGGAGAAAAAAAGAGAAGGTTAGCGGAGAGGAAGAGAGGAAGAGAGAAGAAGATGAAAATGAAAGAGAAGGAGAAAGATCGAAAATATATGATTAAACGTTTCCGACGGCCAACCAATTTCCCTCGGAAATTGGTCGGAAAGTGAAATAATTAACCGCCTTAAAATTTGATCATTTTCGTTTGGTGGTTTAAATTCCTGAGTAAATTTCAGGATCCGTCGGAAATCCCTTAGAAATTTTCGACGGATTTCCGACGGTTCTTGAAATTGCATGCAGTCTCATTGGCCAGTCAACGCGTACGGTTTGGTCTTGTAAATATCTAAACCAGTCGGAAATCCCTCAGAAATTTCTGAGGGATTTCTGACGGGTTTAGGGTTTAGGGTTTAGATGTTGTAGATTTCATACAATTTAAGGATATATAACCATTAGGGTTACATACTAATAAGAAAAACTTTTGAAAAGCAAATTAAACAAGTTATTTTAGAGTTCGTAACAATCGATCGATGAAAGAGTTCAAACTTTCATAAAAACACATAGAACATATAAGTACATTTATGTGTTCGTTGATGGTTTTAATTAAAAACTATAAAATCTTTGATTCTTAAAAACATTTCAGAGAAATGTGTTATAATTTGTTCCTTCTACATTAATCAAGAACAAATGTTTTCAAAATCCATAAAATTTGAGATTCTATACCCTAAATCGTCGGAAATCCCTCGGAATTTTCTGAGGGATTTCCAACCGATATTTATATTTTGCATCACTTAACTAAAATGCTAAGTGTCAAACATGCAAAATATCGAAGACCGTCGGGAATCCATCGGAGATTCAGTCAGTTTTGGTTTTAGCCGAGAGAATTTCAGGTCTTAGCCGGAGATTCTGATTATATTTTCACCGTCAAACCAACTTAATTACGTTGTTTGATTATTAATTATGGGGGAGTCCAAATGACGCTTTTACGTTAATTAGCCGAGTGTATCGGCTAACTAATTATTATGGGGGAGTCCAAATGATGCTTTTACTTTTTTTGTTTTAACTTTTAATTAGTTATAAAAATAAAATCTTATGATTTATCCACCATTATACTAAACCCTAACGCCTAAGTGTCTTGAAAACATAAAAACGTCTTGGAACAATGATAATTAATTATCCCTTCTAGTTTTATTGTCCTTAAAATCATCAAGAAAAATATCAATAATGTTTTACACTAAAAAACAAATAAAAAATATAGAATCTCAAACATCAAAAACAAATTTTATACATAAAACAAAGTTTCAACAAAATCTAATAATTCTAAAAATTTTTACAGAAAACAAAGTTTCAGTTTTAGCCCGGATTCTGAAATTGTCTCGGCTAAACCTGAATATTTGAATCCGTCAGAAATCCCTCGGAGATTCAGACATTCAGTTTTAGCCGAGACGATTTCAGGTTTTAGTCGGAGATTCTAAAATTGTCTCGGCTAAAACTGAATATATGAATCCGTCGGAAATCCCTCGGACATTTCTGAGGGATTTTCGACGGATTCAGATATTCAGTTTTAGCCGAGACAATTTCAGAATCCCGGCTAAAACTAAAACTGTCTAAATCCGTCGGAAATGCCCGAGGGATTTCCGACGGCTATGGTACGGTCGAAATATTCCGACGGATTTCCGAGGGAATACCGGTTCGTCGATATTCCCTCGGAAATCCGTCGGAATAGTCCAACCGATTTCCGAGGAAAATCAAATCGTCGAAATATTCCGACGGATTTCCGAGGGAATTCAAACCGTCGAAATTCCCTCGGTATGCCCTCGGTATTTCGTCGGTAATTTCCGATGGTTTAAAGCCTGTCGGAAACGCCGTCGGAAATGCGCGTGTTTTCTTGTAGTGATTCTCCAAATCGTAACCAATTCTACGATCTTGTAGTATTTGTTTTCTGGTATTTGCCTTATAATCTACCAAACTTCGAATCAATATTCTACCATTTGTTTTGCATTCTACTAGGCCTATAGAATATATATTCTACAACTTGTACTGCTTTCTACAGATATTGGAATACATATTCTACATTTTTCTCTACATTCTACTTTTTTGTAGAAAAGAAATTCTGCTATTTTGTCTTCGTTCTATGGCTTGAAGAATATATATTCTATAAAGTAGTTAACAAAATCTGAAAAAATCTAACTGAATATCTTTTAAAAAAAAAAATTCCATTCTCTTTCACGTTTTCTTTCTTTTTTCCTCACCATTTACACGCTTTCTTTCACGTTTCCTTTCTTCTCTTCGTCACAAACTTTTTTTCGGATTTCTACAACCTTTATGCTTCTCTTCTTCTTCTTCAAATACGCTGCATATGTATGTTTCATCTGGTGTATGGAGATCGGATATCAATAAGAGATGGATTTTCATTGTTGATGAAGAAAAACGAGGTAAATTACTTACTTTTGAACAAAGTACTACTCTTGTGGAGTTAAAATCGATGATTTTGGAGGACTATGGAGTAGTCAAACAGAATGTCGAGTTTAGTTATCTACCGAGCAATTTGATTGATACCTTAGGATCTCCCCCATTTATTATCTCAAATGATCGTCAATTGAAAAACTTTGTTGGGTATCAAGGAAGAATGCGTCGATATGTTTGTGTCACATTTACAGATGAACGATGGAAGATTGATTTGAATAAGGAGCCATCTGATTCAGAAGAAAATGATGCTAAGTTTCCTGAAAAGCCAGAAGAATTTGTGGAATATAAGCGGAATGATGACTTGAATAACAATGATGACGAAGAGGGCGATTTTGGCGATGATGGTGTAATTTATGAAAACAAAGAAGACAATGAAAAGAAAGTTCGTTTTTCAACGGATGCTGTGAAGAAGGACCAAACTTTTAGAAGCAAAAACGTTATGAAGGCCACTCTGGAAATTTGTGCAATGAAGCATAACTTTGACTACACGGTTGAAAAATCAACAAAACAATGGTGGTATATACGTTGCAAGGATAAAATATGCAATTGGCGTGTTCGTGTAGAGAGTTTAAAGGGGTCTACATATTTCAAAATAAACAAGGTCGTGGCTGAACATACATGTGCTCCTTCTAGAAAAAACAAATACGCTAGGACTGCTTCGGCGAAAACAATTGGCAGTCTAATTATGAATAAGTATGAGAGTGTCAAGGAATGGCCTAAACCGAGAGAAATCATACATATTATGCATACGGAACATGGATGCGAGATTTCTTATACCCAAGCATGGGAGTCTCGTGAGTATGCAGTTAACGCTGTTAGAGGTATTCCGGAGAAAACTTATGGAAAAATTCCAAAATACCTGCACATGTTGAAAGAAGCTAATTCGGGTACGCATACTCATTACGAAACTGATTGTGATGGTAGGTTCAAATATGTATTTATATCTTTTGGTCAATCAGTTAGAGGATTCTACAAAGCCATTCGTAGGGTCATTGTTGTTGATGGTACGTTTCTGAAGAGTAAAAATATAAAGGAGTTCTGCTTGTTGCTACAACTTTAGATGGTAACTCTAACTTGTACCCAATTGCATTCGGGATTGTTGATTCAGAGAACGACCGTTCATGTGAGTAGTTTTTAATGCAACTAAGGTTGTTATAGCGGACGAGCAAAGTTTGGCTTTTGTGTCAGATAGAAATACTTCCGTTACTAAATCACTTGGTAAAGTGTACCCACTTTCTTCTCATGGAATTTGCATCCACCATTTGTTGAATAATGTGGTTACATATTTCAAGACAAGGGTTTTAACTAGAATGATCACAAATGCTTCAAAATAATATAGGGTTGCTGATTTTGAGAGGAGATTCAACGATATTTGTAGCATTAGTCCGGTTGTTGGAAAATATCTAGTGGAGGCTGATGTCACAATGGGCTCGTCGCAAATTTCCCGGATTCAGGTATGACGTTAGAACCACGAATCCCGCTGAATCGTTAAATTTTGCATTGCGATCACTTAGAGAGTATCCAGTAATTCCTTTGTTGGACAGCATAAGAGAAATGTTAACCCGGTGGTTTTATGAGCGTCAAAGATTAAGCTCAAAGCAGAAGGATCCGTTAACCATTGAGGTGGAAAAAAATATTGATAGGAGGATTGAGAAGGGTAAAACATTTATTGTGCATCCGGTTAACATGAGTCGATTTCTAGTTAAAGGTGACAAAATCGATTGCCTTGTTGATTTGGAGAGTAGAATGTGTTCATGTGGAAAGTACGACTTGTTAAAATTCCTTGCAGATACGCCATCAAAGCTGCTTTTTCTGTGGACAAGGAACTACACTTACTCACCGATGAAAAGTATACAACTGTACTATTTCTTATAGTTAATATTTGGCACCTCTTTTGCTAATAAATTGAGTACAAATTGACTAAAAGGTATACCACTGTTGCATGGAGAACGACTTATGAGGAATGCATTAATCCAATAAGTGTTCCTCAGGACGTATGGCTTGTCCCATTGGATGTTCAACAAGCCAAAATTCTACCACCAGAAACACGAAGAGCAGCTGGTAGACGAAGAAAACGAAGACACGAAACAATTGAAGACAATATACATTTTTCACAAGGATCACAAAGGTCTAAAAAGCATAAGTGCAGTCGTTGTGGTAATGAAGGTCACAAGAGAGGGATATGTGACATGGCAATATAAGCTTTTGTTATCACTGTTTTAATTATTACTTTTGCTTTTTTTGGTTCGTTTCTCTGGTTTTGAAGACTCATGTTTTCTATGTTTCATTATCTATCTCTTTGGAAATCTTTGGAAAATTTTCATCAATCACATTCCTTAATTTGTTACCGTATGTGTTTTTATAGATTGTAGATCCTTTTCTTTGCAGTATTGGGTCGAAGGTGTGCATGTATCAATCGATCCTTTGTTCTTTGAAAACATTTCCAAATTAAATTTGTTATAGAATATTAAGGGTACTTTTGGATCAACATTATTTTTAGTCTTAATGAGACAATGTTTAGTTTTTGAAATCTTAAGGGGACAATAGTTATCTGAATTTGTCCTATATTTACAATTCTTTCTATATAAAATTCATATCTAATAATCTAAGCACCAAAGAAAACAATAAAATGTAAACATAAACACTTTCATCGATTAAAATGGAAGTATGCGGATCATATATAGATATCACAAAATGTAAATGTTCATTAATTCCAAAAACATAAAATTATAAGTTATATATGAAACATGCATTGCATTGGTCAGGTCTAGAGATTCAAAATCCACAGGAAGAAGAGTCGAGATGGATTGGAGTCGAGCCAATAGAAGGAAGTCTTGTTGTTATAATGGGAGATTTGTCTCATATCATATCGAATGGACGGTTCAAAAGTACGATGCACCGTGCGGTAGTGAACAAGACGCACCACCGTGTCTCAGCCGCTTATTTCTCTGGTCCACCCAAGAACCTTCAGATCGGTCCGTTGACTGGTGACAAGGACCAACCTCCTATCTACCGGCGTTTGATATGGGAGGAGTACCTTTGCAACCAAAGCAACACACTTCAACAAAGCCTTGACTTTGTTCCGTTGCTGAAACAGAAAATAATATGTATCGTCTACTTTAACTATTGTTTAAGTTGCGCTGTTGCATTTATAAATGTCTTCTATTTTTTTCCTTTTATGTCACGGCTTTTACATATGTGTTGAAGAATTTTGTTTTTGGTATTGTATTAGCTCAATATTTGGTCCACTTTGGTTTGATCTTATAATTTAATTTGTTTAACCAAGGTAGGTTTAAGTGATTGAAATCAATGGATGTCCGAAAAACAAAGTGACTGAAATCAAAGCTTTGAGATTATAGCCCCGATTCAACTTGTTGATTGAATCGATACTAGACTTGATTTGATCGGAAGAAGATTATAAGAATGAACATAGAAGAAAGACACCGGAATTTATCGAGTTCAGGGCCAACCGCCACTTGCGTCTCAGTTTTCCCGGAATCCACAAGAACCAGCTCGAATCTTGAGCTCTTGATCTCTCTATACAAACTATCTGTTACAACGACTTAATATGATTTTGGGTGTGAATGGTATTGAGATAGAGTAAAAAGGTGGGAAAAATGAAAAATTGAGGAAAGAGAAAAAGAAATCTAGAGTAAAATTTTTCTTTGATTTAAAGTAAAGTAATAAATCTAGAGTAAATCACTTTAGTTTTACCCATTTCTAGCCTCTTTTATTTTGATTGGTTGAATCTTGGTTGAATCTTAGAGGAAATGAGAAAAAAGAATTTCAGCTATTTAATTTACTCTAACTTAACCAACGGTTAGTGGTGAGTTTAACATTCTCCGGTTTAATCCGGTTTGAATCAAGACCAGCCCAATTGATCTTGGTTGACGACGGTTCGAACCTAGAAGGAGAAACCGCAAAACGGTTGCCGACCTCTGAACTCGAAAGAAAGGTCCACGAAGGACTTGCTAACCGACGAGTTCGGTAAGAACCCGAAGGAATACCGAACTCATCGTGAACGGCTCGGAACGACGAACTTGAACCGAGATCGGTGAATTAATCCCGATCGACGACGGTTCAAGATCGGTAAGGAAGTTCACAAAGCTACAACCACCGAGCTCGGTGAAAGCCGAACTCATCATGATCGATTCTAAACGAGAAAATCAAGTCCTCATCTCGAACCGAGATCGGTCCATCTGATCCCGATCGACGATGGTTCGAGATCAGTAAAGGAAAGAAAAAATGCGATTGCCGACTTGCGACATACCGAGCTTGTTGATATCAACCCATCGTAATCAAAACCCACTTTCGAGATTCGTGGAAATTTTCGGAAAATACTGAAAAGGAAGATTAATTAGGTTTTTAATCTGGGATTCGCGGAACTTTTCCCGGATTCGGGGAAAGGTCTAAGCCGCCGAGGAAGCTTATAAATAAGGAGGTTCCGATGACATTTAGAGGAGGAGGGGACGACACATTTTAGAGAGAGAAAGTGAGAGCTCAAAATTTTGATCTCGATCTTATTTACCTATCTCAAAATACTTTGTAAACTCCGACGAGTTCGATTTAATAAAAATAAAATCCCGATCGATCTTTCAATTCTTATTATCCTTGTGTGATTTCTACAATCAACAATTGGCGCTAGAAGGAGGGGGTCGAACCTCCGACTTTGTGAAGAACATAGCCGATCTCCGAGTCTCTTTCGATAACCCCGACGATGACCGAAATGACGACAACCCCGATACTCGATGGCAGCGGTTCCACGCTCGGTGATAACGGTACGAAGAATGACGGACTCGACAATCTCAATCCGGAAAACCACAACCAGACAGACAACAACGATGATCCATCACTTATTCCGCCAGGCACTGCTACAACGACCCATGCTCCAGTCGACCAAACCACTTTCTTGATGGCCTTGGCAACACAACTCGCCGAACTCGCCAAAAAGAACGATGAACGGTTCAACTCTCTATTCGCAAACCAGACGGAACTTTGAGACCAGCTCGGCGAACTCAGACATAACCCATCACCTTTCCGACCCGATGAAGTAACACCCCCTCTTCGCCGAAACCTTATCACCGAGCTAAATCGAAACCAAAGCATAACAGCTCGATTTCCCGCATTAAGATCCGCCGATAGCCAGGGGACACATATCACTGATCATGCATCTCTGGATCAAGAATTCAAGAGCGTCAGAGCCCAACTTCAAGATATGAAATCCAAGTTCCATCAGGCCGCCAGCTCGGCACCCGAGATTGATCGTGTAATTCAAGAGACCCAGAAAACACCGTTCACACATCTAATCGTCAACACACCAGGTCGACGTTTGGTAAAGATAAAAATCACACCGTACGATGGACATACCGACCCTCGTCATTTCATGACCTCGTTCGGAATCATGATGAACCGTTTTCGATTTGACACCAAGGAGGAAAAAGATGCCGCCACATGCCAACTCTTTGTGGAGAACCTCACCGGAACCGCGCTCGACTAGTTCTCACAGCTAGATGCACACTCGGTCGACAACTATACCGAACTGTCTACCAAGTTTCTCAAGCGCTTCACCATGTTCATCAAGCAAAAAACTCGGAACGCTGACCTATGGGCCCTTGAGCAGAAAAGCGATGAACCATTGCGTGATTTCATGAACCGATTCAAAGCAATAGTGTCTCACTGCACCATCGATGACGAAGCCGCGATCGAAGCCCTCTACAAGGCGACCTAGTACAAGTCGGATTTTCACAAGGAGATCAAACGCAATTGGCCGAACACTCTGGAGGAAATCTTACACAAATCGCACGTCTACATCCTCGAACAAGAAGAGACGGCCGCGAAAGATAAGCAGTACACCCTTTCAAAGCAAGTCGCACCCAGAGACAAGCCAAAAGAGGAGTACCGCAAAAACCGACCTCACTACGAAAGACGAACTGAGACCCAACAAGTCAGTGCCATTCAACCACAACAACATTGGAATACATGGGTCCGGCCCGAGGTTCCGAACGAGCTGACCTCCAGCGAAGAACCGTTCTGCCAATTTCACAATAGAGAAGGTCACAGCATCGAAGAATGCCGACATCTCAAAGATCTCCTCTTGTTAAAATATAGAAAGGGTCGAAGCCGCGTTCCGGCTTGGAAACAGATTTCGCCGTAATGATAATAACAGAGGTCGTCGACCGAACACCGTCGGAAATTCGGGACAAACGAATGTCAGATCTAACATGGAGCTACCGAAACGAGATCGAGAGGACCAACCCGAAAATCAGAACATCCCGCAAGTCCGGAAGCGTGTTAACATGATTATGGGAGCACTCGAATCCTGCAACTATTCAGTTCGGGCAATTAAAGAGCATAGCAGAGAAGTAATTGCGGCACGGCGGCAAAACCGAGTTGTAGCAGGCGGGAAATTGGTAACCTTCTCCGAGGCCAATACGGAAGGACTCCACATGCCGCATAACGACCCTTTAGTCGTTAACTTGCTTATCGGAGACGTTTCTGTCGGGAGAATCCTCATCGACACGGGCAGCTCGGTAAATGTGATATTCAGACAGACAGTGAGAGACATGGATATTCCGGACTCGGACATCAAAGAAAACATACCTCTCACTGGGTTCACAGGCGAACAAACCATGACCCCGGGAACTGTCAAAATACCGATCTACGTCGGCGGACTTGTAAGAGTGGTCAAATTTTTGGTCTTTGACAGGCCGGCGATCTACAATGTCATCCTTGGGACACCTTGGATCCACACAATGAAGGCCGTTATCTCGACCTACCATCAATGCTTAAAATTCCCAACGCCATACGGAGTCTTCACCCTCAAAGGCGATCAAATAATGTCATGAACATGTTATATCAACGAATGCAAACTTAGGACGGCATCCCGGACATGCGTCATCGGCACGAACAGAACTTTGGCAGATCCATTAGATCGAAAGATGGATCCTGACTTGCCCAGGCGTGAGACAATCATCCAGGTCAATATCGACGAACTCAACCCTGAAAGGTGTGTCGGTATCGGAGCCGAACTGGATGAAGAAATCAAAAGTGATCTTATCCGCTTCCGTAAGAGGAACATCTCAACGTTCGCCTGGACCATTACGGATATGCCCGGGATTAACCCAAAAATCGCATGTCACGAGCTCGGCATTGACACTACCTTCAAGCCAATCACGCAGAAAAGACGTAAGCTCGGCCCAGAAAAGGCTCAGGCCGTCAACGACGAAGTCGAATGTTTACTCACAGCAGGCTTAATCACCGCGGTCAGATATCCAGATTGGTTAGCTAATCCGGCCGTTGTGAAAAAGAAGAACGGGAAATGGAGAATCTGTGTTGATTTCACCGATCTCAACAAAGCTTGCCCAAAAGACAGCTTCCCGGTTCCGCATATCGATAGATTGGTCGAATCCACGGCCGGAAACAAACTTCTATCCTTCATGGATGCCTTCTCAGGGTACAACCAGATACTCATGCACCCTAACGATCGAGAGAAGACATCATTCATCACGGATCGGGGCATCTATTGCTACAAAGTCATGCCATTCATACTGAAAAATGCCAGAGCAACATACCAACGACTCGTCAATCGCATGTTCGCAAGTCAGCTCGGTAAAACTATGGAAGTATACATCGACGACATGCTCGTCAAATCTCTTATCGCTAAAGATCATATCGGTCATCTCAACACGTGTTTCGACATCTCATAGAGAATTGCATAACGAGAAATAGAAATAGATATATAAAAAGACAAAGTTTAGAAATCTTCTCCGAGTATCGAAGAACGAGATTCTTCTCCAAAATCCTTACAAGAGCAAAATGATAAGAGTCTTCTAAATATGAAAGTATGTGTTTTTGGAAAGGTAGCTTATTTTTTCATAGCCTCTAACAATGACTTAATATAGGGATAAAAACGTGGTTGGTGAGGTTCATATCTCACCTACCGAAGACTTTAAACGTGGTTGGTGAGGTTCAGATCTCACCCACCAAAGACTTTAAACGTGGTTGGTGAGGTTCAGATTCTCACCTACCGAAGACTTTTTCGGCCTTAAAACTAGAAAAGTCAAAGTTTGACTTTGCGTTTATTTGTGAACAATTTTTGGGCTAAGACTGGAAAATTCAAAGTTCGACTTTGTGTTTCGCCGCTTTTGTTGATCCAGTCCCTTTTTGTGCGTTTCGCCATTTTTTCGCTCCTACATCTCCAAACTCCGTCCTGAAACGTCTTTAGACTTGAAATGAGTCTAAAATAACTAAAATACTTGATAAAGACTTGAATATATATATATAAAACACGGGTTAGAATGCGTTAAAAACGTAACACATCACTCGGCCAAATAAGGAAAGTCCGGCTTATGATCACATCTGCGACTTTTCTTCACGTGTGATGACATCTACTGAGCTTCCCATGGAGCCAAGACCACCTGATCGTGTGAAGATATCACAACACATGAAGCCTTGTCGTTTTAGACCAAGATTTAAACACTTACCATATTCGGCACCACGCGCAACCTCTTCGTCTGATCTCGACCGTTCCTTCAAACCACATGATCTCAGACGTCCATTCAAACTAGGAGACATAAAGATCTTCATGTCCCCACCAATCACGCTCAAAGATCATCAACCTCTTCAAAGGCGAAGATCAAGCTTCCTTTTAATTGTTTTCCTTGTTGTTTGAATTTCAAGACCATTTGGTCTCTTGCTTGTCAAGCTCTTTATAAGCTCTTTGCTTCTGTACTTTTCATTCACGCATCTTTTATCAAATAAACATTGAGTTTTGTTCCAAAGTTTGTCTTTGAATTGGTTCTTACTTTGTCGAATTCTTTTAAGTATTGAGCGTGGTTTCCCTCTTGCTTAAAGGTCAACCGAGTCTTGTCTTTCTAGTGTGCGGATTCCCCCAGGAAATCCAAGCCTCACCTCTGGTTTGTTTTGGTCATACCACCACCGAGCCAAGCTTCCACCTAACACCATCAATCCACCCTTCCGCATAGCCTCTTTGAACCCTTGAGGCCTTTGTGTGTAGACTTGATTTCGAGTCCCAAAACCAAAGTACAATCCACTAGCATGGAGTGCACCCTAACCTCAAACCAATGACAAAGGAAAGTCCCTTGAAATTGAATCTAGATTCAAAAGTAAAGCGCATGAATCCTTTAGAGATGCATGCCAAGAGCAAGGTAAGTCTTCTACTCCTTACTACACACGTGACTTGACTTGTTTCAGGTGCAAAGGAAGAGGCCACATCTCACGTGATTTCCCAAATCCAAGAGTAATGATCGTATTACCATCCGGTGAGTACGAGTCACAAGACGAGGAAGAACCGGATAATGAAAAGGAAACCATTGAGTACGCTGATGAAGGAGAGTCTTTGGTCATCCTAAGAGCCTTAAACACTCAAATGGTCGAAGAAGACACTGCCCAAAGAGAAAACCTCTTTCACACACGTTGTACCGTGAAAGACAAGGTATGTCATCTTATCATAGATAATGGTTCTTATACTAACATTGCTAGTTGTTTGTTGATTGATAAGCTAGGTCTCACCACCACAACACACCTTAGACCCTATAAACTCAAGTGGTTGAATGACAAAGAAGAACTACAAGTTTCCAAACAAGCCGTGGTGCCATTCTCAATCGGTCAGTACAAGGACCAAATTGTATGTGACGTTGCACCAATGCAAACTAGGCATATTTTGCTCGGAAGGCCATGGCAATATGACCGAGAAGTGTCTCACAATGGTCGCACAAATGAGTATTCATTCTGCCATGAGAACCGTAGGGTAACTCTTGCCCCTTTAGCACAAAAAGAAGTACGTGTGATGCAAGTAAGGTCAAAGATGAAAAATACTTCTAAGGCAAGTTATTTTGCAATTTCAGATTCAACACCTTTTTATTCCACGGATATGATGCACTTGTCTTCTCCATTTATGTCAAAAACAGGTTTTGTAGGTCGCACAAAGGAAACAACCGTAGGCGAGACCAAACCAGTTTTTGCCGAGTCAAAAACAGTTTTTGCCGAGTCAAAAACAGTTTTTGCCGAAGCCACAACATTTCTAGCCGAGGCACATTCAGTTCTTGCCGAGACCAACCTAGTTTTTGCCGATACAAAAACAGTTTTAACCGAGGCAAAGCCAACCTTAGCCGAGAATATTTCAAACCAACACATTCCTACCTTGGACTTAAATGCAGCAAAGGGCATTCACTACACGCTGATGATAGATGCCTTGCAACCAAGAGCATCAAATTCACCACACGGTTCAAAGATTTCGAGTATGAAACCACTTAAAGAGGGAGGGTATGATGAGGACATCGTACCAACAAGCCCACGAGGAGCCGACCTCAAGACCATGAAAGCTCATGGGGGTACTACCACCTCAAGGGAGGCCTGTTTTGTGCGTACGACATGCTTTGATCATGTTCCTATTGGCGACAGCGGGACTACCTTGAACGTTGGGACAGTAGCTCCCAAGCTACAAATCCAAGAAGAAGTTGTGAAAAATAGGATCGATCGATCTCACTTTCCGAACGATTGATCCAGCCATCCAAACACGGAACCAAACGTAGACATCGTCCTGCCGGACGAGGATCCAAACGACAGCCGGTCCACCAAATCCAAACGTAAGCAGAACGATCGATCCTTTACCGGGAACGATCGATCCCAACAGCTTAACGATCGATTTCCCTCTTCGACCGATCGATCCTAAATTCTCGCCCAAACACCGTCCAAAACCAAGGACACTCAACTTGAAGCTGAGGTTGATCCGAACCTCAATCCAACTAAATAAGACCATTTCCATCGCCCAACCACACATGGAGAAGAGAACAGTCGAGGCCAAATCCCTCTTGCTCAACCTAAACCAATAGCCACTCTAGCCATGCATTACGGGGCACCCGAGAAGACTTATGGGCCAGAAACTATGTGTTTTAGTCCAAGTCCACTCAAGCTTGATCCATCCAAGACCCAACACGTTTACTGGAGTTTGTTATGGACCAAACCAGCTTGAGGTCACACTTGGACCGACCCGGATCCAAGCCGAGGCGAACAATCCTTCTCGCGAGTCATCTCTCGGCCAAATAAGGAAAGTCCGGCTTATGATCACATCCGCGAATTTTCTTCACGTGTGATGACATCTACTGAGCTTCCCATGGAGCCAAGACCACCTAATCGTGCGAAGATATCACAACACATGAAGCCTTGTCGTTTTAGACCAAGATTTAAACACTTACCATATCCGGCACCACGCGCATCTCAACTCATCAAGGCGTGTCCTCTTCGTCTGATCTCGACCGTTCCTTCAAACTACATGATCTCAGACGTCCATTCAAACTAGGAGACATAAAGATCTTCACGTCCCCACCAATCACGCCCAAAGATCATCAACCTCTTCAAAGGCGGAGATCAAGCTTCCGTTTAATTGTTTTCCTTGTTGTTTGAATTTCAAGACCGTTTGGTCTCTTGCTTTTCGAGCTCTTTATAAGCTCTTTGTTTCTGTACTTTTCATTCACGCATCTTTTATCAAATAAACATTGAGTTTTGTTTCAAAGTTTGTCTTTGAATTGGTTCTTACTTTGTCGAATTCTTCTAAGTATTGAGCGTGGTTTCCCCCTTGCTTAAAGGTCGACCGAGTCTTGTCTTTCTAGTGTGCGGATTCCCCCCAAGAAAGCCAAGCCTCACCTCTGGTTTGTTTCGGTCACACCACCACCGAGCCAAGCTTCCGCCTAACACCATCAATCCACCCTTCCGCATAGCCTCTTTGAACCCTTGAGGCCTTTGTGTGTAGACTTGATTTCGAATCTTACATCATTTTCGTGGTAGTTCGTCAACAAACCATGCTTGGCAGGTGGCCCCTTGATGATTATAAAAATTTAATTCACAACATCAAACCTAGCCAACAATATAAACCCTTCCGCAATTGTACCTACTAGGTAAAACAAGTCATGATTGAGACACACTTCCTCGCCTCGAGGTCAGTGATCAGGAGTAACATCAATTAACCTATCAATCAACCTCCATCCAATATCTATTCTCACTGTATAAACCTAAGCCTCCCCAGCTTAGTGATTTCTCTTTATGACCAACAAAATTTTGTAGACGTTTGTATCGTGTTGTTGGGCTTTTAAAGCCCATTTTCAATCCTCATTAGTATGACAGCCGCTTTAAAGTCCATGTCTAACATAATTTTGTGCGCTATCATTTTCTATAAGATCGCTGATTCTGCCGAGAATTTGCACACATCAAATTTTCAAAAGCGTCTTTTTCGAATACAAATTCGACCTGATCAATAACTAGGACATAATCCTCATAGATGTCATCGATGTGATCACCATAGATGTAGATCTGTCGTCTTCATAGATTTCGGAAGAGTCTTCTTGGCCGACGAGACCGAATGCAGCGAGATATTATCTTTATTATCTTTTTTTATTATTTAGTCAATTTCATTTTGTTGTTTCAAGATTTTTCTAGTGGTTTTGGATTTAATATAAATAAGCTGTTTAGACATAAATAAAATTGTTATAATGGGAGATTTGTCTCGTATCATATGTAATGGACGGTTCAAAAGTACGATGCACCGTGAGGGGGTGAACAAAACGTACCACCGTGCCGCATATTTCTCCGGCCCACCCAAGAACGTTCAGATTGGTCCGTTGACCAGCGACAAGGACCATCCAACTATCTATCGGCGTTTAATATGGGAAGATTACCTTGCAGCCAAAGCAACACACTTTAACAAAGCCTTGACTTCGTTCCGTTGCTGAAACAGAAAATAATATATAAGTATCGTCTACTTTATCTATATATTGTTTAAGTTGCGCAGTTGAATTTATAAATGTATTATATTGTTTCCTTTTATGTCAAGGCTTCTACATATATGTTGAAGAGTTTTGGTTTTGGTGTTGTATTAGCTTAATATTTGGTACACTTTGGTTTGATTTTCTAATTTAATTTGTTTAACCAAGGGAGGTTTAAGTGATCGAAATCAATGGATGTCCAAAAAACAAAGTGACTGAAATTAAAGCGTTTCAAGAAATAGAATCAGATTACACGTTAAGTTTTTAATTTTTTGGTCAACCAAAATTTTAATATCTTTGTTTCTGAATTTGAGGCGTGTAAATCAACAGGTTATATAAGTAGAGGGCAAAATTTATGTTCTCCAAAGTGTTGAAAACACCAAAGAGCTCCTCTTCTTCAGATTCACGTTCAAGAACAAACAAATTGTTCATCGCACTAATTAATTAGATAATAATAGTAAGTAATGGAAGGAATACATTACAAGAATTAATGGACAAATTTTTATAAACAAAAATAAAAAATCAAAACAAATTGATATACCTTGCATCGGTAGATGATACCATGACTCATATTCATCAAACGGTAGTAGCAAGAGCATGCCCTAAACTATAATGCTCACCGGTTGTAGAGACAACGTCACTCCATTCTAGCAACCCCCGAATCTCGCCTTTTTGGCGTTTTTCAATCGTAATTACCGCACACCAAATCACTTTCTCTCTAGGGTGCTTGACAAACACATACTCTTCCCACATAACCGCAATTTTCCCACCATAATCCACCAAGTTAACATCTGTATTAATACGAGGAAACCTAGGCAAACTTTCCAAACCCTTCAGACTTGTCCATAATCTTTCTTTGGAGTCAAACCAATCGATCGTCCTGTAAAAATAACGGTATAACACGTTCTCTATCACACAATAAGATGATGAGCGACCCCATCCATGATGCATCGCCAAGTCTACCTCTCTCCATCTACCTTTATGCAGCTTGTAAGTCACATTCTTTTCCTGGGACCTCACATAGAAGGTTCCTTCATACCATACACTTAGTAACTGAGAGGCATAGAAGGTTCCTTCATACCATACGCCACTACAAGAAAACATGCGTTTTTCCACGGCAGTTTCCGTCGGAAATCCGTCGGAAATAGCCTTTTCCGACGGATTTTATCCGTCGGTTCCAACTCGTCGGAAAACAAAATCCGTCGGAAATCCGTAGGAACTTTTTGACGGATTACCGACGGGAAATTTTCCGACGGATATACGCCGTCGGAATATTGTCCGACGGATTATCGACAGCACCATTTCCGACGGATTTCCGACGGATATTTGATCGGAAAAGTTCTGACGGGATTCCGACGGACATTAATTCCGACGGATATTCCGACAGATAATTGTCGGAAAAGTCAGTCCATAATCCGTCAGAAATCCGTGGGAACGTTCCGACGGATTTTCCACAGATTGTTTCCGACGCCTTTCCGACGGACTGGTTCTGACGGACTTCCCACTGACCGTTTCCGACGGAATTCCGACGGGTAATAAATAATTTTTTTAATTATAAATTTTATTTAATTTATTTATTTATTTAATTTTTATTGAATATATTATTAAAAAATATTAGAAAAAATTAATTAATAATTAAATTTCATTAAACATTAAAAAAGTATTCATAAAACATAATTAAAATTGTTAAAAAACAAATATGAAACATTTAATTTAAACGGTCGTCGGGATCGTCGGGGTTGCCGGGGTTGCGGGTGTTTTTTCCGAAAGATATCGGGGAAGGCACCTTGAATGATCTTCTGCAACTCGGCGAGCTGTGTCTGGGTCGTAGTTTGTGCAGTCTTTAACTCTGCAACCTCGTCGTCACGGTCTTTAACCGTTTGGCTAAGCCTTGCGATTTCTTCCCGATACTCTGAAGGATACCGAGGAATCGAAGAAGATTTCTCGGTCGGAAGTCCGCCTAACCCAGCGAATCGACCCTTGACTTGTCGAGTTTCCTACAAAATATTATAAATGTTAGTACTAAATTAAAATTACGGAAAAAAAATTGAAAACAAAAAAAAACTTACTGCGAGAACAATTTGGTCGATTTCTTCCGTGGATAACACGTACTCGTTCGAGTCCGACGATCCGTCAAGAGTGAGCTGCAACATCGAAACTTCGTGTTCCGTCTTCTTCTTCTTACAGGTCTCGACAAGTTCACGAATGCCTCCGTCTTGGATCACACCAGTTTTTTTTTTGGTGTGCCTCCTCTCAATGACTTTAAGGTAGTCGGGAGCTTTGCCTTCTGCCTTCGCTTGTACAATTTAGTTAAGTAAAAAGTAATAATAAACGAAATTAGTAATTAAAAATTGAAATTACAATTACCATTTCCATCGCCTCGCGTTCGACGGTCTTTGCGCCCCCGTTGTGAATGTAAACCCCCTTCCCTCCTCGGTCGCTCTTGCGGTTCTTCGAATTTCTTTCGGAGGTCTCCTTTGTCTTCGCCTTACTCCAGTACTCGCCGAAGCCCTTCCAGACATCGTCCTCAAGGTCCTTCGGCTTGGCTAAGCCGTGCTTCCACTTCTGCTTCCACTCGTACATGTGGTTCGAGTACGAAAGCGCAGCATACTTGTCGAATTGTCCGATAACCATCGTCGTAAGGTTAGGGTCCCACGTGAACTCTTGCTACGTTTAAAACAAAAAACATAACGTTAGTTTTGAATATTTATATTGACATAATCAACTAAAAAAAGAAAAAAAATCAAGTAACTACTTACCGCGAAACTCCGGTGCCAAACGTCTTTCTCGTTCGAAGGCATGTCAGAGTACTTCTCGTACGGTTTATCCAACATGTTGTGGACCATCCGCAATATCGCCTTTGTGATTTCAGGCGACAACTTAAACCTGAAAACATTTTTAAAATAAAGTTAGTACGTTAAAATTCAAAATCTAAATAAATTGAACTTATAATAGAAATTTCACTTACCAAGTCCCACCCTCAAACTTTGGGTCGAGACGGATGCAGTGGTCCCGGTTCGGCTGCTGGACAAGATCCTCGATCCTAATGTTGGACCGAGCCGCGGATTGCTGGGAGTCTGGTATTTGAGTTTCCGAGCTCGATGGTACAGTAGTCGGAGCTCGATGACCCCGAGAACGGCGGCCTTGGGAACCGCCCAAACGGAGAGAGTCCTCGTCAGCCCTACGGAAAAAACATAAAAACGTTAGTACATCGAAAGCTAAACATAACGGAAAAAAAACCGTAATCCCGTCACATGTTCAAAATTCCCGAAAAGTACAAATTTGCCGAAAATTTCATAATTCCCGAAATTTTCAAATTCCCGAGAAGTTCAAAAAATTCGGAAAAGTTCAAATTTTCCAAAAACTTCACAAATCCCTAAAATTTCAAACATCCCCAAAAATTTTAAATAATCCCGAAAATTTCAAAATTCCCCAAAATTTTGAAATTCCCGAAAATATTGTAAATTACCGTCTAAGTACAAAATTTTCTAAAATTTCAAAAATCTCGAAAAATTTAAATTTTTTAGAAATTTTCTAAAATTTCAAAAATCTCGAAAATTTCAAAATTCCCGAAAATTTTAATATATTTTCAAATAATGTTTATAAATATTGTAAATATGTTTATAATTAGTAAAAATTATAAAAACGTTTTCTATAATTTTTATATTTTCCAAAAACGTTTTCATATAATTTTTATATTTAGACAAAAACGTTTTTTGTTTTATAAATTCCAAAAATGATTTATAAAATTAGGAAAAAATTTATAAACCTAAAAACAAAATTATAAATTACTAAATCTTAAATTATAAATACTAATCTAACAAATTCACAATTTCATTCCACTAATCTAACAAATTCTAAATACTAATCTAACAATTTTTTAATACTTACTAATCTAACAATTGTATACAATTGTATACTTACNCAATTATCCTTGGTGTGACCTCTTCCTTTGCAATTATCACACACCACATTTCTTCTCTCTGCTTGGTTATAAGCCTCTTGGCTTATATGAGCAGTCTCACTTGTCCCTCGAAAGAGACCTTTTGACCCTTCTTCCTTTTAGATCATCATACATACTTCGTTCAAGGTTGGCAGCTTCTCAAACCTTAACATGTGGTCGATCAGTCCTTTGAATGATCCGTTGAGCGTGAGAAGCAAACCAAAAACTTGATCTTGATCTTGCCTCTCCATCATCTCCTTCAGTTCTGTGGTAGGAGGTCTCAGCATCTCCAACTCAGCCCACAACGTTCTGAAGTCACCAAACAAGGTCTTGAATGGCTTCTCCTCTTGTTGGAGATCATTCAGTGCCTTCTTTACCTCAACAATACGACTAGGATTTGAGGTATTTCCATATACACTCAAGAGAGTGTCCCATAACTCCTTTGCAGTTTCAACATATGAGTAAGCTGCAAGGATAGATGGCTCCAACGAGCTCTGAAGAACCGCAAGAACAAGCTGGTCCTCTTGGATCCACTTGGAATCCTCTTTACTAGAGCCGGTTTTGATTGGAGACTGCACTTCTCCTTCATCAGCCTCGGCTTTCTCTTTCTTCTTGTCCGTGGACACTTCTTGAGAACCAACGATGTACTCCCATAAACCACGGCTCCTTAGAGCAGTTCGTGTGGTCACAAAAGATAGTTGTCACCCTTAAGGACAACTGGTAGAGTGATTTGCCTTTGATTCTACATTGATGGATTTCAGAAAAACAAGGAGACAAAAATACAGAGTACGAACAGAGTAAATTTGCAGAAATTAGGCCTTCAAGAGCTTTGTTGCTCTGATACAATGTAGAAATTTAGAGATTAAGTATGAAGAACAAGAGAGAGAATATGAAGAACAAGAGAGAATCGATTTGAGAGAGAGCGAATACTGAATTTTTCTTGTTATTATTCTTCTTTGCAATTACATCACATATATAAACTAACCAACAACTAACTCTAGTTAATCTCTAACTCTAGTTACAACAATTAAGTCAAAGACACATTCCAGCAATTAAGCCACAAGTTGCACAAGTTGCAACACAAGAAAAACCACACTTTACAAATGGTGTGCGGAATGAACAGTGCACGTTTTGCTACAGTACACGGTCAACATAAGCTTGGATCGATCGATCCAAAATAATAGGATCAATCAGGTTAGCTGTTTGGTCGATCCAGAAGTGTACAAAAATTGGGATCGATCGATCCAAGCTATAAGATCGATCGATCCAGTTCTGTCGGACAAGGATTTGTGTTTTGATCAACTTGGATCGATCGGTCCAAGCTTGGGATCGATCGATCCAATCTTTTACAAGCTTCAACTTCATTTCTTTGCTTCATTTAAACATGTCATACCTCCATAATCTTCTTATATATCATCGTTTCAAACTTAGTTAACCCAAAACTATGGAATGGGAGGAAAAATGTAACTCTTAGTTTAGAAGGAATACAATACCAAAGGAACACTTGGCATATTGTCGATATAACAATGGAACACATGACATGATAATAGTTTCTAAGATTTTTTCTACATCTGCCAAAAGGAATAAGAAGAAACCATGTATCAAAAGAAGTGGTGGTAGAGAAACAAGAACAAATATGAAAACACAATTTTTTTTTAAGAAAAAGAATCCTTGAAATTTTTCATAACAAATCTGCCAAAACAAGGCCGATCTCTGCTCTAACTCTGCCTAGAGCTTTATATACCATCACACGTTAGCGCCGCCTTTTGGCAGACAGCGCCGCCATTTCTTTTACCGAACAATCTGCCAAAACACGGCAAGGAATTCTCGATTAGATTTGTATGCGAAACCCAAAACGAGTAAAAACGAAGGAACAACTAAGTTTATCATTTTTTTGGACGCGATACCTCCATAATCTTCTTATATATCATCGTTTTAAAGCTTAGTTAACTCAAAACAATGGAATGGGAGGGAAAATGTAACTCTTAGTTTAGAAGGAATATAATACCAAGGGAATGTTTGGCATATTGTCGATATAACAATGAAACACATGACATGATAATATTTTCTAAGATTTGTTCTAAATCTGCCAAAAGGAATAAGAAGAAACCGTGTATCAAAAGAAGTGGTGGTAGAGAAAACAAGAACAAATATGAAAACACAATTTTTTTAAAGAAAAATGAATCCTCGAAATTTTTCATAACAAGTCTGCCAAAACAAGTCTGATCTCGGCTCTAACTCTGCCTAGAGCTTTATATACCGTCACACGTTAGCGCCGCCTTTTGTCAGACAGCGCCGCCATTTCTTTTACCGAACAATCTGCCAAAACACGGCAAGGAATTGTCGATTAGATTTGTATGCGAAACCCAAAACGAGTAAAAACGAATGAACAACTACGTTTATCATTTTTTAGACATCATACCTCCATAATCTTCTTATATATCATCGTTTTAAAGCTTAGTTAACTCAAAACAATGGAATTGGAGGAAAAATGTAACTCTTAGTTTAGAAGGAATACAATACCAAGGGAACATTTGGCATATTGTCGATATAACAATGAAACACATGACATGATAATATTTTCTAAGATTTGTTCTAAATCTGCCAAAAGGAATAAGAAGAAACCATGTATCAAAAGAAGTGGTGATTTAGATTTAGCCTTATCCGTCGGAAATCCGTGGGAAATTTCCCACGGATTTCCGACGGATGCAGTATCCCCCAGCTAAAACTGAACCCGGGTAAAAATTACCTCGGCTAAAACTGCATCCGTCGGAAATCCGTCGGAAATTTCCCACGGATGCAGTTTTAGCCGAGGTAATTTTTACCCGGGTTCAGTTTTAGCCGGGAAAACTGAATATGTCGAAAATTCCC
Organism: Eutrema heterophyllum; assembly: GCA_002933915.1. Taxonomy (NCBI): domain Eukaryota; kingdom Viridiplantae; phylum Streptophyta; class Magnoliopsida; order Brassicales; family Brassicaceae; genus Eutrema; species Eutrema heterophyllum. Next base: position 110,039 of record PKMM01008844.1, on the reverse strand, counting down.
TTAGCATTTTTTACGGATTTCGGACGGAAGTATACTTATCATATTTTTTTGGGGTTTTCGGACAGAAGTATACTTATCATTATTTTTGGGTTTTCGAAATAGATTATTACACTTAATTAACTATATCAAATGTCTAATTTTATAAAAGTTCCACATAAGTAATACATTCCCTGAGAACAAATATCAAGTACAAGTCCAAGTACATATTTTACAATGCAAATTATATAAAACTACTCTGAATCTGATGATGGTAATCTGATTCTGCTGAATCGGAAGTTTCCTCAAATTCGTCAAATTCTTCCTCTGAATCCTCAAATACCCGATCATCTATAGGTATGGTGAAATCAACAACAAGGTCGACCTCAAGGGAATGTTCGATTGAACCCAAACCTACGAAGCTTTGTTGCAGGGGTTCATGATCGGACATCCCATGAACCATACCTCTCGGGTTTATCGAGGTAATTGTAACCCATGGGTCTTGCTTGTTTGTCACTCGTGGATAGGGAATATAGCATACCTACACCATGTAATAAAGTCATATAAAAATTAAACCAAGATAATGCAAAAATACTAACAAATAAACCTATATATAAATTAAAGAATAAAACGAACCTGGTCCGCTTGTGAAGCAAGTACGAATGGCTCATATTTCTGGAGTCGCCTTCTGCTATGTAATGATGTAACATCAAATTGGTCGTGTTGCACACCGCTTCCTACTAATGGGTCGTTCCAGTCGCATAAAAATGCAACGCATTTTAAACCGAGCATTCCCGGGTACTGAACATCAAAAATCTCACGTACGATACCATAGTATACAAGATCACCGGACTGAGTTGATACACCGTAATCTGAAGTTGTCGCACTCTTATCATCACGAAGAATCTTAAAAGCGTACCCCCGTGTGATATACATCACATGTGACTGCACGGTTGCTAGTGGAAAGCGCACAATTTCTTCTAACCACGTGGGAAATCTTTGTCCGTTAGCCGTCTCTGTTATGATCTGCACAAATAAAATAAAAAAAGTGTCAAATAAATCATTCATTACATATGATCGTTAAAAACAAGGCAATTAAAAGACTTACATAATCTCTTAACCACAGTCCGAACTCTTCTTGTTTGAGCTCGATTAGCTCGTCCTCTGTTTTGTCCGGAAATGCAAAACGTTGATAAGCCATATACATCCTGTGAGATTGAAGCGATCACCACGTTAGTACATATATATAATCAAGAACCCAATAAGTAATTAATAATTTTGTTCAATATAATACCTCTCATATTCATCAACTTCGTCGCAGTTTGTGAGAATATACATATGCAAATGCTCTCGCTCTTGTTGTGAAAGTCTCCGCTTCTTGCCTTTTCCACTAAGTCGTCCAATCTCTAAGAATATATGAGGAACATCGACCGGATAGAAAGGTATTACGCCTCCGTCATCATGTCGAGCTGGTCTACGACTCTTCGTTTTGACTTGTGATGGAACGTAAAACTCGGCAAAATGTGAGGTTTCTTCATTGATGCTCTGTGCGACAATAGAACCCTCCACTTTGCTCAAATTTTTCACCTTCTTCTTTAGATGAAACATATAGCGTTCGAAAGGATACATCCAACGGTACTGAACCGGGCCCCCCAAGCTCTGCTTCTCGAGGGAGATGAATTGTTAGATGTTCCATAACATCAAAGAAGGAAGGCGGAAATATCTTCTCCAAATTGCAAATGATAACGGGTATATTATTCGCAAGGTTGCGGATACCGTCTGATGTAAGAGAGCGCGAACATATATCTCGAAAAAGGCACCAATCCCTGCATAATTAATAAGCATAACAAATGAAAATCTAAATACTAAAGTATTGTGTAAAGTATTCAAAAATAATAATTTAATGATTGTACCTGCAATTGCTTCGTGGACATTACGTGGTAGAAGACATGCAAAGGTAAATGGAAGGAGGCGCTGCATCACAACATGACAATCATGACTCTTCATCCCAGTAAACTTCCCCTCTCTGTGATCAACGCAGTTCCGAAGGTTAGATGTGTATCCGTCCGGGAATCTAACACTATCGGAAATCCAGTTAAAAAACTCGGCATTTGAATGTTCATCCAACCGAAAAGCTGGGACCGGAGCCTTCCCATTCCCTGTCACATGTAGTGCTCTACGAGAACAAATGTCTAGCAAGTCCAATCTATACTTCAGATTGTCCTTCGTCTTCCCTTGGACATTGAGAACGGTGTTCATAATGTTGTCAAAAAAATTCTTCTCAATGTGCATGACATCCAGATTATGCCTCAAAAGATGGTCCTTCCAATAAGGTAAATCCCAGAAAATACTCCTCTTGTGCCAATTATGTACGTTGCCACAACCATCAACAGGATGATGCCCGTTACCACCACAATCAACGGTCCTATCTGTACCAAAATCTCTGAACTGATCCAACAAATATTGTCCATCTAACTCAGGAGGTGGACCATCAATTACTTTCTGGTTCTTCCTAAACAATGTGGTGCTCCGACGATAAGGATGATCGCTAGGTAGGAATCGCCTATGACAATCAAACCAAGACATTTTGCGTCCGTGCTTCAATTGAAACGCATCTGTGTTATCTTGACAGTACGGGCACGATAACCTTCCGTGCGTTGTCCATCCTGATAACATACCATATGCTGGAAAATCGCTAATGGTCCACATAAGTACCGACCGCATGATGAAATTCTGCTGACAAGAAACATCAAACGCCTCAACACCTTGGTCCCATAACATTCGCAGCTCATAAATCAATGGCTGCAAAAACACATCAAGTGATCTCTTCAGATGCTCTGGTCCAGGAACGAGAATGCTAAGGAACAAGAACTCCCGTCTCATGCACAAAGATGGCGGCAAATTGTAAGGTGTTACAATTACTGGCCACAAAGAATATTGTCTGCCGTGATTCCCAAAAGGGTTGAAACCATCGGTACATAATCCAAGGTATACGTTCCTCGCCTCAAACGCAAAACTATGATAAATTGACTGAAAATGTTTCCATGCTCCTGCATCTGACGGATGAGCGATTTCTCCATCTGTTGTATGCTCTGCATGCCATCTCATTGCTCCCGATGTGCGTTCTGACTGATATAACCTCTTCAATCTCTCTGTTAACGGCAAAGACCACGTCCGTTTATATGGCACTGGCACTCTTCCACTTGTTTCCTTATACCGAGGTTTGCGACAAAAACGGCATGTCGAATGGTCTGCGTCCTCTTTCCAATAGAGCATACAGTTTTCAATGCATACATCTATCATCTAATACGGCAATCCTAAACCTTGAACAAGTTTCTGTATCTCATAGTATGATGCCGGTGCAAGATTATCTTCTGGCAAAATGTCTTTCACGAAATCAGCGATTGCATCCACGCACTCCTCACTCAAATTGAAATCCGTCTTTATACCCATCATCCTAGTTGCAGTTGATAAAGGGGAATGTCCACCTCTACACCCATCATATAACGGATGTTTAGCAGCGTCTAACATATCAAAGAATCTCCGAGCTTCTAAGTTAGGTTCTTCTCCTCTATCTCCATACTCAGCAACCGATGGTATACTTTCACGAAATGCATCGTTCACCATCTGAACATGACCTACGGTACTTTCTACTTCCATTGCAGGTTCTTCTAAGCTAGCGTTATCCCCAATATATTGTTCACTAGTACTAACATAATTATCCACCATTGTATCATTTTCTCCGTGATAATACCAAATCTTGTAACCCGGCACAAATCCATGACAATACAGGTGTGACCATACTTCATCTATCACGATAAATCTACGATTCCGACAATTAGTACAAGGGCAGTAGATTTTACCGTTTTTTTTGCTTTCTTCTGCAAACCCGCAAATGTCATGAATTCCTGCAGACCTTCTTTGAATTCCTCCGTAACTAGGCCCGTGTCCGGAATTTGATGAGGCTTGTCCATCCATGAACGAAAATAATTATAAGGATCTGAAGAAGACATTTTGGTAAGGTTGTAGATGTTTGGGTTTTTTGTTTGTGATTATAAGGAATGAGAGAAAGGGAGGAAACGTTTTTATAAGGAAATTGTGTGCCATTTCCGACAGATTTCCCACGGATTTAAACGAAGATATTTATTATGTCGGCAACATGTCGGCAACCTCAACATCTGTCGAACATCCGTCGAAAATCCGTCGGATATTGTCCAACGGATCTATGTCGTCGGAAATCCATGAAAAATCCCCACGGATTTCCGACGGATGTAATTTTCGTCGAAATACTGTCGGAAATCCGTCGGAAGTTGTCCGACGGATTTATTTCGTCGGAAATCCGTCGGAAATTTTCCACGGATTTCCGACGGGTGAATGTTTCCAACGGATGTAATTGTCGTCAGAATACCGTCGGAAGTCCGTCGGAAATTTCCAAAAGCTTTTGCTAAATCAACCCAATTTATGTGATTTAGCAAAAGCTTTTGGATGTTCGGCATTTGCAAATTCATATATTCTTAACACTATTGTTTACTATCCTATCATGTCTTTTCATATTATTTTTTTGTTTTATTTATTTACTAGATAAGTATCCGCATATATGCGGATTTGTAATTTAATGATTTATAACATGTGGAAAATAAATTAAAGACGAAAAATGGAAAACAAAATTAGATCACCCGTGAAAATATATAATACATAAATTTAGAACAAATTTTACGATGAAATAAATATATACCTTGAAAGAAAAATTTGGTGAATAGATGCAGTAAATAGTTTTGGATACGATTATTGGACTTTTAATTTTTTGGTGTAATTGACATAATACCAAATTGTGATTTATATAGAGGTGAGAAATTAGAATTCTTTTCTTTTATAATTAATTTCCTTAATATAAATGAAAAAAACTAAAGAATGTTTTTTTTCCTTTTTATATTAATTTTGCCTTTTAGGTTAAATTTAATTTTTTAACTTTTTAATTTTATTTTTTAGTAACTTTATCTTTTAAAATTATGAATCGGTAATTAAATTTTCAGAATTTTTAAGTTTTTTTTTATAAATCGATTTAAAATTTTTCCACATTTGAAACATTCAGTTTTATATAATAAGATTTCCTTATTCTAAAATGAAATATGATTTTTCCTTTTTAATTTTTTTTTTTTGGCGCTTATTCATTTTCTTTTTATGATTGTTATATATTGTTTAATTTCCTTATTCTAATATGAAATATCATTTTTCCTTTGTTTAACGTTGGTTTTTATTTTTAGTTTTTGTTTAATTTTTTTAATTAAAACATAACTATTATTTTTTTTTCTTTTACCTTTTAGGATTAGGAATCAATTATAAATTTTACTTTTATTGTTGATATTATATGTCAAAATCTAATCGATTAATTTAACACGTGTCGCGATTATGCGAGTTACTAACTTTGAAACATTCTCTTTTATATAATAAGATTTACCATTTAATACAATAATTATAATTTGTTAAAAAAGTATATTTCTCAATGCATATAGTATAAAATTTAAATATTCTTAAAACATTTACATCCGAGTTAAACTATATTTTTCTTATCTTTAATCATTTTTAACATCTTTTTCTCTTTAATCAATTTTACATCCTTAAAATATCCAAATGTTTATTTTTAATTTAATATTGTACATAAATAAATTTATTAAGCAGATCTTGAAATCGGAGAAAGAGGAAGGAGGAAGAAACAGAGCATGTAAAAGTTTCTCACTTCCTCGTTACAATGGATACTTTTCGGCCGCTCTCTTCATCTTCAAACTACCCTTCTAAATTCCTTTATTTACAGTCATGCCCTCCTCTCTTCTTTCTCCTCCTCCTCCTCTTTCTGACCTCTGCAACTTCACTCACCGTTTCATCTCTAGTGAATCCTAACTCCTTCAAAACCCCAAGAGTCCCTTACTCCGATCACTGCAACCACATAGTTCCGGAGTCTCCGGTCGATCCTTCCCCCTCCGCCGCTTTTAGCCGCGCGTCGCTTGCATTCGATGTCAGCTTCTTCTCCGGCGGCGACTCCTTCTTCAATCGGATTCAACCACGGAACGGTGACATTAAATCGGCTAGGTTCAGGCCCAAATCCGTCCGCAAAACTTTGGGCGATGGGAAAATTTACAAGGTCGAGGCCAGATTGACTTTACAAATCTCCAGAACCTCCGCTTCCTCCACTAATTACGCCGGCGATTTTGGCCAACGAAAGATTCAGGTAACGCAGATCGACGGACGCAGGATCCCGGTGAGCTCTTGGGGCGGTCCCAGTTTCGATTTCTCTGGGTTTTGGTCGGAATCTACAGGACAAGTCTGTATGGTCGGATCAACGCAAGTTTTCTCTGGGGAAGGTAGTGATTTGAAGTCCTTTGATGCTCGTCTAATGCTTAACTATTCCAATGACTCCAATATCTATGGAAGTTTGGTTAAGGGAGTGTTAGAGATCGTGAATAACCAGAGTAATTTCAAAACGATCTCGATTCTTGGTGCAAAAAACACTCCTTTGAACTATGAGTACAAGTTGTTAGAGGAATCGAAATCGGATTGCGGGACAAACAGTGTAGAGAGTTTGTCTTTGGAGCGTGTCTTGGGAGGAATGTGTAAGGTGTTTTTTGAAGGTAGGAGTCATATGTTTGGTCTGATGTACTCGACTGATTGTGGGATTAACCATAGCTGCAGTCCTTTGGGAAGTGATGTAGAGTACACACCTGGTTTCATGTCTCTCTTATCGTTTCTGTGTGATGGTGAGAAGATGCGATTGCTTTTGTCATTTAGTAACACAAGCAGTTTTAGCAGGTTGTTTCCGTTTGATCCGAGCACCACTTTGGTTGCAGAGGGAACTTGGGATGCAGAGAAGAATAGGTTCTGTGGTGTAGCGTGCAGGATCTTGAATTTCTCCGATTCTTTGAGTAATGCTGTGGTTGGTGATTGTTCACTGAGGTTAAGTTTGAGATTTCCTGCTGTCTTGTCAATTAAAAGCATGGCTCCTGTCGTTGGGCAGCTTTGGAGTGCTAAAGCAGAGAGTGATCCAAGCTACTTCAGAAGAATAGAGTTCTCGAGCCTAAATGATCCATTGTGGCGTTTCCCGAGTCTGAGATATGAGTATAAAGAAAGTGAGAGAGTGGGTAAGTTATGCGGCGCTGGCAAGAGTCGCTCCAAAAGCAAAGGAAAGCATTACCCTGATGCTCAAACTTCAGACATGAGATTTGTCATGTCAGTGAAATATTCTGGAGGCAATGTGTTGAGATCTGCCCGTGCAAGCCCTTACTTTGTGGGAGATCGATTGTATCGTGATCTTTTGGTTCGTGGGCAAGGGGCTGGGCTAACTGAAATCCCTATGAATGTCAACAGTGTCACCAAAAGCTTCACAAATATCACTTACAGATTTCGTTTTTTGAATCCGGTTTCTGATTCTCCTGGAGATATCTACGCAGAGGGAACATATGATAGGGATACAGGGGAGCTATGTATGGTAGGATGTCAATCAGTTAGGCTAAAGAGCACAGTGGCAATGCGAAGCGAGACTGTGGATTGCAGTCTTGCAATCAAGATCAAATTTTCTCCAATCGATTCAAAAACCGATGACCGTTTAAAGGGAACCATTGAAAGCACACGGGAAAAGACAGATCCGCTTTATTTTGGACGTATGGAGGTTTTGTCGAGGTCGATCTATGTTCATCAAGCCAAAGAATCTGTTTGGAGAATGGATTTGGAGGTTGCTATGGTTTTAATATCCAATACACTTTCATGTCTCTTTGTGGGGATGCAGCTTTACCATATGAAGAAACACCAAGAAGCTCTTCCTTTCATCTCCATTGCAATGCTGATACTTCTCACGCTAGGTCACATGATTCCTCTGCTGTTAAACTTTGAAGAACTCTTCAAAAGCAGCCATAAACAGCAGAGCTTGTTCTTCGAGAACGACAGATGGCTTGAAGCCAAGGAGATTGTGGTGCGGATAGTGACACTGATAGCTTTCTTACTCGAGTGTCGTCTTCTCCAGCTAGCTTGGACTGCTAGAAAAAGCGAAGAGCATCATCACCGTGAAGGCGTGTGGAATGCAGAGAAGAAGGTTTCTTATGTGTGCTTACCTCTCTACATCACCGGCGGATTGATTGCCTGGCTAGTGAACCATAATAGAACTCCTAAAAGAATTGTATACATAGGGAAACCACGCGCACGGAATCTCTTGTACCGTCCGGTGACCCTGAAACGCTCGTTTCAACGTCCTTCTTTGTGGAAAGATCTGAAATCTTATGGAGGTTTGATGCTTGACGGGTTCCTCCTTCCGCAAATACTCTTCAACGGATTCAGAAACTCAGACTCAAAGTCTCTTGCTGCTTCGTTTTACAGTGGAAACAGCGTCGTTCGATTGCTTCCTCATGCTTATGATCTGTACAGAAGTCACAGCTACGGGAAGATTCTTGATTGGTCATTCATTTATGCAAACCACAAAATGGATTATTACTCCACGGCATGGGATATCATTATCCTCTGCATCGGTTTCCTCTTTGCTTTTCTGATTTTCTTACAGCAGCGATTCGGTGGTCGTTGTTTCATTTCCAAGAGATTCAGAGAGAATGTGGGATATGAGAAAGTTGTAGAGCTACAGCAAACTTGTGAGCTTCACAGTTCCAATGATTCTTGACAATATACAGATACACAGTTTTGTTGACATAATCTTGTCTTTTTGTTTTGTTGGTTGTAATCTTTACAATTTTTTCCCTTTTGTGGGAACACAAATTGTTACAGAGTGAATATAAACTTCAATAAAAATGTATCCAAATTGCTGAAGCTCCAACTTTGCGTTCTGTTAATTCAATACGAGAGTGTTCTTGACAATACTGTAGTGACTGAGTGATTGAAGACCAAGAAGTGAATATAAGATTCCGGTGCTTGTGGTATCAAATACTGTTAAAGCAAAACTCATCTCTGGAGCATATCACATTCATGAATACTCTGTCTCACAAGACTTTTTTGGTAATCACAGAAAGTAAGCAGACGAAAAACTCAGCAGGGACTTCTTGTGCTAAGAATCGCCTTGGTTTCTTCATCGGTTTCAATCTGGTCATCTTTCATGCGCTGCAACAGAGTATCAACGTTGCTTCCGCCTTCTCTTATATCAGCCTTGACAAGAGCATGATACATCTGTCTGTTCACACTGATACAATTCCTAAGAGATGCAACAAAGCTTTCTACTTCTTTAGAGCTTCCTTCATCCCTGAGCCAACTCAAAACACTAGTAACCAGCTTCAACCCGGGTCTCCATTTTCTGTTCCCCACTTCTATACCTAAGGCCGTTTTCATACACTTGAAAGCATTATCTAAAGCACCCTTTTCCGCATATACAGCAGCCACAAGCCCCCAAGAATCAGGTGTAGTGGCTTTCCCTCTCCTCGCTAGATCTTCAAGCATCGCTTCTGCTTTCTCCTCCATACATTTTCCGGCGTACCCACGTATCACGACACTAGGGACTCGAAAATCGTAACAGTTTCCCGATGATTCCCATTCCGTAACTACTTCCTCTGCTTCTTTCAAAGCATCAATCTTCACAAGTGACTGCAACATGGTAAGATAGTCTTGATTTATTCGCCTTTTACAAGCTTCTTTCTCCAAATCCCATAACCTTAACACCTCGGGCTTGTCCCCTAACCTAGCATAGAGCGTAATGAGATGATTGTAACCTTCAGCATCTTTATTCTCCAATCTATTTTCCGACATCTTCAGAAGCTCAATCGCTTTATCACGATAACCACCATCGATATAAAACTTTGCAGCAACAGCATAAGTGTTCCAGTCCATTGTAATGTCCGGTTGCCTCTCCATATCCCGCAAGATCGCGCCAATCCTCTCAAGATTAGACATAGCACCAAAAGCATTGATGCAGATCCTGAAACTGTAATTATCTGGAGCAACATTGTCTTCCTTCATCTCATCCAAAACTCCGGGAACTTTATCGTGCTGACCGATATTCGTGTAGAGGCACATGATGTTGTTGTAAGTAAGAGAGGAAGAAGCGAAACCCATCTCCTTCATCTTCTGGAAATGCAATAGAGATTTCTCAACGTTTTGTTGCCTAACGTAACAGTTGAGAAGCGCTCCATAAGTCTTATCGTTTTTGTATTGGTCCTTGAGGTTTTTGAAATACTCTTCTGCAGAGACGAATCCATGAACTCTGCCAATGAGATCCAGATGAACAGCGTGTTCTGTTGGGGAGAACACACATACACCTGTCTCGTTCATCCATTTTGAAACCTGACAATAAAACCCTAGAAATCGTCGGGAAGATTTTCTCGGCAGCTAAAGAGAGAAAGACTCTTGATATCACAGAAATCACATAAGAGAGAGAGAGAGAGAGAGAGAGAAAGAGAAGAGACCTCGAGAGCGTGGAGGAAGCGTTTGCGTCTACGAAGATCGTGAACGATGCGAACAAGCTCAGCAACAGAGACTTTCTTCCCGCATTGAACCCAGTTCTGGAGTTCTGGATAGACGCTTGATTTAGGGTTTCCTAAAGGACTGATTTTGGAGTAAAGGGTCGTCTTTTTCACTCTGTTAGTGTAGTAATATCTGCTCGCGATCAAATTCGCCGGAAATCGCCTCAGTAAATTCATCGATTCCGGCGAAGAAGACGATGGAAAGCGGCGTAAACTCTGTGCTTAGTATCTGCGACTTAGGGCTTGATTAGTATAACATAGAGCAGTAGCAGTAAGCAGCAGCAGCAGAAGCTGTATACTCTGGTTAATGTACACATTTTAAGTGATTGGCAGAGCTGTGAAATATTATATATAGAATTATTTAATATATTTACTCGTAAACACTATATCTATAGTTATATTTATAATAATTTTTTTTCATATTTCAATTGTATTTATTATATTATATATTTTGATTTGAACTATAATTATATTATATTTTTATTTAAAATTTTATAAAATTAAAAAATAAAATAATGGTAAATAGTAGTTTTAAAAGTATAAAATTTATACTTTAATATAAACATAATTTTTGATATTATTTAACAAAATAAATTAGTTATATAATTTTTTTTAATTTTTTTTGATATTTTATAGGTTAATGCTCTACCAAAAGCTTCATATGAAAGCATAGAGGGAAGAGCATTTGCAGAGCATCTGCAGCTTCTAAATGCTTTCCTAAATGCTTTATCAACAAAAGTTGATTGGTTAATAAAAGGCTTAATGCTTCTTTAAATACTCTACCAATCAAGGCCTTAAGAAAATGAAAATAAAATAAAGGTCCCTGCTTCGATCCTGGGCAACAACATGTTTTAATGTGAAGGTTTATGACAATTGCAAATTACCTTTAAACCGGGCGAAAGGAAGATCTTTGCTCCGTTTTAAAGAAAAGAGAAAAGTGTTCATTAAATGGATATAAGAAAATGATAAGCTCAGCTTTGAAACTCGGGCAGTGGAAGAATCGAATCAGGACTCATGGACTTGGAAAGAGCTTTTAAACCTTAGACTTGAAGCATTAAGATTAAATAAATGCGGTTTTGGGAGATGGAAAGACAATTCGCTTATGGTTCCTCTCGGCCAGCTTATAAAGTATATGGGGAATATGGGTCCAAAAAGTTTAAGAATTCCGCTACATGTCGTAGTAGTTGAGGCTTGCAATAGTCGATGTTGGAATTTAGCCACTCCTAGGTCCGAAGAAGCTCTAAATCTTCATGTTCACCTCACTACGGTAATTCCTCCCACCACAAGCTCGCCTGAAGATGCTTTTGATTGGTGTACTGATGGGATTAGTAGCTCGAGTTCTCAGCCTCAAGAACTTGGGAAGCTATGAGGCCGAGGGCAGAGGCGAAAAGTTGGGCAGATCTAGTTTGGTATAAAGGTTCAGTCCCAAGAGTTTGTTTAGTCTCTTGGGATCTTCAAATTCCGACAGCATGTTGCCTTTGTTTTAAGTTAGAGGAAAACCGAGATCATATTCTTCTAACTTGTGAGTACAGCTTTGACGTTTGGAGATTAGTACTCACAAGGCTCGGTCCCCCACAACACATGTTCAAATCATGGTATGAGCTTTTGTCTTGGATAAAGGAGGGTTCTACTTTGGCCCCATCTCTTCTAAGGAAGCTAGTGGTCCAAGTTACGATCTTTCATCTATGCAAGCAGAGGAATAATGTGTTGCACAACCACGTTTCGCTCCCTACTATTGCCATCTACAAGGGTATTGACCGAGAAATCTGCAACACAATAACGGCGAGAAGGCATATAAGACAATTTCGTAACTTAATGTCCCTATGGATTAGATGATCACTATCGTATCTTACCCAAAAGTAGTACTCTCTTGTTTTTTATTTTTTTTTTGTCAATGTAGTACAGAAAATAGATTATGCTTATTGTAAAATCTAACTTTCATTATTAATAATATTTACAATTGTAGCAAAAAAATAATATTAATAACAAATAAATAAGTAAATGAGGCCTACGACCACTGATTATATAATGGATGAAGCTAGGGGTGGGCATTCGGTTAATTGGTTTGGTTCGGTTCGAGTTTTTCGGTTTCAGGTTTTTCGGTTTTAAAGTATTAGGTCCCATTCGGGATTAAATTCTATTTCGGTTTGGTTTTCAGTTTTTTCGGGTAATTTTGATTATTTCGGATAATACGGTTAATTTTAAATAAGAATAAAAAGTTTGACGATTGTGAAAAAATATTTAACCAAAAAAATGAACAAAGAAAGAAGAAGAAACATTTTCTAGATTATTACGGTTGTTAAAATCATCTCCAAAATCATAGTTTTGCCTTTGTTTTTCACTTCCAACTCGACAAAAAAAACCAAAAAAAACAATGGCTTAATGATTCAATTCACGCTCGAAGAGAGAGCAATCTATGGACACATGGTACTAAGGTACTTTTCCCAAGTATAAAAATTCACACGATAAACTACTATATTTTGGCTTAACGATTCAGTTTTATATTAATTTAGTTTCAAATACTAATTATGCGTTCCTTTAACAATGAAATGAAAGATCAAAAATATTATTTTTCATATTTTTCAAAGAAGGATTATGGTTTAAGAGTTTCAACCCAGACATACTATGGGTTGGATTATAATTCGATTACCCAATCGGTTAATTTGGTATTTGGTTAATAAACCGAACCGAACCAAAAACCGAATAAATTTAATAATGTGTCTATTTGGGTTATTCGAAACCAAACCTTATTTGGTTCGGTTCGGGAAATATGCCCAGTTGAGCTTTGCATCAAATAACTTGACCTCGTTAGCAGAAGACGAGGTGTGCCCGTCTCATTTATAAAAAAAATGCTCTTTGTCTATCTCAGCGTTGGAGCATGGAGATAACTGTTGCAATTGAATATAAATTTGGTTCTACGAACAAGAAGATCATGACGATCAAGATTGCCAAGCTTAATTAATTTCAATTTACTTCAGCGCCATTCCCTTCAAGAACTCAAAATCCTTACAAAATCCAAATAAAACATCTCCTTTTGAACGAACTTATACTCATCTTATGTTTTTTGTGATTCAAGGTAGTAGAAGGACCATGATTTTGCATCAAAGTTGCCGCCTTACTACAGGCAGGTAATTGTAGAAATGCACTTCTTTGCGTCAAAGCTCTCACTTTCTGCCACTAACCGAATGCAGGTCTTTGGTAAGCATCCGTGGCGCAATTGCCATTGACATAAGCTCTTGAAAGAGCAATTTGCAAGCATATGGAATGTGAACCTGTGAATATTAGATGAAATGCCATCAGACAAGTGAGCATGAACGAGATAAAAGATGAAAGCCAAAATCGATTACACAATTTGTTAACTTACCTGAACAATATCTGTTTTGTTCTTGCAACCTCTGCATTCAAAAGAATTCTTCTTCAGATTTGCAATGGCGATGAGCCCACAGGTTTCACACACATGTATCCTATACGCATCGCTCTGATCAAACAGCCTCTCTTTCAAAAAGTTAGCAGCACCATGTGCAATCATGCAATCGCGTTCCATTTCTCCAAAACGAAGACCACCATCACGGGATCGCCCTTCAGCCGGTTGTCTTGTTAAGATTTGCACAGGACCTCGTCCACGCGAGTGAATCTTGTCATCAACCATATGCTTCAATCTTTGGTAATACGTTGGCCCAAGGAATATCATAGCTGTGAGTGGTCTGCCCGTGTGACCATTGTACATTCTCTCAAATCCACGCATTTGGTACCCACATTTATGAAGAGCTTTGCTTATATTATCCACCTAAAGTCACCACAATGGTCAAATTTATGCTAAGCCACAACTAACCAACCAAGCAGATAAGGAAAAATGTAACTTACCGTGACATCTGTAAAAGGAGTGGCGTCTCCTTCTTTTCCCATGTGAGCTGCCACTTTTCCCATGATGCACTCAATGAGCTGTCCAATTGTCATCCGAGACGGAATGGCATGTGGATTCACAATAATATCGGGAGTGACGCCTTCAATAGTCCAAGGCATGTCCTCCTGTGTGTAGGTCATGCCAACAGTTCCCTTCTGACCGTGTCTACTACTAAATTTGTCTCCAATTTGAGGAATACGAACGGATCTAACCCTCACTTTCACAAATCTCAAACCATCTGCATTTGTAGTCAATAACACCTACAAGAAGGTCAGAAGTTATAAGATTTGAGAACTTTCAAAACCCCAGGCTTTACGTTAAAACAAGATATAATCAGTTTCATAGTTCAGCCCTAAGACTTTTTAAACTCAAACTGCCAGGAAATACCCAAGTTACCTGATCCACCATTCCAGTTTCACTATGTCGCAAGCTTATACTATGATCACGTCTAGTGTATCGTGATGATTGTCCTTGAGCCTCATCTTGGGATATTGGAGTGGTTTTCCCAATGATTACATCTTCACCTGTAACTCTAGTACCCTATACCAGAAAAGAAAACAATTGTATGTTATGCTTTCTAACATTAATCGCCTAATCATATCAGATATAACCATTAACGGAACAATAATTTATATACTTACTGGAGGTGCAAGACCATCATCGTCCAGTTTTTCATAAGAACCATGTCGCATACCCTGCAGCAGGAACCCTAAGTCTTAAACTTCACTCACAAAATGCACCACGGAAATATGAACCGTAAGTGTCAAATTATGTCTTACCATTGTACTTGCTCTGTCCGGGCGCCCAAAGTCTTCTTTGACAAGCGTCCCCATTTTTTTCTCTTCATCTCTGCCAGCAGACAGATTGCAGTATAAATAAATGGAAAGACCGAAACAAAAGTCCACAAGTATGGCATGCTCACCTGTAAGACCGAAAGAACAAGGATCGAAAGAAACCACGATCTATTGAAGACTGGTTCATGATGACAGAATCTTCTTGATTATATCCAGAATAACAAGAAATGGCAACAATAGCATTCTACACAAGAATAAAAAAACAACATTTGAGAGATTTGATAGGAAGACTAAAAGCTGAATTCTGAAAAACTTTTAGCAAAATAACTCACAATTCCTGCAGGAAGTTGCCTAAAGTGAAGATGCTCCATAGCTCTTGTGGTAACCAGAGGCTTTTGAGGGTAATAGAGAACATAGGCTAAGGTATCCTGGTTGACAGAACAATAATAATAATAATAATATCATATAAGCATCTAGTGTTATAACAAGAGATGGCGGGAAAAGACCACAAATTAAGCGCCTAGAACATACCATGCGAAATTGGTAGTTGGTAACATAAATTCCCATTGCTTGCTTCCCCATAGCAGATTGATATGTATTACGTGGTGACTATTCATCAAAGCACAGAAGTGGCAGAAAAAAGTACACAAGTTAGTTAGCGTATATTTGAATTTACATAGCTAAATTGCTTCTCATGGACAAGTCAATTAAAGAGAGAGAAACCTGATTATGGTCGGGAAATGGTATGATTGAAGCACATACACCCAATATCAAAGAGGGGTGAATTTCACAATGTGTGTAAGTTTCAGAATATGCCTCGTCGGGACGGAGTCTAGCTTGAACCAGATCCTAAAACAAAATCAGGATTGAGTTTTCTGTGCAAATGAGTACATCACAAGTGCATTTATTCACATCATCAATTCAACCTTCCGACATTCTATTACTCACATTGATAGTCATGGATATCATAGTCGTCTCCTCTTCCTCTGTGTCAATGTATTCTATAAAGCCCTTGGCAACTAGATGATGCCAACCATCTTCTTCTGCACTTTCCTGGGTTATGAAAACAAATATTGGTACAATGAATTTAAAACAAAAGGTACTTTGAGAACAGACTGACTAGAATTTTACCCTTTGTTGCAGGGCATAGATATCTCTCTTCTTTATTAACAGCCTCTGATTATCCACAATAAACAACGGACGGCTACAACGACCATAATCAGTGTATATCCGGAGCTCTTTTAGACGGATATCTCTAACAACGCCAACTTCAGTGTTAACATCAACCTGCAAGAGGAGAAGTAATATATCATTTCTACTAAAAGTTGCAATTTATTTACTAAAATATTTGGAAACGTGAAAGAAATTGCATGCTTACCCTTCTTCTCAAACGTCTTAACGTTTTCACTAACATGTCAGGATCTCGATGAACTCCAACCCACATTCCATTGACGAAGATTTTTGTGGCTTGGGGTATAACAGATGGAGAGATTTCCTACATTCAAATTAAGACCTTGAGGAAACCACAGGAAACGAAGTGAAAAAATTGAGTAAGAAACTGATTGTGAAGGGCTACAGACCTCAAAATTTTCAGTACCCCATTCTTCCAAAAATTCCAATATGGGATAAGCAGCTGATCCAACTGTTATGTAGACCATGAGCGCCAAGTTTTTCACTAGACCACAAGCCTGGCACAGCAAAGCCACAATAAGTAATGGACCTAAATGAAACCCGAAACACCCTTATTTCTATAAAGGCAACAATTTTACCTGTCCTTCAGGTGTTTCAGCAGGGCACATCATTCCCCACTGTGAGTTGTGCAGTTGTCTTGGTTTTGCCAATTTTCCTGGCATGTAAGACCCGATTAAGATTCAAGTTGGAAAAATAGAACTACAAGCCAATCTAACTGGCAAGGATGTGGATAATAAAGAGAACCATGACTAAAATACGCCAACTGAACAAACAGATACACTGAGACAAAACAGAAGTGGGAGAAAAGAACGAGGCTTTACCTTCACGCCCTATAGGAGAATTGAGACGCCTCAGATGTGATAAAGTGGAAGCATATGTTAACCGATTTAGAACCTGTTGTTAGTTAAGACTTTAGAACCATGTAAATCATACAATAAATTATAATGACTAAAACTGTAAACCTAATAACATATATCACGAAATTATTGAGCTGAAAAACAGAAGAAACAAAGAAACATCCTAACCTGAGAAACTCCAGCTCTTGTGCCAGCAGCGTTTGCCTGGCCCCAGTTCCCAGTAGCAAGAGAATATTTCAGGCCAGAGGTAATTGTTTTAGCCTTAATGGCAAATTGAAGATTGACTTCTTTGCCATTGTCAACGCACTGTTAAAACGACATGAATCAGACTTCCAAACACAGAATAACAAGCTAGAATTAAAGTCCTCGGCTCGAGAAAGAGTAACAATGTAAGAGACCTTCTGAACATAAGATCTCACATCCCTTGTTAGCTTTCTGAAAAGCTGCGTTAAAGAAGATGCTAGGTTTGTAAGATATCAAATAAAATGATACTTAAAAATTTTCAATTTTGTCCCGTAATGCTTGATTGTGGTTCAATAACAAACCATTCTAAACAGCCCTCCAAGTAGAGGACCAGCAAGATCTAGCCTTTTGTTACCGTAATGATCCCTATCATCTTCTGGCCTTCGGCCAATTGCACAAAGCAGCAGCCGGTGTATGATATACCTAAGGGTTATAGCATTATATGAGCAACACAGAAACATATGAAATCTAAAAGAATACGAGTGAGCTGAATACGTACCCGAAATAGTAAGCTTTCTTCGTCTCACAAAACTCCCCAATTCCTACATGAGGAAGCATTTCTTTCTGAAGGATATCTTTTGCATACCTGCAAAGATAATATTGCAATTGCAAACCGCCAGTGTCAACATCTCAGTAGTTGACATCTTAGATCATAATGCCTAACTTAATAGGTGGAGATTATTACATACTTTATCCTCTTTTCCTTGGTTACACCAACAGTTGCCCCACGTTTCCCAATATAGTCAAGTGCAACCTGAAGCAATATGAGAGTTATCAACTGATTACAGGATCAATTCTTCAAGCACCCAACATGAGAAGAGCCAGAATAAAATATTTCATTAACCAAATGAAAGAAAAAGGATACCTGTTGATTTTGAATAACGAAAGCTTCTTCCAAGGAAGGCCTGAGCAACTCCATCATCTGAGTATCGGAAAAATCATAGCAAATGTGTTCCAATATGTCCTTATCAGCAACAAATCCCAGCGCACGAAACACTATGATAATAGGAATTTCTGTTCTGATGTATGGTAGAGTACACCGAATATACTGTCCAGATGAACCCTGCATCCATATGCCACATGGAATGTATCTTATTTACCATATTCTAGAGTTTACAGAAAAAAAAAATTGATGAAGGATATCGTAAAATTTAAGACTATTAGCTTTATCTCACCCCTTTCGCACTAGCACGAGCAAGCATGCGCACAAACATTGTGCTTGGGGGCCTATTTTGGTTCTCAGCCATGGAACGGACTTCACCAACATATGCATACTTGTTTGGCTGTCTCTTTTTGAAAACATAAACATGGTTCGTACTCATCTTCTCCTGAGCAATCAGAACCTTTTCACTGCCATTAATAATGAAGTATCCGCCCTGGTCATAAGGACATTCGCCAAGCTCTGTCAAATCTTTCTCCGAGTTCTGAAACAGCGTGCAGTAACTAGACCGGAGCATGATGGGAACCTAGAAAAATCAAACAAGACGAAAACATTTCTACTGTCAGAACTGTATGGTAGATGCAGCTTTATTAAATCTTGCACAAAAACGAAGTTTACACACCTTTCCAATGAAAACTTTGGTAAAATCCTGCGTCTCTGTAACTTCCTCACCATCATGCCCTTTCTTTATAACTCTCTTAGTAACATCAACATACAAAGGAGCCGAGTATGTGAGGTTTCTTAACCTTGCAGCCTTAGGGAACAAGGTGGCAGTCTCTCCGTCAGATTCCGTCATCATAGGTTTACTCAGATAAATCTGTCCAAAACTAATCTTGTAGATTGTCTGCAGGAAATATAGTTATATCAGAGGTACATCAAAAAAAAAATACCAAACACATTTTCCTAGTGCCAAAACTGAACTGAGCTTCAACCAACATTCAAAACCACTGGAAATACACCTTTACAAAACGAATAGCTCAAGCATGGAATACAAAAATAACCTCGGGACATCAATGAGATCAGAAGGGCAAACCCTATTTGCAACAAAACTGTACATGCTAAAAAAGATTGTGTGCACAAGAATAGTCACATCAGAGGTACAGCAAATAAAGGATACCAAACACATTTTCCTAGTGTCAAAACTGATTTGAGCTTCAACCAATATTCAAAACCACGAAAAATACCCCTTGAGAAAACAAAAATCTCAAGCATAGAATACAAAAATGATCTTGGGACATCAATGAGATCAGCTACTCGAGAAGGAAAAACCCTAATTGCAAAAAAACTTTAGGAAAATAGTCATATCAGAGGTGCCAAAACTGATTTGAGCTTCAACCAATAATCAAAACCACTGTAAATACACCTTGAAAAGCGAATAGCTCAAGCATTCAATACTAAGATAACTGGACATCAATGATATCAGCTACTCGAGAAGGCAAACCCTAATCGCATCAAAACTGTACAAGCTAAATCCGAAACACTTAAAACCGCCACAAACACGATAAAACCCACACAGAATTTCAATTCCCCGTAGAAACCCTAGAAAAGAAAAACCGAGGAAGAGCCAGCTAAACAACCTCGGCAAAATCTGACTGGTGACCAGGATTGTGCTGGGATTCAGGTCGGATCTCGATATCAGCAGACTCATCAACGATTTCTTGCATAGTATTCTGAATAAACTCATCGAACGAATCGAGCTGCTGACGAACGAGACCTTTCTCTTCGAAGTAAGCTGATATGACGGCCCATGCGTCTTCCTGGGTAATTTCCTCATCGTCATCGTCTTCAACGTAAGTCGGTTCCTGTTCGTATTCGTTGTAATCCATTTTTATCACCTCACTCAAGAACAGAACGACAATGGGAAACGCAAAGAATGAGACGGCCCCGTGAGTTTGAGAGCTTATAAAAAGGCGTCAGAGGCAGAGTCGGTTGCTTATTTATGGAAATAACCGGTTCGATTCGACAACCGGTTTCAGGCGATGTGATAGAATTGACCGGTTTGATTATAAGAGCGCTTGGACTGTTGAATGACGGAAATACCCTTACTATATAAACGAAGTCCCAGTTTTTTTTTTCTGTGGCTTCCGCAATATTTTCGGCAGTAGAGAGAGAGAGAGAACGACGGAGAGTGAAGGCGGAGGAATAGAGAGAGATGATACCGCAGCAATGGACGCCGCCGTGTGGGAGTAAATGCACGCATAAGTATGCAGCTCTTATGCAGATTCCATGTATGTATCCCTCAATTTGATGTTGATTCGATCCGTAATTGGTTGCTCGGTCAGTTCTATGTTCTTGGCTCGTTGTTTTTGATGTTTTGGTTGTCGATGATAAGAATCGCTCTTTCGAGAATTCTTGTCAGTAATGTATGTTATAGCTGGGTTTTTCTTTGATATCGATTTTGATTGTTGATAGATTTCTCTCATTTCTTGATAATGGATGATGATTCAGAAGTCCATGGGTTTCCACGTTTTTTTTCTTTTTCGGAATTCAATTGGGAACTGTTACTTTGTAGTTTTGGCTTCTTTTTTTTCTCAGCTTCTTTTAGCTATAAGCCCTAATCAACTGTTGGCGAATTTTGCTTTCATACAACTTTACTGAACATTGGGAGAATGATCACTTCTTTGGTTAGATTGGTCCAGAGACAACTCATAGTTGTATCTGCAAGTATTTAAGAACATCTTCTTGCTTCTTGGTTGAATACTGTAAATTGAAGAATATAGAACGTCTCTACCAATTATAAGGGGGATTATGCAGAGTAATGGTATTAAAGATGCTTGTTGCTTTTGTGAACTATAGACATATATGTTATGCTTTAGCTAGTAAAAGGGCTTGGTTTGGCTGTTTCTGATGAAGGCTTGATCTCTCAATTTCATTCATGGTCACAAAAGCTAGCTGAATTTATGTGTCCTCCATGTTGTTGTATAACACTCTTTCAGGATCATAGCAATCCGATTTTTATTTTTTACAGCTTTATCATCAGTTTAGGCACTGATGATAACCCTGAATCCGTGTAGGGAGAGTGTTCTGCAAAAAGGGATGTGATGCCGATAGTGACACATGGGAAGATTGTAAGCATTTCTTTCTAATCTCTGACGAAATTGTTAATGAATTGAGGAGCAGATACATCTGTCCTCAGTATGCAGCATCATAAAACCAAACTTGTCTCCCACATTATATTATGTTCATGAAGATATCTCCTCTTTTTCACGTTTTTGTTTCCAAGTAATGAATTGGTTGTACTCTGTATAGGTATAGTAGACTGCAGTGAGATATGCTACAAAGATCCTGTGCTAAAAGACCGACAATGGAGTGCATATATTGATCGTTCTCCTGGAGCTGCCAGCTACTCTGAGGTACCCACACTCTTTCTGTAGAAACCCCCTTTAATTAAACAGAGAGATAGAACAAACTGTACCGTATCTAACCTTCATTTTGATGCGTTTGCAAAATTCAGGAATGCTTTCACGCGTGTGTCTCAGGCTGTGGTTACAAGGTCTGTTTCCTTGTTTCAACCTTCATTTTGATGCGTTTGCTAAATTTTCTTCATAATGCGTGTTTGTGTCATCATGCAGTTTGAAGTTGAATCTGAGGAAGTCAATAAGGTGAAACCAAGGAGACCACCACCACCACTACCAAAGCCACAACCACCACGAGCTAAAAGACCAATGCAGTCACCTAGTGAGGATGTTCCTACAACTTCTGCTTGACATCAAACCCTTTTGTGAACTAACTTCTTAAAACTCCTCAAAAGTTTTGGTATGTGAGGGAATATTAATGTTCAGAGTAGCAAACTCAAAAGCAATTGGTCCATTTTCTTGATATAGTTTTGTAATGGGGAGTATATTGGTGGGATTCGTCCCATGGATGGATCTTATGACCTTTTTTGGTCCATAAGGCATATTAATGAAACTAGTATCACAAACAGCTCAAGTTCATTTTCTTAAATTCTAACCGTAACTTCAACATCGCCACTTGACCCAGAAAAGAAAACATAAAAAACCAAATAAAAAGAAGCATAGTAATAAAAATGTCTTTTAGTCTGTTTTTTCATTATGAAGATCAGCGAATCCCAGTCTTACTTTCCACTCATTCCAAGAATGAACAACACCCCCGAAGAAGTCTTTAGCAGCGGATTTGGCCTTCTTATCGATCAGCTCACTTCTGAGCGTCCACATCGCGTTCTCCAACCACAAAACTTTCTCAGCAGAAGTGGCATACTTGACCTTCTCCTTGTTCAGTTCAACTTTGAGATTCTTGATGAGTTCCTCGAGTTCTTGGACTGGAGACACATCAGCGTTGTCTTTCTTCCTCTCCAAGGAAACCCGGCCAAGCTTTTTCGTCAGCCAGTCTAGCTTGAAGCCTGCTTCTGTTAGCTCGATCAACTCGCTGCAAGCGTTGCTTAGCTCAGTATCAGAGATGCTATGTGGAGGCTTGTTCAGTGTCTCGATGAGACCGAGGAGGAGATTCATGTATGCTGTCTTCACCAGTTGGCTCATTGGTCTGAAATATTCTGCAATGTCCGGGTGCTCCCGGAATAGCCTAGCCACTGAAACAACCTATCAACGAGAGAAAGATGTAACTATGTTAACCCAAAAAAAAAGGGAATCAAAAAGAATTGAAAACACAACTTTATAGTTAATCATACCTGAGAATAAAGAACTTGGAAACCATTGACATCTAGCATCTCATTCCCAGTTACTTGTCCTTCATCAACAACTTCAATTACTTTTACTTCGACTTTAACTATCAGTTTGTTCTTCTCCAGAAAACCTTTTTCTTGAAGCTTTTTAAGAGGCAATGTCTTTGGGATACCCCATCCTGAAAATTGAGCGCAGAACAATTCGCTGAGTTCTGTATAAGATAAAAGAAACAGAACGATTAGTTTAATTTATTTTTATATATTTGAATATATTTGGGTTTTGAAGTAATTTTTGGTTTGGTATTGGTAAATAATCGGAGTTCATGACCATCTCCGAATAATTGCTAACAAAAGAAAAGAGGCGCAAGACCAATATAGGAGATATTGACTTAGAAACTAATCATTTGTTTAGAAGTTCCGAAATTTAAGTGTAGATTACGTCTAATAAGTAAATTACCATGTGTTCTGTAGAGCTCTTTGCCTGATTGATTGAACAGAACGAATGAAAAAGTAGCTCTTCTTTTCCATCCAAGTCGCAATGATTCAGGATTCGCTACGAAGAGGTTCAGAGACAAGTGATGTTCAATATCGTCGGCCTTTTCTTTCGGATAAACCTCAACAACCCTGGAAAAACAAAACGGATTAACTAAATAACAGAGACAAGTTATTTTATTGTTGAATCTAGAAAGATATGTTAATGATCAAAACACACACATATAACTTGTCTGTTAATTTATTTCAGTTTACCATTGGCAGCCGCCGCTTAAGAAGTTTGGTGATGATATCACAGATTCCTTCTCCGAGAAGTTATCTATCTCAAACGTGAAACTCGTCTGCTCTTGATCCTCCATATCTCTCCAAAACACACTTCTTTTTTTCAGGGCTTTGTTACTTGGAGCAAAAGACGACTTTAATTTCTCAGATCACAAACTTGTTTTTTGATACTTCACCCAGAAACCCGTAGTATATTTATAAACCTTTTCAAAATCCTAATTCAAGAGAAATAAGGAATTCATAAACTTGAAAAATAAATTAAAAACTAATCATAGCTATGGGCCGGGTTTCGAATTAGACGGAACCAGGACAATTGAAATTAGGGCTTCCAATTAAAACATAAGATGCACGTGACTTACGCATGGGTTTAACTTATTTGAAAGCGTGAGCTAATAATCCCAAATAGGTAAATTAATCGGAGAAAAACAATGTTTTGGGGGGGATATTTCCATTTTCCTCCGACTTAGAACATGGTTATTGAAAGAACCCTTCGTGGGTTCTTAACCATTTATTTAATATTACAATGGGTTAAGAAACTTTTCTTAAGAAATCCTCATTTTTTTTTATGTCCAATGGAAAACTCTCATAGGGGTTCTTAAAAAAAAAATCAAACTAAAAAAAAAACACAATATTAACAAAATTTACATTCTCATCATTAACCAAATCCAAAACCTGCATATCGATCGTCTTGCATAAGCAAAATTTGCAGATATAAAAACTGTGAGCCATTAGCATTAACATGAAAATAATTGAAACAAGCAAGTGGTGATTAAAACCTTGAGGCATCCACGTTGCTCGAACAGAATCTCTTCTCTTTCGGCTACTAAAAGCTGTGTTAATCCCTACGACCATCAAATATCGTCTCTTTCTCTGCGGTTGCTTATTCCCCATATCATCTGATACAGGAGCACCGTTTTGTAAAGATTCCTGCACTGACCTTGCTGCAGCTAACTCCATCTCTAAGCTTGAAATGGTCTTATCCAATGTCCTGCAGGTAACCAGCACAAAAGGTATTATACATCAGAGAGTTGTGTATTTTGAAATCATAGCACAAGATTAAAACTTACTGTATAGCATAATATGTATTGGATACTTCTCCAAACAAAGCCTGGGGATCTCGTTTTACTTCTTTCTGGTAAAGCTAAAGAGGAAACTAATCAGATCATAAACACAAGCTAAGAATCATGATCAAATTGAAACATGGATCAAACTCACAGATTTTGGATTGCAGCCTTCAGATATCAGCTTTAATCTTTCAGCTTCGGTTACGGATGGACGAGACATGCCTTTAGATTCAGGAATACTCTACATCCTGCAACAAAATTGGAATCCGAATCTTCAGTGAGAGCTCTTTTGCGGAATAGAAGAAAAAAAGTATCANTTCTACTAGCATTAAGTAATGTTGTGCAAGACAAGAGAACAAACATTAAATAATGAGACTAATTTCTCCAATCAGTAAGAGTAGCGATAAAAAGTTAGAATCTTTTCTACTTTTCTATCTCAAATTTCTATAACAGAGACCCTAGCAAGCCGTAATTTATCACTAATTAAGCGACACAGATGAGATTTTTTGAAAATCTGGACTTAAGATTTCTAATTAGACGGAAGAGAGACCGAATTGGCGAGGCACAAATAAGAATCGAACCTGAGAAAAATACCCAAAACCCTAATTCTTACATCTAGAATCTTCTCGGAAGAAAAAGAGAAAACTTACCCAGCACTATCGACGCCACCACCAGAATGAGGCTGAGATTTGTCGTCATCGTCCTCAACGTCTTCGGATGGTTTCACTTCGTGGTTTTCATCATCGATAACTGATTCCGTTCCATAAGGGTCCATGCCGGAAGAATCGAAACCCTAAAACCTTCGAGGCGAAGGACGAAGAAGAAGAAAAAAAGAAAGAAGCGGCAGTCGCCTAAAAGCCGACGCCGAAAGTGAAGAGTCAAGGGTCGACGGAGAGAACGATGAAACTTTGGTTGGGGAAAAAAATAAGATACTTCTCTTGCGTCTCTAAAATAAGAGACGTCTCTTACCATTTTAATATTTTTTGATTAAATAAATTATTAAAATATGCATAAGAGACCCTTAAGAGACCCCGATAATCATGATCTTAGCTCTGTTCTATGGGTAATGGGTTCTGTAACACCTTTTATTTGATATAAAATTCAGTTGAAAAATAAAAAAAAACCGACCCCAAAAGCGAACTAGAATATCTGCTAGGTCAAGAGATTACCGGGTCGACTTGGATCACGATATTAATTATATGGATGTTCATTATAAGGTCTATTTTTAAATTGTTTCAGAATCGATTATTGCGTATCCTTGTGGGACGGATATAATTGTTGGTTGTTTTTATGATTTGTGAGACGAAAATAAAGTAGATGGAAAAAACACATTATACAAAAACTAATAGCTAAATTGGCTTAAAGAACACCATTTACGAAATTTTTGCATATGGACATTGCCAACAAAATGTAGAACCAAACAGAGTATTTCTCATGTGTGACAAAACCAAGTGAGAGAGAGCCCAATTAACCTAGATTTCTGCCGTACTAACCGCTTGTCTCTTTCCTTAGAAACTGAAGGTTTTCGTAACTTAAGCCACGCGAGTTAGCCGTTACCTACTATATTTTGTTGTGGGATGGACAACTGGACAAGTACAATAATAGGCTTATAAATTTGGTCGTGGGAATCATTCGATATCATAGGGTAGTGAACATGTAAACCATTACAGCTTTTGGACCAAAATATGGATCTCAAATATTTCTTCCTTCAGGAACCCTCTTGCTTTCCACTAGTGCCATTTCCACGTAAGCCAGCAAAGCAGGTTTGTTTGAAGGCAACTCCTACTCCGACTTGTGATGATCGTACGTTCACGAAGTTGCCACCTTCTAAATGGACTAATCACTTCCACTCCGTATCGGTCGATGTCTCGGTAATTCTGAAATAGACCAATGTATGTTTTCTTTTCTTCTTAAGATCAATGCATGCATTATGCATACATGTCTATTTTAGGAGATGGATGCGCTTAGGAGAGAGATAGAAGGCTCTAAAGCCGAAAGTGGTGGAGATGCTCATGTCTTCCAAAGGAGTTGGCTCGACGAAGAAGAGAATCCTTATGGTCTATTTGCTGGTGAGCCTTGGTCTTGCATATCATTTCGAGGATAAGATCGAGGAGAGTCTAAGAGATGGTTTCGAGAAGATAGATGAGATGATGACCGGTGAAGATGATTTGTACACAGTTTCCACCATCTTCTGAGTTTTCAGGACATATGGTTACAACATGTCTTCCGGTAATTATGTGTCATCATATATGTTTGGTTTTTCTTCGATTCACATGTCTAACTTGGGTAATCAACTTTGTCTAACAGATGTATTCAGGAGATTCAAAGAGGACAATATGGGAAGTTCAAGGAATGTCTTATCGAAGATGTGAGGGGTATGTTAAGCTTGTATGAGGCCTCTCACTTAGGGACGACCACTGGCACTGAGTATATAATGGATGAAGCGTTGAGCTTTGCATTGAATAACTTGACCTTCGTTAGCAGAAGACGAGATTTGGAGCATGGAGATAATTGTTGTAGTTAAATATATTCGGTTCTACGAACAAGAGGATGATCATGACGAGATGCTACTCAAGTTTACCAAGCTTAATTTCAATTTGCTTCAGCGCCATTACCTTCAAGAACTCAAAATCCTTACAAATCCAGTAAAATTCAAATAAAATATCCCCTTTTGAACGAACGTATACTCATCTTATATATATTTTTGATTCAAGGTGGTACAAGGACCATGATTTTGCATCAAAGTTGCCGCCTTACTAGAGGCAGGTAATTGTAGAAATGCACTTCTTTTCGTTAGCGGTGTTATTCACGCCACAAGTCTCTCGTGGGAGGATTATGCAAGCAAAGCTGTTCATAACCGAAATGCTCCATGATGATACGTGTGATAGATATGCTACTTTTCCTGAGGTTAAAAGCCTCGTCAATAGCTTCGAAAGGTACTGATACTATACTTGTTGAAGTTCAACAAAAAAAAAAGTTATCGTGATGATAAAAGCAGTTAGCTATATGTAGTACTAAATTTGAGATGTAGTGTTAGGTTGATGTAATTGGCTGTAAAATTTATATGGTAAAAACTGTAGATTTATGTGGTCAGATTAACTGTAAAAATATGATTTAGCAGGTTGTCAAAAATGACTAACCGGTAATGTTTCCCTTACATAGGTAGGCTGCTGATGATGACATGGATACACACCCTGAATTTCTGAAGTTTGTGTTTAAATTTATAGTGGATACCTTTGACAAATGTGAGAGAGAATTGACGCGAGAAGGAGAATGTTACTGTGTCAGAGAAACAAAAGAAGAGGTAATTAATTAAACACTTCGTTTCTGTTTTCTATTTCTATCTATATTTATAAAACTTTCGGCCTTACATCTTCAACTTTTATATACATTGAAACAGTTGGTTGCAGTTTAAGATATTTGCGAGATCCAGCTTTGACCTTGCCAAATTGGAGCAAGCAGGTCGCGTGCCTAGCTTGAGGAGTACATGGAGGTTAGTAAATTTGGTATTGGGGTGTATGTTGAAGATGTATTTGCTTGAAGTGTTGTTGTATCGGTCACAAAGTAGTATAGGAAATAGTATAAGAAGTGATACAGGACGTGGAGATGTGTGATTGCTGAGATATGAACGAATCTAGGTGATAAAATTCGAGGCAAGAGTTGGTTGTTGAGCTGGATGAAGATATTGAAGAGGATATAGTAGTTTTGGGTTGTTTCCATATTCTTAGGAGAAAATATAGGAAAATAGAATATTTTCAAAAAGATTTGGAAATATCTTAAAATAAAAAAATATGCTATACGTATATTTGGATAAACTTGAAGTGCAAGTTTAACATAATATATATATAGAGAGAGGTGTGGCCTTATGGAAGTGGGGAGAAGAAAAGAAAGAAAAAAACTTTTGTTGTGTGAGATCGAGTGTTGATCATTGAGAATCGAAGTTTAGGCTTGGGGGAGTTTAGCTCAGGATTAGGTTATCCTGAAGAGTTCAACGTTATAGAATAGAGCGGTATTTCAAGAGGGTTGTGCTTGATCTACGTGTTTGCAATTTGGTTGTAATTGCTTTCTGATTATAGTGAATTCGAAATCTGGACGTGGTCCCGGAGAGTAGAAAACGAACCTCGTTAACAAACTATGTGTGTCTTTATTTTCTGCACTTTATTCTTGTCTCACCTGCATTTACAATTGGTATTAGAGAGGGTTCTCGATAGATATTTAGTCTTGTTTCAGGTAAATCAAGGGTGAGGATTAAAATATAGTTCAGGAAGTAGGACAAAGTTCAAAATCGGGTTTGATGGAGTCCTATCAAGAAGGTACGTCTATGACAAGACCACCATGGCTTGATTCTTCAAATTATGGATATTGGAAGGTTCATATGCAAGCTTTCATTAGTGGTATTGATGAAGATTGTTGGAATTCGATTTAGATTTGTTGGAATCCTCCTATGATGACTGATGATAAGGGAGTTGAAGTTCCTAAGTCGAGAGATTAATGGGATGCTACAGAGAAGAATGCATCAAGTTGTAATTGTAAAGCCAAGACTGCAATTTATAATGCAATTGATGCAAACTACTTCAAGCTGATTTCTAATGTGCATCAGCTCAAAAGGCATGGAAGACATTGGAGAACATATTTGAAGGTATACAAGTGTCAAGAGAACTAAGCTGGATATGTTAGCATCTAAGTTTGAGAATCTAATGATGGATGAAGGGGAAACTGTGGCTCAATTTAGTGCTAAGTTATGTGACATAGCTAATGAGTCATTCGTTCTTGGAAAGCAGTACAAGGACAAAAAGATTGTGAAGAAACTGAAGAGATCGCTTCCATCAAAGTTTGAGTCAAAATTTATGCAGTTGAAGAAGCTCATAATCTGGATGAGATGGCTTTTGATGAGTTTGTTGGGATACTTCAAGCTTTTGAGTTGAGCAAATCGTATGAGGACAAATGTCAGAGGAAGGATGTTGATGTTGGAGTGGCTCTAAAGGTTTCATCTTCTGAAGATCCTATGGCGATGCTGTCAAGACAATTTGCTAAGTATTTGAAGCAGAAGGGAAACAGGAAGGAGAAAGGAAAAAGAGAGGAGTTGGGCAAGTCATCATCGAAGATACAATGCTTTGAGTGCCAAGGCTTTGGACATATTCACTATGAATGTGCGAACTTGCAGCAACAAAAGAAGAAGAAAATCAATGATTCTGGAACTGATTCAGATGATGGTGAATAACTAAAGAATTTTGTGGCATTTACAACATTTGAGTTTAATTCTGCAACAACATCTCCGCAAGTGTCTGCAACATGATATGCGTCAGCGTCTGCAGCAGGATCTGAAATTGGAAGTGACAATGATGAAAGTGATGATGATGCTGGAAGTGTCGATGATAAAGAGTTTGCTGAGAATTACAAAGCTTTGTATGACCATTGGTGTAAACTGGTTGAAGAGAATTCAGTGTTGACTAAGAAGAAAGTCAAGTTAGAAGCGCAAGTTGCTGAAGTACAAAAGTATGCAACAGAAAAAAAAAAAAAAAAAAAAAAAAAAAAAAAAGCAAACAAGTTAGAGTTTAACTTGAAGAAACACAAAAAGGTTTGAGGATGTTCAATAATGGCACGAATCAGTTGGATCATCTTCTCAGCATTGGGAAAAGTGATCGATATGGTCTTGGATTTAAAGGGGAATCTTCAAAAGTTGACTGTGTTTTTGTGTCTGGTGGAAAAATGGAGGCTGCAGCGACATCTGCTACAGAGCCAGCGACTAAAGTTTCTGCAGAGACTGCAACTGATACAAAGACGGCAACTGGTACAAGAACTGCTACAACGACTGCAACAAGGAAAATCCCAGAAGTGCAGAGTGCACCTCGATAAATTTTTCGACATGTGTGTCATCATTGTGGAGTTGTTGGGCATATTAGGCCAAGATGTTTTAGGTTATTGAGGGAAAATAATCGAATGGAGCAAGCTAATGGTGTGAGATTTCATGGTCCAACATGTCATCATTATGGGGTTCAAGGACATGTTCAACGTAATTGTTTCAAGTTTGTTCAAGGGGCTGTTTGGACTAAGAAAGTTAATCATTACGGAGATTGTGTAGGGGGAGTTTATCCTCAATTTGGTGGGAAACGGTTCTTCCATTAGTTTTTGACCATGATGTGACTCAAGCAGGGGGAGAATGGTGTTGCTGGTGTTGATTGTGTTACTAGTGACGAAGCCTTTGAAGCTAGGGTTGCATGAATTCACATACATAGTCAAAAAGGAGGAGAGTGAAGATGTATTTACTTGAAGTGTTGTTGTATTAGTCACAAAGTAGTACATGAAATAATACATGAAGTGATACAGGACGTGAAAATGTGTGATTGCTGAGATATGAACGAATCTAGTTGATAAGATTCGAGGCAAGAGTAGGTTGCTGAGCTGGATGAGGATATTGTAGTTTTGGGTTGTTTCCATATTCTTAGGAGAAGATATATGAAAATAGAATATTTCCAAAAGGATTTGGAGATATTTTAAAATAAAGTAAATATGCTATATGTATATTTGGATAAACTTGAAGTGCAAGTTTAACATAATATATAGAGAGAGGTGTGGCTTTATGGAAGTGGGAGAAGAAAAGAAAGAAAAAAGCTTTTGTTGTGTGAGATTAGGTGTTGATCATTGAGAATCGAAGTCTAGGCTTGGGGAAGTTTAGCTCAGGATTAGGTTATCCTAAAGAGTTCATGTTATAGAATAGAGCGGTATTTCAAGAGGGTTTTGCTTGATCTACGTGTTTGCAATTTGGTTGTAATTGCTTTCTGATTATAGTGAATTCGAAATCTGGACGTGGTTCCGGGGAGTAGGAAACGAACTTCGTTAACAAACTATGTGTATCTTTATTTTCTGCACTTTATTCTTGTCTCACCAGCATTTACATATGTAACCGTGGCAGGCACTTTGATTGTTGGAACTATTTTTATAAAGCTTGTGAGCTTTATTAAAATGTGTTTGTGTGAATAAGAAATGGGTTTAGCTCATCCAAATGAAATGTTTTCATTGGTTATAACTAATGTGAGGAAGTGTGAAAAGTCCCACATTGGAAACAAGGAAAGTTTCCTTGTGGTATATATATGGATTGGTTGTATCATT
Source organism: Eutrema heterophyllum (assembly GCA_002933915.1). Lineage (NCBI taxonomy): Eukaryota > Viridiplantae > Streptophyta > Magnoliopsida > Brassicales > Brassicaceae > Eutrema > Eutrema heterophyllum. The sequence continues at coordinate 78,105 of PKMM01008844.1, read as the reverse complement.
TATTCAAATGACTAACAACAAGAGAGAAGGAAAGACCACACGCGCGCACCACCACCGCCGCCTGGCCGTGGCTCGTGGCTCGTGGCTCGTGGCTCGTGGTTCGTTGCTCGTTGCATTTTTAGATGGCTTTTAGGGCTCTTGGGCTCTTATATGATTGATGGTCGTTGGGCCTTAGTCCGAGCTATTAATTTTGGGCCGAATTTTCGCGGAACTTATAGGTGTCGATCGATACTTATAGGTGTCGATCGATACCAACAAAGCCCTAGCCGCGTGACTTACATAATATTCTGCGGAATATTCTGTCCTTGTTAATCAAGTCTGCGAAAAACCTAGCCTCTCTCTCCTATATATACTGGTCGATTTTCATCAGAAAAAATCATGATCTAACACACTAAAATCACACCAAAATTTCTAGCAAAGTTCCTCAATTCCCTACTGCTTAGAGTAAGTCTATTTCGAGAGTATCGTAGTTACTATGTTCGACAGATCCGTTATCAAGTGCTTGTGATAACGGATCAATGGTTGTATCCTGGGACTCACGAATCTATTAAAACCGTCGCACTACGGGAGATTCTTTGAGTTAAGGAAAGAGATTAATCCTCGCCTCCATTGATATTGTTTCTGCTTCATCTCCTTTCTGTAGATCGTTTTATATTATCTTTCCTTAACGTTTATTTATCATTCTGTGATTAAATCAATATCATGTTATAGTGCAAATTTTTGGTCTTACAGTTCCGGGGAGTAAGAAACGAACTTCGTTAACAAACTATGTGTATCTTTATTTTCTGCACTTTATTCTTGTCTCACCAGCATTTACATATGTAACCGTGGCAGGCACTTTGATTGGTATAGATCAGATCGATGGAAAGGAAGCTTTTGAGTGGCTAGACCCAAAATCCGTTTTCTGAATGACCTAACCAGTTTTCGTAACAATAGTTGACAAAATCCGTTTTCTAAATGACCTAACCGGTTTCGAGGTACGTTAAAATTAATACCTCTCTTAAAATTTATGATGATAAGGAAGTCTTAAGTCTTACAAAAATTGTCTCGGAACTTCTGGTATTCTTATTGAACATTGGTTAGGTCTGAAATTTTTTTTACCGTCTGAACTTCCTCTATCATAATTCTCGTACATTTTTTTTTACCGTCTGAAATTTTTATTACAAATTAAGAGGACAATTACAAGGACAATTTTTCAACTGACAATCTATTCGTTCCACAAGAATGGGACCACGACGAACAACTTTCTTTGCACCACGCTGAAGATTTCCGTTTTTAAGTTTACCTCCTTTAACTTGCAGAAATCGCATCTTTGGGAATCGAAACCAAGACTTCCTTATGTAGAAGCATTAATTAACCCTTAAGTCAACCACTGGACCAAGGGGGCTTCCACATTTTGTTTCTCGTCTTAACTCAAAGAAGATCTGATTTTCGTTTTACTACTTCAATCAGATCTTTAATCACGAGTAAATAAACGTTTTAAAACGATTTTTTAGAATGCTGATGATACTCATACGTTGTCAAACGCTAATTCAGCGACTCGGAACGTGAAGTAGAGGCAGTTTCTATATTTATAGATTTTTTTTTAAGACGTTCAATCGCTTATGATACTCAAACGTTATCAAAACGCTATTTTAGCAACTTGAAACGTGTAGTAGAAGTGATATTGCTTTTAAACGTCTTTTACAACCGTTATTAATTGAGATTAACAAATGGTGAACTGTGGTTCAAATCTGGTTCGATTGCGATCGATACCGCTTGTCGTTTGCGAACGTCTAAGCATCGATCGATACCATGTGTGTATCGATCGATACCTGTGCTGCATCGATCGACACTTAAGCAGCATCGATCGATACCGCTTGTCGTTTGCGAACGTCTAAGCATCGATCGATACCATGTGTGTATCGATCGATACCTGTGCTGCATCGATCGACACTGTGCAAAATTTGCATCGATCGACACTTAAGCAGCATCGATCGATACCGCTTGTCGTTTGCGAACGTCTAAGCATCGATCGATACCATGTGTGTATCGATCGATACCTGTGCTGCATCGATCGACACTGTGCAAAATTTGCATCGATCGACACTTAAGCAGCATCGATCGATACCGCTTGTCGTTTGCGAACGTCTAAGCATCGATCGATACCATGTGTGTATCGATCGATACCTGTGCTGCATCGATCGACACTGTGCAAAATTTGCATCGATCGACACTTAAGCAGCATCGATCGATACCGCTTGTCGTTTGCGAACGTCTAAGCATCGATCGATACCATGTGTGTATCGATCGATACCTGTGCTGCATCGATCGACACTGTGCAAAATTTGCATCGATAGACACTTAAGCAGCATCGATCGATACTGTGTAAAGTTCACCTGTATCGATCGATACCATATGTACATCGATCAATTTGGGGGGAAGCTCTGCTTACCTCAAATTATATCCTGAACAAAATTCCACACAAGGTCACGAGAAAAACTCCCTACGAACTTTGGAAAGGTAATGTACCTTCGTACAAATACCTGAAAGTGTGGGGGTGCTTGACAAAAATTGCAGTACCACTTCCGAAAAAGGTCACCATCGGACCAAAGACGGTAGACTGCATCTTCATCGGATATGCGCACAAAAGTAGTGCCTATCGTTTTCTGGTACATAAATCAGATATACCAGATATTCATGTAAGCACGATAATGGAGTCAATGAATGCTTCATTCTTCGAAAATGTGTTTCCATGTAAGGATAGAGGAAATCCTAAAAGAACTCGTGACGAACGAGATGCTGACAATGAGGCAAGCACTTCAGGCACTTCAATAAACGAAGAAGCGGAAGAAGTAAAAGAAGTTGAACCTAGACGAAGCAAGAGAGCTCGTAAGGAAAAGACATTTGGCCTTGAGTTCATAATGGCATTTCTGGCAGAAAGTGGTCCAAGAACTTTCACGGCAGCAATGTCTACACCTGATGCACCTTTCTGGAAGGAGGCATCTAACAGTGAAATCCACTCAATTATGCAAAATCATACTTATGAGTTGGTATATCTACCGCAAGGCTGCAAACCTCTTGGGTGTAAATGGGTCTTCACTACAAAGTTAAAAATCGATGGGTCCATTGACAAGTATAAGGCAAGACTTGTGGTGCAAGGATTTCGTCAAAAGAAAGGATTGGATTTCTTTGACACTTATTCTCCAGTGACGAGAATAATTTCGATTCGTATGTTGATTGGAATTGCAGCATTAAGAGATCTTGAAATACATCAAATGGATGTTAAGACTGCCTTCCTAAATGGAGATTTAGAGGAAGAAATTTACATGAATCAACCTGAGGGTTATGTTGTTCCCGGACAAGAGAAGAAAGTATGTAGACTTGTGAAATCTCTATACGGACTGAAACAAGCTCCGAAACAATGGCATGAAAAGTTTGACAGTGTAATGATGTCAAATGGTTTTCACATTAACGAATGTGATAAGTGCATCGACATCAAAAGTACTCCACATGGATATGTGCTGTTGTGTCTGTATGTGGATGATATGCTCATCATGGGAAGCAACAAAGATATAATCAAACAAACAAAGAATATGCTTAATCGAAAGTTTGATATGAAAGATATGGGATTAGCGGATGTAATTCTAGGGATTCAGATTATTCGAAATTCCAAAGGAATAATTCTATCTCAAGAACACTACGCTACAAAAGTCCTAGAACGGTTTAAGACCTACTCAAATGGGACGGCAAAAACTCCACTTGACCCTCAACTTCATTTGACGAAGAATTCAGGGGACGCTGTTTCACAAGTGGAATATGCAAGAGTTATCGGAAGTCTTATGTACTTAACAAATTGTACTATACCCGATTTAGCGCACTCAGTAAATGTACTAAGTCGCTATACGAGTAATCTAGGTCATACTCATTGGAAAGCCATAACTAGGATATTGAATTTTCTACGATATACTAAGAGTTATGGGCTGCACTTCGGTAAAGAACCAGTAGCATTGGAAGGGTATAGCGATGCTAATTGGATTTCCGATTCCAGAAACTCCAAATCCACGAGTGGATATGTTTTTACCCTTGCTGGTGCAGCAGTATCCTGGAAATCTTCCAAACAAACACTCCTGGCTAGATCAACCATGGAGTCAGAGTTTATAGCTTTAGACAAAGCTGCGGAGGAAGCAGAGTGGCTTCGGAACTTCTTGGAAGATATCCCGATGTGGGAGAAACCAGTGCCAGCATTACGAGTACATTGCGATAGTCAGTCGGCTATCTCTCGGACACTGAGTAATCTATATAATGGTAAATCTCGTCATATAAGAAGACGACACAAGACCATTAGGCAATTGATCTCGACTGGTGTACTCACGATAGATTACATCAGGTCGGCTGAAAACTTAGCGGATCCGTTTACCAAAAGCTTGTTGCGAGATCAAATTAAAAAATCATCAAAAGGAATGGGCTTAAAGCCTATAGACAAAGATGACGTTTGACGGAAACCCCACCTATGTGACTGGAGATCCCAAGATCTAGGTTCAAAGGGAAAACGAACTTGAGCTGATTCTGAATTGAGCATTGTGAGCCAATGTCTCTGCCCAGTTCCTAGGATGATAAAACAGTGCTACCTGTGAATATTGAGGATAAGCGTTGGCTTTTAATGATTGCATAGCTGTGTAATAGTAGAGTACGACAGGATACTTCTGAATACAAGTTGATAGCAGATCACCTAGTGAAGTGTGAAATGAGGGCCGTTTCTAGGAGAATGAAGGACATGCTATATTCTCCAAGTTCACTCACGAAAAACCAGGCATGTTCAAGGCCAAAATGAACACAATAGAGAACAAAGTTCTACGAGAAAATGTCGTTGTGCGATACCTGTTGTCTAGGTTTACATCAAAATCTGGGTGGTTCAAGACATCATGTTCACCTCCTAGCCGAGTAAACCCGACAGATATTAAAAATGATTGGTTCAAAGCTGAAAAATGCTACCTCTCAGATACAGTTACATTTTCATATACTCTCGAAAGTCTGTCTACGTCTAGCCGAGTCATAGTTTAGAGTAGTCAAGTCTTGTCTAGTTTATCGATTTTATTAAGCTTTCATATGTTTAGAGTCATTTCTATTCATGTGGGGGATTGTTGGAACTATTTTTATAAAGCTTGTGGGCTTTATTAAAATGTGTTTGTGTGAATAAGAAATGGGTTTAGCCCATCCAAATGAAATGTTTTCATTGGTTATAACTAATGTGAGGAAGTGTGAAAAGTCCCACATTGGAAACAAGGAAAGTTTCCTTGTGGTATATATATGGATTGGTTGTATCATTTATTCAAATGACTAACAACAAGAGAGAAGGAAAGACCACACGCACGCACCACCATCGCCGCCTGGCCGTGGCTCGTGGCTCGTGGCTCGTGGTTCGTTGCTCGTTGCATTTTTAGATGGCTCTTAGGGCTCTTGGGCTCTTATATGATTGATGGTCGTTGGACCTTAGTCCGAGCTATTAATTTTGGGTCGAATTTTCGCGGAACTTATAGGTGTCGATCGATACTTATAGGTGTCGATCGATACCAACAAAGCCCTAGCCGCGTGACTTACAGAATATTCTGCGGAATATTCTGTCCTTGTTAATCAAGTCTGCGAAAAACCTAGCCTCTCTCTCCTATATATACTGGTCGATTTTCATCAGAAAAAATCATGATCTAACACACTAAAATCACACCAAAATTTCTAGCAAAGTTCCTCAATTCCCTACTGCTTAGAGTAAGTCTATTTCGAGAGTATCGTAGTTACTATGTTCGACAGATCCGTTATCAAGTGCTTGTGATAACGGATTCAATGGTTGTATCCTGGGACTCACGAATCTATTAAAACCGTCGCACTACGGGAGATTCTTTGAGTTAAGGAAAGAGATTAATCCTCGCCTCCATTGATATTGTTTCTGCTTCATCTCCTTTCTGTAGATCGTTTTATATTATCTTTCCTTAACGTTTATTTATCATTCTGTGATTAAATCAATATCCTGTTATAGTGCAAATTTTTGGTCTTACAGTTCCGGGGAGTAGGAAACGAACTTCGTTAACAAACTATGTGTATCTTTATTTTCTGCACTTTATTCTTGTCTCACCAGCATTTACATATGTAACCGTGGCAGGCACTTTGATTGGTATAGATCAGATCGATGGAAAGGAAGCTTTTGAGTGGCTAGACCCAAAATCCTTTTTCTGAATGACCTAACCAGTTTTCGTAACAATAGTTGACAAAATCCGTTTTCTAAATGACCTAACCGGTTTCGAGGTACGTTAAAATTAATACCTCTCTTAAAATTTATGATGATAAGGAAGTCTTAAGTCTTACAAAAATTGTCTCGGAACTTCTGGTATTCTTATTGAACATTGGTTAGGTCTGAAATTTTTTTTACCGTCTGAACTTCCTCTATCATAATTCTCGTACATTTTTTTTTACCGTCTGAAATTTTTATTACAAATTAAGAGGACAATTACAAGGACAATTTTTCAACTGACAATCTATTCGTTCCACAAGAATGGGACCACGACGAACAACTTTCTTTGCACCACGCTGAAGATTTCCGTTTTTAAGTTTACCTCCTTTAACTTGCAGAAATCGCATCTTTTGGGAATCGAAACCAAGACTTCCTTATGTAGAAGCATTAATTAACCCTTAAGTCAACCACTGGACCAAGGGGGCTTCCACATTTTGTTTCTCGTACTTTACTTTTTCGATTTTATTTGTTTTCATTTTCTTAAAACACAACTTTCTTTTCATTTTTTATTGTTTGGAAAATTTATATTATTACATTGACACATGTCACAATCTAAATTAATGATGACACATGTCACGATCTCGTGAGTTATAATTATCTTACGTGTCACGCTCACATCGAACGATTTAGTTTTATATAGTAAGATACCATGAATAGGAGGACATGAGCATAGGATGTCTCTCGACTGGAATAAACTCTATGCGAAACAACATGGGGTTACTGAAAATGAAGCGTTTAGAAAAATCCGAGAAATGGTTGCAAGACGCGTGTAAGATAATGAATGAGGAGTTTTTGATGACAACTAATGTGCCACGTCGAGTTCTAAAGATAGCCATCGACTGTGCACGCATGGGGTGGATGGGTTAAGGTGAATTACACCGTAAGTCACTTTGTGATTTTTTCTTACACAAAAGTCACATTTAACTCTTAGGGCACATTTTCCACTGTTCACAATTTGTAAATCCGAAATTGCCCCCATAGTCACGGAAATGATGGATGCAAGGTCGTTGATGGTCAAGAATCTGAGTAAAATAATTATTACCACCACCTGATTTGTTTTCTATTTTTTAAAATGTGAAAGACATAAAATAATTTCTTTAGTAACAATGAATGATAATTTTATTTTTCCTACATTTTAAGATTCATTTTGCTATAGTTTTGATATGAAACGAGAAATCTTAAAAAAAAACAAAAAAAAACCAAGAAATCTAGTCATACGAAATTCAGATCGACGTGGACATGAAAATGTGGACAAGAATTCAGATCGACATGGGCAAAACCAAAAGGTAGCACACGAATCATAATAAGGCTTTCACAATTTCACCTTTGTGGCTATTTCCATGTTTGAATTTTACAGAAATTATGTTATGTTTTTATGCACCCACATAAATGTCACTATATGGTGTTTGTCGACTCATTTGTGATGAAGAATACCCATGTGGGCAAAAGTGCAAACTAAGGTTTCTCATATTGGTGTCTTTCTCATCAATTATAGGAATTGTGTTAGATCACAAGATATATATGGACAACATATTTTGAAAACGATCACTTAATAGTAGCGGAGATAAAATATTTGTGGACTAGTTAATGCGGACAACGAATGGTGGACAAAGTTGTGTGGACAACGAAGAACAAATGAACACACGCTTCTAAGGTAGAATCTCGATCTTTCAATTTTGAAATATGGTGGACTAGGTAGCATGAACCATCAAAATTGCAAGTAGAATATGATAACATATCATAATTGGACAAGTAAATTAGATATGGTAGACAAGTGCCGATGGACAAGATACGGTCATCCACGCATTTTCGTCCCCACATGCCCATCCACACCTTCATTGATGATTATAGTAGACAAGTGTCGATGGACAAGATACGGTCATCCACACATGACCATCCACACCACGCACTAACGACTTCTCCAAACAAAACTATCCACACATGACCATCTGCACATATACATTAGCAAGGCGATTTCAAGCCTTCACTCGTATTCAAACTCACTAAGGCATCCGTCGACGAACTCATGCGCCACCAGCAAGACTGGATATCGAGTCTCCGGTCGGAGACAAGGAGGAAAGAAAGGGATGTGATGCGGGATCTCGTGCTCGTGCAGCAGAGCGTGGCGGATCCCCAGTGATGCTCGCGGCGAGGCGCGTCGGGGTGAGGGGACATAATTATATCATTTCCACACCAATCTGACTTTCTTTCCACGTTTTCATGTCGATGTCGATCTGAATTTCGCATGACTAGATTTTTTGGTTTTTTAAATTTTTTGTTTCACACCTAAACTATAGTAAAATGGACCTTAAAATGTAGCAAAAATAGAATTATCATCCGTTGTAACAAAAAAAATGATTTGTCTTTCATATTATAAAAAAAAATAAAAAACAAATATGGTGGGAAGTTAATTTACTCAGATTTGTAATTTCGAATCCATCCACGCCATTACATCTACCGTTCTAGTGTACATGTGGATGTTTGTTTTGTGAGCAAAAGAGTAAGATGGACTTTTCACCATCTGAAAGTGTGCCAAGAGTAAGAAGTGACTTATTGTGTAATTAATAAGTGGAAAAGTGACTCTCCTTGTAAATATTCATTTGAAGAATTGTACTCCCGAAGTTGAATTCAAGTGAAACGGTAACGGATGATAGACGTAGCAAAACATTTCATTTCTTCTCTTCAAAAACATTTAATTTCTTCTCGATTAAGAGTTGGTCATATAATTTGGTCACATTCTCTTTCCCACTAAAGTTGTTTCCTTTTTGTTTTCACTTTTTATCCTATCACCATCGGTGAGACCCTGTGACGAAAAATTGAAAAACACTCTAAGGCAATGAATGGGGGACGCGTTCCATAAGAAACGCATACCATTCAACCATTCAAGCATTTTTAACATGTGTGTTCCATTATATTTTTTTTTTTAAGATGAAAAAGGTAGTGCGTTCCATTTCATATGTTTGGAACGCATTTATTGCCAAATACCACAAATATGGTGTGGTTCAAGTGCGTTCTATTTTATTTTACTTTATTTTTTAATTCATAAAAATTTGAAAATTTTTATGCAAATAAATTTTATCAATTTATCCATTTATATTAAAACAAAAATTGTTTTGGAAATTTGAAGTGTTAAAAATAAATAATCAAAGTTTAATAATTATTATACCCGCACCGCACTTGTGATATTCACCATTCAAATATTGTCTTGCACTGCTTGTTCCGCAGTAACTGCACTTGTTCTGCATGATGCGTTTCTTCCAACCGCACCGCACTAAAACCGCACCACACCTCCTAAACCGCTTGTTCCGCACCGCTCAAACCGCTGTCACCATTCGAAGTCATTTCCGATCTCTTATTAGCTACACAGTAATCGCCAATGGAGCAGTGGCAATCACTCATGATTTTTAGTTTGGTGTTGTTGCTCAATTAGAGTTAGCTGCTCCTGATTCAACCGCTCCAGGGTCGTCGGCATCTCTACACATCGGTAAATTCAATTCCACATTCTGCATTTTTGGAAGTTTGTATATGGCCTCCTTTCTTGTGTATTTCCTCATCAATCCGAGAAGATATTTTCTGCGCTTGTTTTTGGATGAATCGTCACTTCTCCTCGGTTATGCTACTATGGTTATACTGTCATCAATGATAGTCAAGGGTCCTCACTTCTACAGTGTGCTTTCCGTTTTTCTTTGTCTGTCTATTGGAAGGATCGTGAAGGTAATGTATCTTTTGTGTGATGAGTACCTTAGGACCGCTAATACATGTGCGGTTCTTCGGGTTGCATCTCTTAATGTTTTGGCACATATCGATAGTAAGGATGATTCGGAGAAGATCTATCCAGAAACTCCACCGTTGGGGGAGATGAGATCTATCTTGAGGAATGGGGTGGAAAAGAGTCGTGGAGGAGCGTGACCGGAGTTTTTTTTTCTGTTACCAAATCAAATTTTTTATTTATTTATTTATTTATTTATTTTATAGCTATTATTATTAGTAAAAAGTAAAAACACAGCCAACGAGGCTCAAAAACCAGTATGACGATAGAGTTTCGCAAATGTATTTGATATTTTATAGCTACTAGGTGAGAACCCGCGCATTAGCGCGGGTATTTTAATTTTAAACTATTTTGTAGTTATATGTTTTTTTAATTGTGTATTTTTATTTGCTATTTTGTTTCATGACATATTTTTTTTCTTTGACTTTGTTCAGTTGTTGGAAATTTTACTTTATAATATTCAATTAAGTCGGGCTGCTAGATTCAATGGTTTATTTCCGACTATATAATATCTTTGTCTCGTAGTAAATCTAATGATTTCAAGTCCCAACTAAACGAAATATCATTTGGATTGATTATTATTAAAAAGTACTTGAAAGTATGTTTCCATTGCTGTTTTTCTCCATGTTGAAAGTTTGTACTTCATCTTCCTTCTTATGAATAGTATTCAATTTCTTTAGTTGTGAGTATTTAGTTCATTGAACCCATGTTTATTTTTTTGAAATCGTATATATTTGATGACTTACCTTTGATCTCTTCCTTTGTTTTTCTCAAATGTTTTGGTCAACGATGACTATCTCTCCGATTTTCAAAAGCATGAGACTGACCAATGAATGATTCCTTCACAAAATTCTCAACAAAAACAAATTTTATATAGTAGATACTTCTCTCTTTAAATATTATATAGTAGATATTTTTAAATATAATCATTTTATAAATCCTAAATTCTAAACCCCAAACACAAACTCTTAACCCTAAACCCTAAACCCTATACCTCCCTTAATCATAAATTGTAAACTCTTACACATAAACATTAAATAATATACAAAAAAATCCAACACTTACAAATAACCGTTTAAAAAGAGACTGACTTCTCATTGGTTACTACATAAAGACGAGGATCACAATTTATTTTATCGTCCACCGTTGATAAGATTAAATCTAATGAACACAAATCTTTTTTTTTGTCTCTTAAACAATTTGCTTATCTGATCTCCTTCCTTCTCTTCTCCCTCTTCTTCTTCAGATCTAATCCCCTTATTTTCAGATCTCGCCGCCGTCAACAACATCTTCTCCTCCGCTCCCTGGCATTCCTCTGCACTCGACGACGCAAGAGGAGTGGTTGGAACGACGCGTCGCGGTGAGTTATGTGCTCACCGCTCTTTCCTCGCCGCTCCTTCCTCTAGATCTTCTTCTCCACGTCGTCTCCTTCCTTCTCTTCTTCTCCTCATCATCTTCTTCAGGTATAACTCTTTTTGTTTCAGATCCAGATGCTCACCACCGGTTATGTGCTCATCGCTCCCGTCCTCGCCTCTCCGTTCCGATGCTCACCGGCGGTTTTGTCCTCACCGTCCTCGCCGCTCCATGCTCACCGCCAATTTGGATGGGTTTTCCGGCGGCGACGTCGCGGAAAAAGTCACAAAACACGTTTTTAATCATTTATCTTCCCTTTTTTATGTAATTAATTAATTAATTTAATAAATAATTTTTTTTTTTGAATTAATAAAAGGGCTGACGTGTAGACGTCTGAGAACCTCTTGTCTTTTTGTCTTTATATAGTAGATTATTATTAGTAAAAACACAGTAAACGAGGCTCGAAAATCAGTATGACGATACAGTTTCGCAAATGTATTTATCCACTAACAGCCAAACCTATGTTCCCATAGCACCGTCAAAAACAAAACACGTGGCAATTAATCCATCATTGTACACGATCACGCACGAACGAACACAGTGACGGACGGTTTGAGGGCAAAATTTGAAATTTTATGTGGCTTTATGGTATGTCATTATTGGATGGTAAATACTCTTTTACGGTTTTGTATAGTTTCTGTACAGTGTGATTGTGAACTGGTCAAGTATAAACCAGTATACATTAAAATTAGATTTTCGGTTCAGGCTCTGGTTTAAGCCTATTTTTAATTATATATATAAACCCACAATTGTATATTTTCATTAATCAATGAGAATGAGATTATCTTGGTAATAGTCATCATTTCATAATTACGGTCTTGTTGGCCTCCAATTTAGAGGCTCTGAATGGCCTTTTTGGTTTAGTAAGTTGTAACGTAGTTTATGAGTGCACCCTCTTCAAGTAACTTAATAGATTGGACAATGTTTCTCTAGCCTTTTTTTAAACAACATATTATGAGTTTTCTGATCAAATTTACATGAGATCACATCAATTGTGAAACACTCTTTTTCTTCTCCACTCTGTTTCGTGAATCGTGGTCCTCTTCAATGACTTTTCAGTTTTTGTTATTTGCAAATTAGGTTATTTTATTAGGAGTATGTGTAAATAAGATAGTAAGATACTCTATATATATGTTTTGTTGCGTTAGACCACACACCCACATATTCTCTAATTATTGTTGTAGGAAAAAAAAAAAGAATTCGAATATTATGTTATGTGGTTACTATTAGCCATGAGGATCTATGAGGGTTCGGATGTCCAAAATAAAATGATTAAAAAGAAGAAAAAGGACTATTATTGTCTGTTCATTTAAATAACTTATGGAAATGGAAGGTTCGTGCAACAAAAAAAAAACAATATCATTGATGGAAAGTTCTTGTAATACGTTATTTTTATTGTTAAAAGTTTTACTGTCGCCATAATAATTCCTAGTTAATTAATTTCCTCATTGATTAATATTTTCATTTAGAAGTTTAATGTTGTTGAGTCTCAAACAAACACTTTAACATAGTTTCATAGTTCTATTGCATAGTACTAGACTCGACCCTAATTCTCTTAGGCATTCTAACTGAGACTAAAGGTGAGGTTGTTGTGGACAAGACCGAAGTAGAATTATCCGACGTAAAAATAACTTAGAAGGAGAAAGAAGAGTGAGAAAGGGAGAGCTACCTTTGTTTTCCGAAAACAAAAACAAGAAGTGAAGAGAAGGAGCAACTATTTATAGAGAGAAGACAATCCCGAAGCGTCCCAGCACGCCGAATCAAGACCGTTCGGTTTCCACGCTCATCCAACAGCTCGTAAAAATCCAACTCGCAGATCTAACGGCCCAAAATCCCCGACGGTTTATCTTCCCGATTTGACAGCTCGCGTCGATCCAACTTCCGGATTTGACGGATCGAGATCTATGAGAGATTTGCCTCCCAAATTCAAAGATTCGAAGATCCTTTCGAGAAACCAACTTCCCCGAAACGGCTCGAAATCCCTAGCGATTCGTCTCCCCAAACTCGGCAACTCAAAATCTCTTCGGTAATTTACTCACCCGATCTAAATCCCAGCGACTCGCCGACCTACTTCGATAGATCAGAGCAGTTCGGTCCCCGGCAACTCTACTCGTCGAGTCAACAGTTCGAAGTTCAAGGACGATTTGCCCCGATCTCGACTCGATTTACTCCGAATTCATTTTTCTTCATGAAGTCCGCCGAACTCAATCGAATGCTCATACTTCGCCGAACTGAGAGAGGGCTAATTGTTGGAGGTGTGTTTAGCACACCCCTTAAACCCGTCGTAAACTGACTCTAAACCGGTCAAATCCCCGCGTTGACTCAGAGAAAGTCACTTCTGTTCGCTCAGATCGGCCCACATAAGTCCAAAACCCGTCTGCACCAGCTCGGCCCATAAGCCGACCTCCGGCCCATTAACCTCGGATAGCCCACGTCGCAGCCGACCTTCGAGAAGAAAAAAAGATTTCATTTCTTCTGATTCGGAGAACAAAGGAAGATTGCCCTCCCGCGAATCCCGGAGCAAAATGAAAGATTTCCCTATCTACTCCGAATAATAAGGGATCTTTCCATATCCCGACCTCCGAAGAATAAGGAAATCTGATACCTCATTCGCAGACAGGCCGACTTCGCCGCAAGAGACCTAAGAACCCTAGCTTAGCAATTGTAGCCCTAGTTCTTAGATCTCTTCTTTGTCGCTCTCACCTTCGATTGTTCCATGTACTTCGTCCGAGATTGCTATAATAAACGAGATTTCTCAATCCCTTTTGTTCTTTAATTTGTTGTGCTCGAACCGGATTCAACAAAGGAGAAAACAATAACCTTAACAATCTTTAAATAAATTCGAAATAAATTCGAAATAAATCGGAATTGATCAATCTAATAGTGAGAATGAAAATGTACCGTGTTAAGCTTATCACCCCCAAGATTCGCACTCTCAAAAGTCTTCTTTCCAGCGACAATATGTTTCTTGACTTCTGTTTAGTTATGTGTGTACGTCAATTCATGGACGGCTTATGTTCATTTAATTTTTTTTTGTTCGATGCTGAGTGTTGACTACTGCTAGAGTATTTTTGTTTTCCCCCTTTTCTCTGTACATCGTTTACCTTTTCGAATAGAATATTCATTGTATCAAAAGCTGAAATAATTGATATATTATTATCACATAAATTATAGAAAACGACTTTTTTTTAGGTCGAATTGAAATGGGAAAAAATCTTTAAAATACATGAATTATATAAAATTTGGAAGAAAAATACACGAATTATTTTGGCTACAAAAAAAATACACAAACTACATATAAAACCCAATTTAATACATGAACATTCGAAAATCGTGGGTTTTACATTGGATCCGTCAACTCCATTAACTCGTCGAACGGAAGTTAAGAAACGCTGTTTGTGTTAAATGGAAAAAATCTTTAAAATATATGAATTATATAAAATTTGGAAGAAAAATACCCGAGCTATTTTGATTCCCAAAAAATACACGGACTATTTCTTACACCCAATTTAATACTCGAACATTCAAAAATCGTAGATTTTACTCTGGATTTGTCAACTCAGTCAATCCGTTTGAACAGAAGTTACAAAATGTTGTTTGTATTAAAAAAAAAACACGTAGGTATTTTACTGCTGAAAAGACCACTATTGACCTTGTCTTTTTCCCTAAATTGTCGAGTTATCCCCAAATCGATTTCCCCCATATCAATCGAAAGAAACCATGAATTGAATTTTCCCCAAATAGAGCCACACGAACCCTTAGTTGAATTTCCCTCGATTTTGTCTTAAAATTAATATTCTCTCTCGATTTTCCCTTCGATTCTAATGACCAAAACATAATCGACTTCGACATTGGGGAAGGCATCGACTTCGACACTCAGGGAAGATAAGGTATGATTTATATAGTCATTTTGACACTCAGCGACTTCGACAACATTTTGTAACTTTCGTTCAACAGGTTGACTGAGTTGACGGATCCGGTGTAAAACCCACGATTTTTGAATTTTCGAGTATTAAACTGGGTATAAGAAATAGTCTGTGTATTTTTTGGGAGTCAAAATAGTTCATGTATTTTCTTCCAAAAATTATATAGTTCATGTATTTTTAAGGTTTTTTCCATTTAATACAAACGGCGTTTCTTAACTTCCGTTCGACAAGTTAACGGAGTTGACGGATCTGTTGTAAAACCCATGATTTTTGAATGTTCATGTATTAAATTGGGTGTTATAAGTAGTTTGTGTGCTTTTTTTTGGAGCCAAAATAGTTCATGTATTTTTCTTCCAAATTTTATATAGTTCATGTATTTTTAAGGTTTTTTCCTAATTGAAATCGTTGGTTTTATTGTATCATGCATGAAATAAGAAACTGATTTTACAATTGCAAATCGAATTTTCTGCTCATTCACCCCATGCATAGTGGTCTAAGCCAAGAGTGAGGGCTTAACAATGAGTAAACAGATCGGCCCATTAAACAAACCCAATAAGATTTTTTTTTGATGTTTAATGTTGACATGTATTAATTAAAATGTTGTAATTGGCTCAATATTTTTATGAGGTGTCAGCTCCTAAAAGAATGAAAAAGCTGAGTTGTCAACCTACGGAGAGGCACAAGAGATTTTATTGTATTGATTTCTTTTCTCGGATTCACACAAACAAATACGTTAATCCACTGCCAGCTCATGAACTATGACTATATATCGTATTGTCACATAAACATAAAAATCAAAACCTTAAACCAATACAAAAAAATGATTCTCTCATTTTGCCGGTCTAAGGTTGTAGTTGTTAAATATTTACGATCAACTTGGTATGATGTTGTGTAACATGTAAGTAAATATTGAAAGGAGAATGATGAACAGTTAAAATTGTTTGTAATCTAAGAAAAATGATTATTAGCAATTATAGCAATAAAAATGAACATTCATGCAGAAAAAAATAGTCTGCTTCTTTAATTATCTGCGACAGTTTACTTTGTTTTTTGTCTTAACGAGCACAATCTATTTATTATAATGTTATATATTTAATACATTTTATTAGTGAGTCTTAAAATTATGATAGAGGATCAAATAGTATTCTTTTAGATGGCCTTTGACCAAAAAAAAAAAATATGGCAGCATTAAATGATATAGATGCGCCAGTTTTCATAATTCTCCCAACAAACGGGACCCAAATATCTGATCAGATGGTTTTCTAGTGATCGTATTGTCTGGCAATTGTTTGTTGTTAAAATAGCATGTGGTATCCCCCTTGATTTGTAATTAACTACCATCTAAATGACAATATAACACGGATATCCAATAATGCGTACGTGTGTAAATATTGTTACATGATAAAAAGTTTCTTTATCATCTGTTTTTTACTCGCTGTGTCTTTATAAGTCTATCATTAGAGTATGCAAATTGTGAGTTTAAGTTCTTATGAATATTTAACATGTTGTGGGCTGTATCAATATATCTATTGGATTAGACCAACTAACTCGAGAGAACGATAACTTCTTATCATTATTCGTCTTTGGCTAGTGATGTTAATGTCGGACGCGAGCAAGAAGCCTTGGTGTTTCAAAACCTCACAAGCAAAACCATTGCGCATCCTATCGTGAATTTGTCCTTCGTAGCTGAAACGTTGTCGGTGCCCTCTGCACCAAATCAGTCCCGACCCTTTGTGTGTATCAACGTCGGTATTAAACCCAACTATCATGAGCTCAGTCGAGCTTTCATCTCATGGATTCGATTGAATGGATTTTTTTGAATTTCTTCACGTTTTCGAACATGTCTCCTTGATGTTAAAATCTATCTTTGATTCAGTTGTATTACAAATTGTTGTTCGATCTGCCGATGTTCTTGAGTCAGATATGTAATCGGTTAAACCCATTGGTTTTTAAAAAAATAAATTTCTTGTATATATATGTATTGTAGAGACTCAAAACCCGCAAATTAGACATGTCCATAATATATCAGTTCATGCTCCTGATTGCAAACGTTAAAAAAAAAGAAAAAAGGTTAGCATCGTTCTAGACCGTATAAAGCGCTTCTTTTTGGTTAGAAGTAGGCATGAGAAATTAAAGCCGAACCTAAAAATCATGACTAAATTAGGACTCGGTCAAATTAGTCCATCGCAAGTTCACAATTCCACAACATATCAACCGTATATACTAGGTTTGTAATACTTCACAACTTCACATTTTGGAACAAAAGCTAAAGAATTCAAATCAATCACATAGAGCGTTTGTATTCCTTCATTGTTTGAAAGTGTATGTATAAACCATAGACCATTCGCTAGAATTGTTGTCTTCTTAGAATATCGTTGGAGACTTGGAGTCTCGGACATATCATCACTTCACCTTACAATACATATAAAGCTCTTTTCAATAGCCTCTTGCATTTGTATTTATCTTATGACCTTTTTTGGTCCATAAGGCATATAAATGAACTAGAATATCACAAACAGCTCAAGTTCATTCTCTTAAATCCTAACCGTAACTCCAACATCACCACTCGACCAGTCAGACTAAACATTTAAACAAGCTTCTAAACCAGCCAAAAAAATGTTATGAGTTAATTGTACTTATCTTAGTGCTTGTTACTATTTCTCTTGTTTATCTTAAGATCATTGCTCGTATTTTCTTGTTTAAGTTTGTTTTTAGTAAATTTAGATCGAAGTTATTTTTTTTTTGTCCTACATTGATTCTACCATCCATCCGTTATAGAAGCTCCAGATTCTACTCCTTCCTTGGTTGGTAAGCCGTTAAGTACATGCTATTTATTTGGTTCAAATATTTCGACAGTGCGATTTGATGCAATATTATGATTTCAGAATTCTGCAATTCTAGCTTAAAATAGCGATTTTGCTGTTTTGACACAAAATTTCGAATCTACAATGTCATGTTACTTAATAATATATAGGCATTTTAGGTCTTTTAGTATATGTGGTGAAGCTTGATGTTTTGGTAAAGTTTAAATCCCATGATTGCATCCGACTTTTCTATATTAGTATATTTTTTATCCAAAATATCCATATATAATTTTTTACATCAAAAAATGCATCGATTGAAGTCTCCTTAGTCATGTGGTTGACCAAGATTTAGGATTTGATTTTTAGAAAGTGTGATTTATACAAATTAATGGAGAGAAATTTACTTAAAGTCTCTAGTGTGGTGCTTGCAGGGGCGTTTGTCGTGACTACGTGTGGTAAGTGTAAACAATATTCATTGTGAGTGTGGTGTATGTAGAACCATCTATCGTATATTTTTGTGAGGCGGATATAATAAGTTAGCCGTTACCTACTATATATCGATCAATAATTTTTCCACTTCTTTTTATCTTCTTTATTCTATATGAAAAACGGATCTTGTGTTATCAGTTTTTTTTTTTTTTTTTTTTTTGAATGAATGTTAAATTTATTCAAACCAAAAAACGTTTTACGACGAGTGTTACATGAAATTGAAGTTCAGAAATACATATAGAAAAATACTTAGATTAGATTCTAGTCGCAAACCAGATATCTAAACATTTATCGTATTTTTGAGTTTTGTCATAACGGATCGATAGGAGTTTATTGCGAACTTGCCTATCGATGTTCTCGATAAGGAAATGGGTCTTGATTGGTTTTTCTCCATGCTTTCGACTATTCCGTTCTCGCCAAATGCTATGGATAGTACTCTGGAAAACGTACCTTGTTATAAATGTTTCCATCCTCTCCATACTTGTGTCTTTCATAATACGTTGAAGAGCATCCCAATCAATTGTAAACCTGTTTTTGAGAAGGCCTTTGCTTAGCTTTGTCCAAATTGTCCTTGAATAATTGCAATCGAAGAACATATGAGATCTTGTTTCCATTGGCCAACTGCATAGAACACAACATGGATTCGCCCCCACGTTCCATTGTAACATACGTTCACCCTTGCTGAGTCGATTATGGATCCCCAACCAGTTAAAGAAACCGAATTTTGGTGTGGAGTTAGCAAACCAAACTCCATTGTGCCAATCGATCCGTTGATGGGTCCTGCGAATAAGCATCCATGTGTGCTTCGAGTTGAATGATCTGCGTACTTTCCAAGATTTGATTTCCACTTTACCACGTCGGTTTTTGTTTCCACCCATTTCTGTTTTCTTTCATCTAGAATCTCCTCGATGATATCACAGATCGAGAGCTTCCATATGTTAGTACCATGATATCATCATCAAAACCTAGATGTGTTAGGCCAAGATTCTTACATCGTGGATGGTATCCAAATCGTTTTGTGCTGGCTTCTTTGTCTAGTAGCTTTGAGAGAACATCCATACATATAACGAAGAGGTATGGAGATAAAGAACAGCCTTGACGAATGGCCCTTTCACTTCTAAAAAATCCCGCCAGCTCGCCGTTTACTTGGACCGAGAATGATGTTGTTGTCACGCAGAGGGAAATCCAATGGATGAATTTCAGTGGGAAATTCAAAGCTCTAAGAATATTTATCAAGAATGTCCATTGTATCGAATCGAAAGCCTTTGATATATCAATTTTGATGGAGCACCTTGCTAAGATTCCTTCCTAATGCTAGTCTCGAACCAGCTCTGTAGCTAGTAATACATTCTCAATTAACAGTCTGTCCGCGACAAAAGCAGATTGATTTGCTGAAATGAACTTAGGCAGCATTGTCTTTAACCGGTTTGCAATGATCTTGGAGATAACTTTGTAGATTACATTGCAACATGAAATAGGGCGGTAATCTTTCATCTCTGTCACCCATGATCTCTTTGGAATGAGTGCTAGAATTGTTTAATTCACGCCCTTTGGCAAGAAACCCTTTTCAAAAAAAGATTGTATAGCAATAGTGAATTCTTTACCCACGATATGCCAAACACTTTTGTAGAATTCCGATGTGTATCCATCAGGCCACGGGGATTTATCGGTTGGCATCCCAAATAGAGTTTTTATAACCTCCTCATCTGTTACTACTCCGGTAAGCACATCAGCATCCGCTTCTGAAACACGAAAGGATAAAAGATTTTGAAGAATTTCCACTGAAATACCTTCATAGTCTTCTGGTTTATGTTGCAAAAACTCTCGAAAGAATTTTTTGGCCTCCGCTTTAATTTCATCTCGTTGCACAACCACCCTACCATCTGTGCAAGTGATCTCACGAATTGTATTTTGAGCTTCCCTCGTAGCCACTGCTCTATGAAACGTCTTATTGTTTTGGTCACCCACCTTCAACCAATGCACTTCTGATCTATGCTTAAGAAACTTTTCCTCTAGTGTCGAAACCAAATCCCATCTTTGGTACGCCAAATTCTCTTCTTCCATTGCTTCCGAGGAGGGATTTGATAGATTCAATTCTTGCTTTTCGCATAGAGATTTGTAAGCCTCTTTTGCCTTCTTCGTTAAGTTTCCCAGTTTCTCCTTTGCGAGCTGCCTTATGTGTGGTTTCAAAGATTTCAGTTTCTTTGAAAACCGAAACATTGAAGAAGTGGACATATAGATCGGCTCTGTTTCTTCCCAGTGACCACGTATCATCGGTTCAAACTCTTCTATCTCCGTTAGAACGTTTACAAACTTAAAAGGTTTTCTTGCACTTACTTCCTCTGCATCCAATCTGATTCGACAACGAAGATGATCTGAGCACACCCCTGCTTGAAACACACCGTAGGAACAAGGAAAGATTTGCGCCCAATTATCATTTACGAGCACTCGATCCAGCTTCTTCGAAATCAAACCATCATCTCTTTTATTTCACCATGTGAATAATGGTCCTTGATAGCCCAAATTCACAAGAGAACAATATCTCACCATCTCCTGAAAATCCCTCATTCCACCCGTGCTAGTAACTCCTTCGGAATTCGAATGCTCATCCATATCAAGAATCTTGTTAAAATCACATTTTATAATCCAAGCCTTGTTTCTAATAATCGGGGAATTTTGATGATCCTTCAGGTCCCTCCATAACTCTTTTCTTTCTTCACTGAAATTAGAAGCATAGATAAATGAGCAGAAGAATTCATCATCTCTACCTTCTAGCTTCACTGAGCACGTTATCATTTGACCACTTTTCAAAACCGGGGTGAGTCGAACATTGTTCTTCCACACCACCTAGATTCTACCTCGTCGATTGAACTTGTAGTTTGTTATGATCGACCAGTCCCTGAAAACTGCACTACTAACTTTCTGAAATTTGCTTTCCTTTACCCTCGTTTCCAAAACGCAACCAAAATCAAGCCCTCCTCCATTTACCCAACTTCTTACCACGGAATGTTTTGTAAATTTGTTTAGACCGCGAACATTCCAAAAGAAGCCCGGCATACTTATTTCTTTTTGTAAACTTTCCTCTTACCTGACATACTTGGGAGTTGCTCCTTTGTGTATAAGGCTTGAGTCTTTCGTGTTTGCCTGTTTATGCCCTTTGTAGACCGAAAAGATGTTTGAACACTTTGTTCTACACCTTTCTTGATTCCTCTTTCATCTTTAGCGATTTGAATTATCTCACCTTCCTCTTTTTCTTCGATCTCTTCTTCTTCTTGACATCCCCCTTCTTTTTCTAGGATCGCAAATCTTGATGGTGAAGTCAATGTTTTCTCGCTCAAGTGACCTTTGTCTATAGATCTTCCAAGTTTCCCCGGAGAAACCTTTAGCCACTTACCCTCTTCTACCTCTTCTTGTGTCTCCAGTACAGCTTTTCCCTCAGCTGATTCATCATTGTTCTCATCGGTTTCCTCTGTCACCTCTATCTGAGATGGTGGATTATCCTCTTCTTTTGATAAATCTGCGGCAGATCGAGCAGATTTGCTAAGTCGGGTACGATTGGCTCAGGAAAGAGATGGAATTCTCATCAAGTTGGCGAAGAATGATAAGGCGGGATATCAAACTTCGAACAATGGGACATTTTTAGTTAATGGCCGGGTGTGTGTTAAGAACGACAAGGAACTGAGGGAAGAAATCCTTAAGGAATCTCACCATTCTAAATTTGCGATTCACCCATGGTCGACCAAGATGTATCGGGACTTGAAGCAATACTATCATTAGGTCGGGATGAAGCGAGATGTGGCTAAGTGGGTTGCTGGATGCCAGACTTGCCAGATGGTTAAGACTGAACATCAGGTTCCGAGTGGGCTGTTGCAGAGTTTACCCATTCCGGAGTGGAAATGGGACATGATCACGATGGATTTTGTGACCGGCCTGCCAGTGTGCGGCAAGGTGAATTCAATATGGGTAATAGTCGACAGACTGACTAAGTCCGCGCACTTTCTGGCCATTAACAAGCATGATAAGGCGGATGCACTTGCGAAGTTGTATGTCGCGGAGATCGTTAAGTTGCATGGACTGCCGGCAAGTATTGTTTTAGATCGGGACTCGCGCTTCGCATCAGTCATTTGGAAAGCTTTTCAGAAGCGTCTTGGGACCAGGGTCCATATGAGTACGGCTTATCACCCGCAAACAGATGGACAGTCCGAAAGAACGATCAGAACACTTGAGAATTTACTACGAGCTTGTGTTCTGGATTGGGGCGGGAGATGGAAGGATCACTTGCATTTGGCCGAGTTTTCTTACAATAACAGCTACCAAGCTAGTATTGGGATGTCTCCGTATGAAGCGTTGTATGGACGGCCGTGTCGTACACCGCTATGTTGGACCCAAGTGGGGTAGCGAAGCATATATGACCGAGACTTTGTGGAAGAAACAACTGAAAGAATCAGAGTGTTGAAGCTTAAGATGAAAGAAGCTCAGAATCGGCAGAAACGTTATGCTGATAAGCGACGGAAGGAATTAGAATTCCAAGTGGGGGATCTAGTTTACGTTAAGATGGTTATCAACAAGGGTAAAGATCGAGCTGCTTTATCCGGGAAATTGAAACCAAGGTACATGGGACCGTATAAGATTCTGGAAATGATCGGACCAGTGGCTTATAAGTTGGAATTGCCACAAGTATTTGAAGCGTTCCATAATGTTTTCCATGTATTGATTAGTCGTTTTTCAACACATCAATTACCCTAATGTGTAGACTACCGCAATCATAACGGTTTGTCGTTGAGTACTTAGGGATCGAATCCACATAGAGAAAAGATTACACACTAAAGATACGAGAAACAAACTAAGCTAGAGCAAAAACGTACAAAATGGTTTATTTATAAAAAGAAAGAGATCAAAATGCAAGAAAGAACATAAAAGAAAGAAAATAAAACACAAAGAGAAAACGTTGGATCATGGCTTAAACTATCGAAGAGATGGTTAACAATTAAACGATGAATAATTTAGAAGCATTAAACACTATCTTAGAACATGGAACACAAACATAAGACTAATCCACTCTCGTGGTATCAATCTCTTCATCGATTACCCGATTATCATAAACTCTCGTTTGCAATCAAAGATAGTCGATGAGCATTAATCACAAGTCCATTTAGTTCACTAAACACATCAAACTACAATTGCCAATTGTGTATGATACGTAAAGCTCACAAAAGATTCGATTCGAGCAATTCATCTTACTCCTCTCGGGTGTGAAATGCCTAAATTCAAGACTCGAAAGAACAAACCTAATCTAGTACTAACACCGTTTACTCGAATATATCCCTAAAGCATGGGACGAGACCAAAAATCCTAGGGTGTAACTCTAGCTCGGTTTGTCACGCCAAACTAGAACTACCTAATCTAGGTGCAGTACTAAACTTTGGTTTATCATGTCAAATCTAGCATTAAGAACCAACCTAAGAACCTAAGTGAAAGAATTAACAAAGATCATCCTAAATCACCATCATCTAACCATCAAGACATATTACTAGTGATGCATAAACATTCAATGCAAATTCATTTTTTGGCAAGGAACATACAAATAGCTTAACTCACTCTCGTGATACTAAGCCTTTTATCGATAATTTGAATTAGTCAATCTCTCAATTACAACCAAATTATCAACAAGCATAAAACGTAAGTCCTTTTTAAGCCAACAATTCACCTTAATCACGATGGCTATCGGTTAAGAATGAAAAGCACGTTTATAAATCTTCTAGACAATCTACCAAACCTCTCTCGAGTGTAAATCGACAATGATCTAGAAATTGAGTAGCTAATTCAACTCTAACATTAAGATCACTTCTAAACATGTGAACAAATGATTATCTAAGCCTAAACATCAACAAGCAATCATCAAACCATCTAAATCAAGCCTAATCATGATTCAACAAAAAGTTTATTCACAAGAACACCAAGAACAATCAAAAAGACATAATATACAAAAGGGATGAAGAAATCTTTTCTTTGATGGCATGAACATGAAGATCCATCAAGAACACCAAGTAGTGTTCTTGAGCTTTCCCAAGTTTAAGAAGAAGAAACTTCAAGAANATATATATATATATGTGTGTGAAGAATCCTTCAAAAGTGTGGATTATACATGAAGAATCAACCCAAGAATCTCTAGAAAGAGATCTTGGGTTGAGCACACACACATAATTGAAGAAAACCTCTCTAATAATAATAAAGCATACCTACATCTGGCTCAAAACTAGTTATTAAAGAGTCTTGGTCGACCAAAGTCACCAAAAGTTTGGTGGAATAGTTAAAAACACGTTTTTACACTGTTTTCGAATGTTGGTTTTCGGTTTGATACGTCTTCACTAAATCGGCCATAACTCTTGAACCACAACTCGGAATGACACGAGTCTAATGCTCACGCGAAGCTAACTCAATTGTCTATGACTTTGATGAAGATAACAGAAGCTAAATCCACATGGAAGCCTTCCATATGAGTCGATCTTTGAGACAGTTGTTCGATTGTCAGAAATCATCCCTGGACTTCAGAAATTGCCCCGGTATCGACCGACACCAGACAATGTCGATCGACACCAGTGTCCCTGGACTTCAGAAATCGTCCCTGGACTTCACAAATCGTTTCGACATGTCTTCAGTAAATCGGGCATAACTCTTGATCTCACCGTTGGAATGGCCTCAAACAACTTCCAAATGAAAGCTAATCCATTGATCTAGCTTGTGTTAAACTATGAGCTCAATCAATCAGTGGAAAGTCCTTCATCCAATGCCAAACTTTTGACGTCTCAACCTGATCATGTATCTCTGTATTCCGCAATGACCTTTTATATGGCTATTTTCACTCCTCCAACTCCTATGACTAGAACATCTGAAAATGGCTCAAACAAGCCAAAAAGAATGCAAAGACAACCTAGGAAATCTAAAATGCAATGCAATGCAAATGAGACTCAAATGCATGAAAATATCCCAAAATTATACAATGTGAGATTAAAACCTATGAAAATAAAGCCCTAAAAACAAGTAAAATATGGTGTTATCATGTATCATTGTTAAGGAAACGCATAACACATGGAGAAAATGTTACCGCGGATCCGCCACCGGACTTAAAAGAATACTGGATTATTGAGGGAAGACCAGTTCGGATTGTGGGAAAAAGAGTGAAACAAGCTGGCCGGAAAAAGATCAAAATGATCCAAGTTGTCTGGGATTGCGAAGGGGAAGAAGATTTAACCTGGGAACCAGAGGAACGGATGAAAGAACAAAATTCCCAAGTGGTTTGAGAAGCAACCGAAGTTGAAGCAAGATCCGAAGAAGGGCAAAAATTCGAGGACGAATCTAGTCTAAGTGGGGGAGAGTTGTAACACCCGCGTTCCGTAAACTCTGCCAAAACAAAGGAAATTGGTTAAGGCAGGAATGAGTCTTGCCAAGAAGAAAGGGCAAAAATCAAAGGGGTTTCTGAGGGAAAGATGGGAATCGGCTAAGGGAATCCGAATGTTCGAGGGAAACTAAGTTTAACCGAAGAAAGTAGAAATTTGGGTGATTACCGAGCTGAAACTGACATTCGGCGGGCTGGACAAGTTTTTGGTCGAAGAAACGGTCGACCTGGTTGATGGAGCGAACGACCGGTGGAGAGAGTGATCGATTGGTCGAGCAATCAAAGGGATCGACCGATCTGGCCAAGGGATCGAACGATCGACGTATGTCGGCAGGTGCACTGTTCCTTACGTGCGCTGGTATGCGTGAGTCACTGCGTGTGCTGGCATCTGTGAGTCATCGCGTGCGCTGGCTAGGTGAGTCACAGCATGCGCTGGCAGACGTCATGGATGACGTCATGGCGTGCGTTTCTTGTCTATTTAAACGCGGCCTTGGATTCATTATTTGGTCGCGCCGTTCTGGTAAAAACGAGAGAAAAGTCAGTTGTAATCGAGATAAGCATGGTTTTAGCCGAGAGAAACCCGATTCAAGTTGTGAGAATCCATTTCTTTCCGAGAGAAGAAGATCGACCGGTTTGAACGTGGGATTAGCGATCCGAAGCGCTAGAGGTGTCAGAACCTGTCCGAACCAAATCCGTGAAAGTCCTAAGGTGAGTGCGTGACCGTGGCTATCTGTCTAGGGTCGTTTCATGCTTAGATTCCGTAGTTTGTCTGCTTGTTGGTTGCGTTTGCTTGTCATATTCATTGTCTGATGGCTAAATTGTGCAAATCGATTCACCTTATCGGCAATCCGGATCTGGGATTTGTTGGTACGCGTGGGTGATTATGCTCGGCTAGTTTCTGTTTGATAAGCATCTTTGGCTATGTAATCGAAGTCTGATGCGTTTTTTGGACTGTAGCTCAATGAGACTGGATGATCGTTCTCACTAAGCATTTATGTTGCTTATGCCTCCATTTTGGATGCATGATCTGATAATAGCCGTGATGGTAGTCGTGATGTCTTATCAGATCGTGGGACAAATGATGGAAGCGGATGGATGGTCACGTTGGGTAGTCGGTCTAGTTGCAAGATGTAATAGCTTATAGCGAACTTATCATTTGTACTAGAACCTCGCTGAATAAATTCAAGTTTATGTTTAAATCTATTTATGCTCGATAAATGACTTGTTTGATCGAACTAAAATGCGCATCCGTTAAGAAAAATCTGAAAATAATCCGGCTAGAAATTAAAATTGGGTTAGAATGCTACAAGTTGGTATCAGTTTCATCCAACAAATATACCATATTTTTTTGTTTTGGGATGGACAAGTATAATATATGCTTATAAATTTGCTCGTGGAAATCATTGGTCGCGAACATGCAAACCATTACAGCTTTTGGATCAAAATATGGATCTCAAATCTTTCTTCCTTGTGGAACCAGCTTGTTTCCAGCAATGAAACCCTCCTGCTTTCCAGTAGTGCCATTTCCACGTAAGCCATCAAAGCAGGTTTGTTTAAAGGCAACTACTACTCCGACTTGTGATGATCGTACGTTCACAAAGTTGCCACCTTCTGAATTCACTTCCACTCCATATTTGTCGATGTCTCAGTAATTCTAAAATAGATATGTCTCAATCTGTACAGGAGATCAATGCATGTTTGTTTTTTTCTTCTTAAGATCAATGCATGCATTATAACTCTATATATATACATTAGTATATAGGATAATTCTTGACAAAACGGTAAATTTTCCTTCAAAAACATTTTATTACTTCTTGATTAAGAGTTGGTCATATCATTTGGTCACATTCTCTTTCCCACTTAAGTTGTTTCCTTTTTGTTATCACTTTTTCTCCTAACACCATCGGTGAGACTCCGTGATGAAAAATTGAAAAACACTCTATTAATTAACTATTATGAACCCCACAAGAAGAAAAAGAAAACGCTGTCGTTTTGGGCTCATCACATCACATAAAGAAGGGAAAATTCTCTCTCTCTCGCTGTATCTCACATGGCTCTTCCTTTAAACCGCGTTAGATCGGCGTCGATCTTCCCCTTCGCTCTAATATTACTCTTCGTCTTCGCCGGAAAATCACTCGCCGAAGGCTTACGACCGTCCGATCATGGCCTACAGTATCAATTAAGCTCACCACCGACTCAATCTCACTCACCGCCGGGAAAAATGATGTCCTTCTTCGGAGATTCCCATTCTCCACCTCCTTCTCACTCTCAGCTCCTCCCCAAAGCTACGGCGGCGGACGGCGGCGACGACGATTCGTGGTGGCGAGACGGAGCTGGCAACAGACGCGATCTTGTGATGAGGCACGTGTTTCTGGCGGCGAGCATAATTTGCGGTGTCTCCGGCGTTGCGCTTCTGGTGGTTTTCACTTTGGTTTACTTCTTTAGGTATCGGAAACCAAATCGATCCAACTTTCCCTGTAACGATTCAAAGTAGAAATTCGATTTTTACTGTGTATACATTTATTGTTTTATTATTATTATTATTAATATATATATAGATCAATTTGCTTTATTATTTCGAAGACTTTTATGTTTTGTTGCGTTAGACTTAGACCACTGTTACACACCCACATATTCTCTATTTAAAGTCGTAGGAAAAAGAAAAAAAGAATTCGAATATTATATTATGTGGTTGCTATTAGCCATGAGGATCTGTGAGGCTTCGGATTTTATCTTGATGTCCAAAATAAAATGATTAAAAAGAAGAAAAAGGACTATTATTGTCTGTTCATTTAAATAACTTATGGAAATGGAAGGGTTGTGCAACCAAAAAAAAAACATTATAATTGATGGAAAGTTCTTGTAGTACGTTATTTTTATTGTTAAAAGTTTTACTGTCGCCAAAATAATTCCTAGTTAATTAATTTCCTCATTGATTAATATTTTCAGTTAGAAGTTTAATGTTGTTGAGTCGCAAACAAACACTAACGTAGTTTCATAGTTCTATTGCATAATTCTTTTATCGGATTCATACAAACAAACACGTTAATCCGCGGCCAGCCCATGAACTATGACTATCTATCGTATTGTCACATAAACATGAAAATCAAAACCTTAACCAATACAAAAAATGATTTTCTCATTTTGTCGGTAGGACATTTCCAACCACAATACCAAATTTGGTGATAAAATAACACCAAATTTGGTGTTATGGTGTTTCACTTTTTGTTTCATCTTTAACCACAACACCAAATTTAACACTAAAAAAAATATTTTCTATTATTATATTATTAAATTTAAGTTTCTTTTTATTTTTTAATAGTTTTGATAAATACTAATTATTTTTATAACTGATTAATTATATCTTATACAACACTAAAAAAATATTATCTATTATTATATTATTAAATTTAAGTTTCTCTTTAATTTTTAATAGTTTTGATATATACTAATTATTTTTATAACTGATTAATTATATCTTAAATATAAGATTACAATCGATATATTGAAAATAGTGAAAAATAAATTACATCGTACTAATTCTCAGAAGTAGTGTTGGTGGTGAGTTTAGCACTCTCCGGTTTAGCCCGGCATGAACCGCGATCGACCCAATTAACCCCGGCTAACGACAGTTCGAACCCAGAAGAAGAACACGAAACGATCGCCGACCGCCGAACTTGAAAGAAAGGTCCACGAAAGACTGACAACCGACAAGCTCGATAAAGAATCCGAAGGACTGCCGAACTTGAATCCAGATCGGCAAACCACGAACCGATCGACGACGGTTCAAGATCGGCAAGGAAGTTCGCAAAGCAACATCCACCGAACTTAAATCAAGCCGAACTTATCATGATCGATTGTAAATATAAGATTCAGGTCCTCATCTCGGTACCGAGATCGGTTCGTCTAAATCCGATCGACCACGGTCTGAGATCGGTAAAGAAAAGAACAACATACGGTTACCGACCTGCAACATGCCGAGCGTCGGCATCAACCCATCATAATCAGAACCCACTTCCGGAATTCGCTGAACTTTACGGAAAGTGCATTCACGGAACTTTACGGAAAGTGCGGTCGGGGAACTTTACGGAAAGCGCGGTCGGGGAACTTTACGGAAAGTACGAAAAAGGAAGAACAATTAGGATATTAATCCGGGATTCACGGAACTTTTCCCGAATTCCCGGGATATGTCGGAGCCGCCGAAGAGGCTTATAAATAAGGAAATCTCGATTACATGAAGAGGGGGGGAGAAGAAAAGAAAAGAGAAAAACGAGAGCTCGAGATTCAGTCTGGATCTCATTACCGATCTTCGAATATTTTGTAAACTCCGACGAGTTCGATTTAATAAAACGAAATACCGATTCGCATTCCAATTCCTTTACCTTTGTGATTTCGACAATCAACAATTGGCGCTAGAAGGAGGGGGGCTCTCCGACCTTGAGGTGAACAATCGACCTCCGAGTCTCTCTCGATAAAGACCAACGATGACGGAAGCTACGACAACCCCGATGCTCGACGGCAGCGGTTCCACACTCGGCGATAATATTACCCAGAATGACGAACTCAACATTCTTAATCCGGAAAACTGAAACCAGACGGCCAACGATGACCCCCCGCACGTCCCGCCAAGCACTGCCACTACGATCCGCGCTCCGATCGACCAAACCGCTCTCCTGATGGCCTTGGCAACACAGCTCGCCGAACTCGCCAAAAAGAACGATGAGCGGTTTGATTCTCTATTCACAAACCAGACGGAGCTTCGAGACCAGCTCGGCGAACTCAGACAGAACCCATCACCTTTCTGACCCGATGAAGTAACACCTCCTCTTCGTCGGAGTCTCATCACCGAGCTCCATCGAAACCAAAGCACAACGGCTCGATTTCCCGCGTTCCGATCCGCCGATAGCCAAGCGACGCATATCACCGATCAAGCGTCTCTGGACCAGGAGTTTGAAAGCGTCAGAGCCCAACTTCAAGACATGAAATCCAAATTCCATCAGGCCACCAGTTCGGCACCCGAAATCGATCGTGTAATCCAAGAAACCCAGAAGACACCGTTCACACATCGGATTATCAATACCCCAGTCCGACGCTTGGAAAAAATAAAAATCACACCATATGACGGACATACCGACCCTCGTCATTTCATGACCTCGTTCGGCATCTTGATGAACTGTTTTCGATTTGATACCAAGGAGGAAAAAGATGCTGCCACGTGCCAACTTTTCGTAGAAAACCTCAGCGGAACCGCGCTCGATTGGTTCTCACAGCTAGACGCACACTCCGTCGATAACTATACCGAACTGTCTACCAAGTTTCTCAAGCGATTCACCATGTTCATCAAGCAAAAGACACGGAACGCCGACCTATAGCCCTCGAGCAGAGAAGCGATGAGCCATTGCGTGATTTCATGAACCGATTCAAAGCAATAGGGTCTAACTGCACCATCGATGACGAAGCCGCAATCGAAGCCCTCTACAAGGCGACCTGGTACAAGTCGGACTTTCACAGGGAGATCAAACGCAACTGGCCGAACACTCTGGAGGACATCTTACATAAATCGCACGTCTATATCCTCAAACAAGAAGAGACGACCGCGAAGGATAAGTAGTACGCCCTATCAAAGCATGTCGCACCCAGAGAAAAGCCAAAAGAGGAGAATCGCGAAAGCCGACCTTTCTACGAGAGACGGACTGCGACCCAACAAGTCAATACTATCCAGCCACAACAACGTTGGAACACATGGGTCCGGCCCGAGGAACCGAACGAGCCAACTTCAAGCGAAGAATCGTTCTGCCAATTTCACAATCGAGAGGGTCACCGGACCGAAGAGTGCCGACACCTCAAAGATTTCCTTTTGCTGAAGTATAGAAAGGAAGAAGTCCCGGTCGAAGCCGCGTTCCGGCCTCGCAACAGATTCCGTCGAAATGATAATAACAGCGGTCGTCGGCCGATCCCCACCGGAAATTCGGGACAATCAAATGGCAGATCTAACATCGACCTACCAAAACGAGATCGTGAGGAACATCAACTCGAAAATCAGACCATCCCACAAGTCCGGAAGCGCGTTAACATGATTATGGGGGCCCTCGAAACCTGCAATTACTCAGTTCGGGCGATTAAGGAGCATAGCAGAGAAGTAATTCTGGCGCGACGGCAGAACCGAGCCGCTGAAGGCGGGATACCGGTGACCTTCTCCGAAGCCGATACAGAAAGACTCCACATGCCGTATAACGACCCTCTAGTCGTTAACCTGCTTCTCGGAGACGTTGCTGTCGGCAGAATCCTTATCGATACCGGCAGCTCGGTAAACGTGATATTCCGACAGACATTGAAGGACATGGATTTTCCGGATTCCGACATTAAAGATAACATTGAACCTCTAACCGGGTTTACAGGCGAACAGACCATGACTGCGGGAACTGCGAAAATGCCGATCTACGTAGGCGGACTTGTGCGAGTGGTTAGATTTTTGGTTCTCGACATACCGGCAATCTACAATGCCATCCTCGGGACACCTTGGATCCACACGATGAAGGCCGTCGTATCGACCTACCATCAATGTTTGAAGTTTCCGACGCCATCTGGAGTCTTCACCCTCAAGGGCGACCAAATAATGTCTCGAACGTGCTTTATCAACGAATGCAAACTTAGGACGGCAGCTCGAACATGCGTTATCGACGCGAACCTAATTTCCATAGATCCATTAAATCCCGACTTACCCCGGCGCGAGACAATCATCCAGGTAAATATCGACGAACGCAATCCGGAAAGATGCGTTGGCATCGGATCCGCATTGGATGAAGAATTCAAAAGCTATTTGATCCGTTTCCTCAAACGAAACGTCTCAACATTCGCCTGGACATTCGCAGACATGACCGGGATCAACCCAAAAATTGCGTGTCACGAGCTCGGCATAGATACTACCTTCAGACCGGTCAAGCAGAAAAGACGCAAGCTCGGTCCGGAAAAGGCGAAGGCCGTCAACGACGAAGTTGAACGCTTACTCGCAGCAGGCTTAATCACCGCGGTCAGATACCCAGATTGGCTAGCTAATCCGGTCGTTGTGAAAAAGAAAAACGGGAAATGGAGGATTTGTGTTGATTTCACCGACCTTAACAAAGCCTGTCCAAAAGATAGTTTCCCGGTGCCTCATATCGATAGATTGGTGGAATCCACAGCTGTAAACGAACTTCTATCCTTCATGGATGCCTTCTCGGGATACAACCAGATACTCATGCACCCCGATGACCGTGAGAAG
Source organism: Eutrema heterophyllum (assembly GCA_002933915.1). NCBI lineage: Eukaryota > Viridiplantae > Streptophyta > Magnoliopsida > Brassicales > Brassicaceae > Eutrema > Eutrema heterophyllum. The sequence goes on along the minus strand of PKMM01008844.1, from coordinate 44,782 downwards.
ACATCATTCATCACGGATCGGGGCATCTATTGCTACAAAGTCATGCCGTTCGGACTTAAAAATGCCGGAGCAACGTACCAAAGACTCGTCAATCGTATGTTCGCAAGTCAGCTCGGTAAAACTATGGAGGTCTATATCGACGACATGCTCGTCAAGTCCCTCACCGCCAAAGAAGGCCGGCTACTATTGGCCGACCATGTTAAAAGATTGTGAGAAGTTCGTCGCTAAATGCGACAAATGCCAACGACATGGTCCGATGATTAATCTCCCCACCGAACTATTAGCAACTTCAACTGCACCTTACCCTTTTATGCGATGGGCCATGGACATCGTCGGTCCACTACGGCGTTCAACGACAAAGAAGCAATACATCCTCCTCATGACCGACTACTTCACCAAGTGGGTTGAGGCCGGATCGTACATTGAGATACAAGCTCTCGATGTTCGAAAATTCGTTTGGAAATACATCATATGCCGACACGGCGTGCCATATGAGATCGTCACCGACAACGGTCCGCAATTCATTTCAACGTTGTTCGGAGACTTCTGTGCAAAGTAGAAAATCAGGCTGAGTTTTTCAACACCAAGATACCCACAAGGCAACGGCCAGGCCGAAGCGACTAACAAAACCGTGATCGATGGACTCAAGAAGCGATTGGATGCAAAGAAAGGACGCTGGTCCGACGAACTCGATGGAGTCCTCTGGTCTCATCGAACTACACCTCGGCGTTCTACCGGACAATCTCCATTTTTCTTGGCGTACGACACGGAGGCTTTATGTCCGGCCGAAATCCACGTACCGACCATTCGCCGAACGATGCTAACACAAAATCCCGGCCTCAATGATCAAATGATGCTAGACAACCTCGACGCACTCGAGGAAGTCCGCGGACAAGCTTTACTCCGCATACAAAACTACCAACACTTGGCGGCGCGCTATTACAACAAGCGAGTACGAGGTCGACATTTCGAGGACGGTGACCTGGTCCTACGAAAAGCTTTCCAAGGAACTGAAGAGCCCAACGCTGGCAAGCTCGGCACTCATTGGGAAGGACCGTATCAGATTATGCGGGTCGTCAAGCCCGGCGTCTACGAACTCATGAAGATGGATGGAACCCCAATTCCCCTCTCATGGAACTCCATCAACCTCAAGCGCTATTATTACTGAGTCCGGCATCACTTCCAACACAAAAACAACACCAAAAAAAAAAAAAAAAAAAAAAAAAAAAACGGACTTATCCCATAAGCTCGTCTTCAATTCCGATGTAATATGAACAACGAATTGTTTGATCCCTCCTGCGAGGGTACGTAGGCAACCCACCACGGGTACAACTGTGACTTTAATAAAGATATTATCTACAAGGAATCTAAAACCACTGATAAAGCCGAACTTCAAAGTTCGCACCGATAAAGCCGAACTTCAAAGTTCGCACGAATAAAGCTGAACTTCAAAGTTCGCACGAATAAAGCCGAACTTCAAAGTTCGCACGGATAAAGCCGAACTTCAAAGTTCGCACCGATAAAACCGAACTTCAAAGTTCGCACCGATAAAGCCGAACTTCAAAGTTCGCACGAATAAAGCCGAACTTCAAAGTTCGCACGGATAAAGCCGAACTTCAAAGTTCGCACCGATAAAGCCAAACTTCAAAGTTCGCACCGATAAAGCCGAACTTCAAAGTTCGCACGAATAAAGCCGAACTTCAAAGTTCGCACGGATAAAGCCGAACTACAAAGTTCGCACGGATAAAGCCGAACTTCAAAGTTCGCACGGATAAAGCCGAACTTCAAAGTTCGCACGGATAAAGCCGAACTTCAAAGTTCGCACCGATAAAGCCGAACTTCAAAGTTCGCACGGATAAAGCCGAACTTCAAAGTTCGCACCGATAAAGCCGAACTTCAAAGTTCGCACCGATAAAGTCGAACTTCAAAGTTCGCACCGATAAAGCCGAACTTCAAAGTTCGTACCGATAAAGCCGAACTTCAAAGTTCGCATTACAGTCAGAAACGACTAATCTAAGCCGGACTACACAAGTTCGCACTTAAACCATCGCGGTTTTCCACATCGGCGCCCTGGCCAGGCGATCGGTATAAATGAATAAGCCGAGCTTTGTCTCGCATGCATCCTCATGGTGCTATGGATAACACACCTTCCATGTTAAGCGGGACCAGTCCCGCACTATATCCGCTCTCAGATCATCCGAGCTAAATTAGCCGAGTCAATCTCGCACACTCCGATTCGATCTGAGAAGACCTGGAGTATCTTAAGACGAGCTACCAATGCACTCTTATGCTAAGCCCCAAGGTAAAGCCGAACGTTTCCTCTCGCAAAATTAAGCCGATTTCTCAACAATCGCAAAGCTAAATAAGCCGATTTCTCAACAATCGCAAAATTACCAAGCCGATTTCACAACAATCGCAAACTAATAAGTCGATCTACGAACGATCGCCGATCTCGAATGGATCGTAGAATCGAGTTCATCCTCTACACCCCGGCTAAGACCGTATCATTTTACGGCCCCATTTTGGTGTATGGTGAACCCGAGAGAATCGTATAAATTTACGACCTCACAAAAGCCGAACTCGATTGCACAGATACGACAAAATAATACCGAGATCAAAATCTGAAAGAACGAAATAAAACGACTAAGTATATAAACTGAGTCCGACATTAAAACAGTAAAACGACACGCCAGGAATAATAGCCAGTACGTGAAGAGTTTACAAAAGAAAAAGTCCAAACGGCAAAGCTATTACACGAAAGCCCTTGGGCATAAAAAGAGTTCTGCAAACTACGAAAAGAGAATTTTAGACATCCGAGACTGCGGGCTGGTTCGAACCGAAAGGATCCAAACCTAGAGGAACTTCTATCCCAGCCGGTTGAGAAGTCTCTGGATGGTCGGGCTCCATGAACGGAGAGATTACGAGATCGTCCTCGGTAAGCTCGCAGCAAGAGATGGATTCGTACTCCGCCGTCTTATCAGCCTTAAGCTTCTTCAGCTTTTCAATACGGGCAGGCGAAACGATGATGTCATACTTATATTCAAGAACGTCACAAAAGCTGAGAACTCCATGGAGCTGGTTGATGCCGAGGAACGGTGTCTTACGCCGATCAATTGCAGCAAGATGCTCCTTCACCTTTTGGAGACGAGCTCGACACTTCTCCGTGACCTCCCTTCTCTTCTCGATCTTCCTTGTGCGGCTCGCCTTCAGACGAATAACCTCGTCCTTCAGCTCTTGGACGACCGCGTCTCTGTCTGCCTTAACCTCGGCATACGCCTTTCTTGCGACGAGCAGCTCCGTTTTGAGTTCGGCAAAAGCCACGTCGCCGGCTTCCGATCTCGCCTGCTCAGCAAGCAGCTCCTGCAATTCCTTGGCAACATCGCCTACCTCAATAGCCTCACGACGCGCGATACCGAGCTCGCGGTCGTAAGTTCCAACAAGCTCGTTCGTCTGAGCCACCATCTGAAAAGGAGATAGAAGAAGGTCGTCATCTGCCAAGGGGATATAAAAAAAAAAAAGTAAAAACAAAACAAAAAATAAAGGAGAGAGAGTTCGCTTACGTCGGCAGTAGTACGAGCTAGCTTCTTATAAGCATCAGACTGGAGAAGGTCTTTGGTTGGAGGCAGCTCTTGGATGCCGAAAGTCAGTTGCCGATACAGATCGGCGCACGCTCCCGCATCATTAATAACGGGCTCGTCCTTGTCGTAATCAAACTTCACAGAATGGGCCGATGGTCCGGCGGTTCGCTGCCTTTTCGAGACGGCAGACCGGTCTGAGAGATTTTCCCCATCAATCTCGGTACGCACCGCTATTAAATTATCGCCTTCCTGGGGGGAGATCGGTCCTATCGCAGCCTGCCTCGCCAACCTTTTTGACGAACTCTTCCTTTTCTTCTTCTTCCGCCTTTCGGCCTCCAGATCGGTTTCGGGGTTTCACTTCCCCTTCGGCAGCCTGCTCCACAGCAACGACCTGCTCGTCGACCTGTTGGTTGGGAGAAACCTCGGCAAGGTCCTTGTCGTCCTCAATATCGTAATCCATGTCAGGGATGTCATCGATCTTCATTTTCCTCGTCCTTTTCCTACCGAGTGGATTGGCTGTGGCGGAAGAAGCAATTCGGAGTTAGAAATATACCGCTGTCAAACGAAACGAAAATAATTGCCGAAGACGTACTTCTAAGGATTCGTTTAGCCTTCAGATCGAGTTTCTCCTGGTATGCTTCTGGCCAACGAACTTTCCCAGCTATACTCAACCTTTTCTCGTGCTCAGACGTAAAACCTTCGATCGTTGTGAGAATGCTCGGAGTGTGACGGACTGAAAAGACAATTGAAAACGGTTAGATAAGATCAAACGAAAGAAGGGGCGAAGCAAAGACCAATATCTACCGATGGGGATCCTCCATCGAGTCCGGTAATTGCCATCGGGCCGTTCTACTGAAAGGTCGTCAATCTGGAGAAAAACGTAGCGAATATTCCAACTGTTGACCTTGCTCGGTTTGTTTCCCGTCACGAGGTCATATTCCGGTTTCGCGTTCGCCGATAAGTACCAGGGCTTCTGTTTGGCAATATTCACGCGGAAGAGCCTCTCAAATAACCGGTATGTCGCAATCCTCCCCAAGGACTAGAAGCCCGACGATGTTGATGATCGTGGCAGGTTGAAGTTGGGATATCGCCACGCCCTGGCGAGCGCAGTACAAGTAAAGCAGCTCGGGCAGAGGAAATTTGAGTCCGCAACTTCTGAAATAATCTTCATAAACGCAGACGTAACCCTCAGGAGCATCCCAAGGTCTCTGATCCTCGCTCGGGATGCGAAAGACAATATCGTCAGGAGCTCCACATCGCTCCAAAGTTTGTCGAACAGTAACCCTGGTTGATCGGGTCGGTCCGACGGTGGGCGGTTTTATCACTTTGCGAACCGCCAACGGAACGACATTCTCTGCTGGAGAGACTTTTTCTTCTTCAACCTCGGCCAGCTCGGTAGCCAACCTCCCATCAAGCCGAACTTGATCGCTCATCTCGGTAAGTTGCCTACTGCCAAGGTCGGCTGTCAATTCAGGCCGAACTTGATCACCTTCGCCGACATGCTCATCTGCGACCTGAACTCGGGCATCCGTTTCGCGACTATCCCTGTCCCTAAGACGCGGAATTTTCATAACAGCCCGGGAACAACTGGGAGCGGCGGAAGAATGGCGCGAGATCCGTCTGACCAATTCTTGTCGAACGCCACTCAGACCATCATCAGATGAATCATCCGGATCTGACGAAGAGACGAACAACATAAGATCGATGTTCGGATCTTGCGGAGAAGAAGTTCGGTCATTAACAGAGGACGAAGAAGAATCGGAACTCATGTCGATCCAGTAAAATCAAACTGAAACAGCTTGAGGAAGAACAGCTTGAAGATGGATCGGAAAGTTTGAAGATTTTTGAAGCAGATCGGAGGAATCACGGCGGAGGGAGATCGGAAAAGTTTAAACAAAAAAAACTAGAGAGAAGGGAGAGCGCTAGAGAGAGAAAGTGGCGTACCTTTTAAAGCGAGATAATGAAGTGAATCGGAAGGGGTCGAGGGTATTTATTTATAGAGGGAAGGGCAATTATGACGCCTCCTCGATTTTTGCGACGGTTAAAGAAACCGAATCGTCGCGATTCCTTAATTCTCGCTACGGTTATGGAAACTGGACCGACGCGTCTTTTCGAGAATCGCCGAACTCAAAAGACCTGTGACTGGGAAACCGCTGTTCGGACCAAGGAATGAATCGATCTCAATTCCAACCGGACTAAAAATTCGTCAGTAACTCCGCCGAACTCAAGAGACTCGTTCGCCGAACTAGGGGGGGGACTAATTGTTGGTGGTGAGTTTAGCACTCTCCGATTTAGCCCGGCATGAACCGAGACCGACTCAATTAACCCCGGCTAACGACAGTTCGAACCCAGAAGAAGAACACGAAACGATCGCCGACCGCCGAACTTGAAAGAAAGGTCCACGAAAGACTGACAACCGACAAGCTCGATAAAGAATCCGAAGGACTGCCGAACTTGAATCCAGATCGGCAAACCACGAACCGATCGACGACGGTTCAAGATCGGCAAGGAAGTTCGCAAAGCAACACCCACCGAACTTAAATCAAGCCGAACTTATCATGATCGATTGTAAATATAAGATTCAGGTCCTCACCTCGGTACCGAGATCGGTTCGTCTAAATCCGATCGACCACGGTCTGAGATCGGTAAAGAAAAGAACAACATACGGTTACCGACCTGCAACATGCCGAGCGTCGGTATCAACCGTCATAATCAGAACCCACTTCCGGAATTCGCTGAACTTTACGGAAAGTGCATTCACGGAACTTTACGGAAAGTGCGGTCGGGGAACTTTACGGAAAGCGCGGTCGGGGAACTTTACGGAAAGTACGAAAAAGGAAGAACAATTAGGATATTAATCCGGGATTCACAGAACTTTTCCCGAATTCCCGGGATATGTCGGAGCCGCCGAAGAGGCTTATAAATAAGGAAAGCTCGATTACATTAAAGGAGGAGGAGAAAAAAGAAAAAGAAAAGAGAAAAACGAGAGCTCGAGATTCAGTCTGGATCTCATTACCGATCTTCGAATATTTTGTAAACTCCGACGAGTTCGATTTAATAAAACGAAATACCGATTCGCATTCCAATTCCTTTACCTTTGTGATTTCGACAATCAACAAGTAGTATACTCGGACCACAAGTGTTCAATTAATGCATTTCAAAGTTTAATATGAGCTTTCCGGTCTTTGATTTGCTTGTGTCGAGCTAAGAATTCTTGACAACAACCTCAAGGTGAAGACCAAAAATCACCAAGTGACCAACAAGATTTTACCCAATACTATCGTTATCTTAGCGGAAATGGTTTTCTCAGATATTAGATTATTGTTTAAATTTATATTATGTCTTCAAAAAATTATCTTGTTGCATTTAGTATTTATGTTTGTTTGGTTTTAATTTTGTATTTTTATGTTTCCAGTGTTTTAATTGAACTTTAATTAATAATGTATTTTTAATCTTAATCAATTCGTTTACAAAAGGCGATATTTTGTGCAAATTAAAATTTTATATTAATTACAATTAAAATTTCATATTATTAAAAATTAAAGAAACAAAAATATTTAAAGTATATTTAACTTTTAGTTACAAAGTTTAATCAAATGATAAACACCAATGAAAAACAAAAACAAAAAATATTTTAATGTTTAGTGTTATAAACAATGTCACTGTTCATAAAACACTAAAAACAAAATTTTGCCGTTGGGTATACCGTCTGGTTGGAGCTCCATTGACAATATATTTGGCGTTATCCCGTGCGGATGGAAAAACCCTAAGATTGCATGTAGTTGTTAAATATGTATGATCAACTTGGTATGATGTTGTGTAACGTGTAAGTAAATATTGAAAGGAGAATGATTAACTGTTAAAATTGTTTGTAATCTAAGAAAAATTATTAGGGTTTTCTGCAAATAAACCCTCCAAATAATTTTTTTTTGCAAGTTAACCTTCCACTTACGAAAAATACAAATCAACCTATGAAATCCTAGTCAACCCGCTATATAACCCTCGGCGTAAATCTCCGCTATATCGGTTACGGATATAAAACGATGCGTTTTGAACATATCTCTCAAAATCGAAAATCATGTAGTTTTGTGTAGCACGTGTTATATCTATCACGTGCAAAAATATTAATAAAACCTGGGTTTGGTCGAAAATTTGGAAATAAAATACAGTCAAGAAACTATTAAATTGCTCACAACATTTTCCCAAAACAGGAATGGATCGATGATATCACATATACAAAAGAGGACATTTGATTCGATACAAATAGAAGCCTTAATTTGTAACATCAAACGTAAAATCTTTTATACAACCTTGAAATTAGAAACCCCGACAAAAGAGGGATTTTGGATTTGTGAAATAAAAATTAAATTGAAATTCTGAATTTGATTACAGAGCAGAACAAAAATGGAAAATTACAGTCCCTCAAGATAAAATATTTAGCTCACAAATACGGCAGAGAAGAATGAGTTTTGCGGCCTTCAAAATGATGCATTGGCGGACCGGCGTCGAGAACTGTGCCTCCGGCTACATCACTCACTCCATCTCCGACACAACGCTGCAGATTCCGATTGTTTCCGGCGATGACTTTGAGGCCGAGTGGCATGCTCCTAAGCGCGGCATCGGAACCCGAAGCTTGCTAGGCGCGGTGGAGTCATGGATGGCGTCTCCGGAGTTTCTCTCGAGCTCGTGTGCCGGAACTGCCTTCTCCAGCATCTTCTCTTACTCCTCCACCAAACACATGAAACCTTACCCATTGGATCCTCAGATCTACGACGAGATCTAGCGGCTTGACGAGTCTCTTTCACGAATAGAGACAGATCGATTTCTGAATCTAGGAGGATGTTCTCCGACGGCTGTTTGGGCGTGGGAACAGGTGCAGAAGACGAAACCGGAAGAAAAGGGATGGCTCGATCTCTGGCGGCTGTTCGTGCGTCGCTCCCAGGAGAGAAAGAGAGAGAGAGTTTTTTTACCCTCACGAATCGATATACACCCACAAAACTATTGAATTGCTCAAAAAAAATTCTTTCACGAATCGCACACGATATTTTCCCAGAAAACCTAAGTTTATGATTTTCCCCAAATTGATGTAGGGTTAGACAAAATGATTTCTTTTGACCAAAACAAAAAAAAAAGACAAAATGATTTCTCATGTCGTTTTTAAGTTTCAAAACGACACATTTTTTTTAAGTTGTTGCCGTTTTCTATCTCACCTAAACGGTGTGTTTCAAGTTCCGTCTAGTTTTTAGACGACGTTCATTGTTACCACATCATCGATACACCCAAAATTATATAACGGGTTGACTGGAACTTCATAGGTTGACTTGCATTTTTTGCAAGGGAATGATTAACTTGCAAAAAAACCATTGGGTTTATTTGCAAAAAACCCAAATTATTATTAGTAATTATAGCAATTGAAGTGAACATGCAGAAAAAATAGTCTGCTTCTTTAATGAAAACACTTATCTGTGACAGAGACGGCTTTAGCCACGTCAGCGTCCGACGTGATAATGTAGCTGACGTAATCACGTGACGTAATCGAGCTTTCATCTCATGAATTCGATTGAAGGATTTTTTTGAATTTCTTCACGTTTTCGAACATGTCTCCTTGATGTTAAAATCTATCTTTGATTCAGTTGTATTTTTTTTCTTTCTAAACTACAGCCTTGAGCCTTTCATTGAATTTAAAATTGTATTACACTAATAGTATGGATATACTGTTAAGTCTGTAATACAGCTAACAAAAATTAGAATTGTCGAGGAATCGAAGAACGGTAAAACACAAAAAAAAACGTGGGCTGAACAAATATGTGAATGTTGCATTGTTTAGCCCAACATGCATGCATTAGACAGTTGTCTTACCATAAACATCTCATTTTCACTATTAAATATCTCATTTTGTAGGGTGAAAAGAAATGATGATGTATTATTTGTCTGTACAAACTATCTGATAACACTGAAACAAAAACCGTATATTAAATAAAAATCGCTAAGGTAATTGAAAAAAGAAGGATAATGACAGAGTTTTTTTTGTTTTTTTATCAGTAAAATCGTGGAATGATAGAATCATTGAACATAAATCATCTGTAAAATTATCCGACTTATAAATTCCGAAATCACAAATCATTAATTCCGAAATCACAAATCAGTAAGTCCTTCCGAAATCACAAATCACTGACATTCCACGTATTACAATGTTCTAGATACACACAACTAGGCAATGTTTATCTATTTTCTGAAACATTCTAATAATAAAATAAGAAATTTTTTTGTTGGAGAAATTATTTAACATATATGCTTGTATACTACAAGTAGTGTCATGGTTCCCCACTCTCTTCTCTCTTGCCCGATCAAGCCATACTTCTTCTTCCTCTTTTATCCTCACCATTACAGTTCTCTAAATTTGGATATATGCATATATCTTGATATTTTCTTGTGTAATCTGTATGGAAAGTTATCTGGTTGCTTAATTAGTGAGAACTTTATACGCATATGTTTTGTGAATATTCATTGAGAAGCTTCTCCATCAAATGAAAGTAGAGCGATCTCATATTTGTTTCCACGAGAGTCCCCCTCACATTAAAACCAAAAATCGAGAGTCTCTGTAATCTTCAGGTACTTTTGATCTTAATGAAATCTCTATTTTATTTCTACACAATAAAAATCATCAATATATGTATGTATATATCCTAATCCTATTAGGACTAGGATAGAAGATTCTTAACAGTTATAGATATTACGGGATTACTATGTCATACTGAGAGTTGTAATCTCATAGGCGAAAATTAAGTATTCCTAACTTTAATAGTATCATAGGTTCATATGTTAATGAGATGTATTATAGACTGTTGAAGTTTGAGTGTTCATAAATTAAATGTACGAATCTTGCTCCATGGGATAAACCATCACATGCATATATATACTTCCCTTGCTTTCCTTCTATACATGTTTCCTACTTTTTCTTATATTCTTTATTAACTAATGAAATTTCTTTGTTCTCTTTTTTTCCTCTTCTTACTTTTGTGATAGATAAGGGATAGTGCGTGTATTAATCGTCTTACAATAATAAAACTATTATAAACATTTTGGAGTTGGCTTGTGATCTTCTCCATCAACATTCAGCAATGGCAATGAAGATGAAGGGCATCTACAAAAGCTTCAAATCGATATCTCAAATATTTGGTATAGTGTTTACCATATTGTCAGTTACTTCTAATCTTATTAATTAAACTCCATTATATGATATATATCAAACTTTCTCGCAACTTTATACAAATTAATCTTGTGAAATAAAACTATAAATTTCTTAAGCTCAAGTATGCCCAACGCCAAAAAAACAATTTCCGGTTCATTTTCTTAGACTCTAAGGTATGGTCCATGTTATTAATCTATGTGAGCATTCAACTGTCTTAGAGATGTTTTATGTGATTAATATGTTACGAGAACAACTATTAAATGATGAAATTAACTAAACAAAAAACATTTAATTTGGTCAACAGTTGTTAAAGAAAGAGATATGGAAATTGGGTACCCATCAGAAGTAAAGCATGTGGCTCATGTTGGCTGGGAGGGCTCCTCTGGCAGTGCTCCTGCTTGGGTAAGCTCTCTCTCTCTCTCCTTTCTTTTGCTAATGTTTAATTTATATCTGTTCCAAAAAAATATGTAACTACTAGGTGTATGCTATAAATATTAACTTCAAAGTTTACTTACGATAAAATCTAAATTTAATATCAACTAATATATATGTACACATAATGATAATTTAGTTTTCTGCTGATGTTTTTTTTCAAAATTTAATCGTTTCGGTGGGTGAAGATGAGTGAATTTAAGGCAGGAGCAGAGCTTTTATCTCCAAGAGCATCATCTTTTAGTCATGCAAGACATTCAAGTTCTTTCTTGACCACTTCTTCTTCCACTGGTAATATTTTCTATTGTTGCATATTTAAGTTAGATAATTGTATAAATAATATTAATTAGAGTTAAAATTAGTCGAATTGTTAAAATGCAGATTTTGATCAGAGCTCAAGCCAACTAACTGTATCAGATAGGCTAAGGGATGTGCCACCAATTCCACTAGGTCTATCCAAGATTCATACTAAGAGCAAGAATAGGAGAAAGAAACCATCTTCAACATCATCACCAAGATCCAAATCATCTCCAAAATCTTCAAGATCCACGGGTTTATCTAAATCTTCGTTTAAATCAACGACATCTCGATTAAACTCTAATGCATAATTAAGGTGAATTCAAAAGTGCCATGAAGCAAAAACAAAATCAAAGCTTGTGTCACATATTATGCATAAGGGACTTTTTTGGTAGTTCTCGTGATTTCCTTTTGTTCAAAGTTTTTGTCTTGTAGTTTCTCGGATTAGAACAACTTCTATGTACATTGTAGAAATGGAGTAAATTTTTTTCTTAAAAGAAAAACAGTCTCTAATTTGTTTTTAAGTTTAATCTGCTTCAACAGAAAGAATTAAGGATGTATATATATGCTTAGCCCTTAGGAGGTCTAAATGACACTATATGATTGACTTTTATACATTAGAATAATAACAATGGAGCTTTTGGTTGCCTAAAGGGTAAGTTGTTGTTTTTTTTTTTTTGAAATAAATGTAAAATTATACAATTATATTCAATCAAAAAACGTATTTTACAATGACTGCAGCCTTAATTTTAAATAAGTTCGAAGCAGAAGAAACCTAATTGTTTTAAGGTAATCTTGTGGCAAACCACACAATTAATCCCTCGTCATACTTTGCCTTCTCATTTGTCTTAGGGTGGTTATCCGATTTCTTACGTTCTTGTCGATTTCCTTATGAGAACTTTCGCTGGAGTTGGTCTCTCGTCATGTCGCATGTTGTTTCTTTCCCTCCAAACGTGGTAGACGGTTGATTGAAACGCGTATCTGAAGAGAAGTTGTTTCAGCTTGTCAAGAGTCGAATGCTGGAATAAGTTTAGAAAATCTTCCCAAACCGTTGTGAAAGCTCTTCCCATTAGGCCTGAAGCGATCTGCTTCCACACATCTGCAGCGTAAGAGCATGAGAAGAAAAGGTGACTCCTCGATTCATCTTTGCTGCAAAAAATACAGTCGAACCGATGTCCACTTCCCCATTGTTTCATTCTGTCTCCGGTTGACAAGCGATTCAGAGTAGCAAGCCAGGTTAAGAGAGCGTATTTGGGTGTTGCCTGGGCAAACCAAACGCCCTTATACCAGTCCACAGCTGGGTATTCTTCCCGGATCATCAACCATGTTCTTTTTGAATTAAATGTTTAAGAGTATTTGTCAACACCTCGTTTCCATAACGCGATGTCTTCTCCTTCTCTTTGAGTCGATCCTGCCTGTGCTCCAAGCAGATTTTCAATGTCGTTTAGCACCTGCACCCGATGCCTCCCTCTACGGTGAGAGAGGGCACCTGCAACTGTGGTGTGACTTCGAATGCCCATGTCTATTGTTCCTCTTGGATCTGTTATTTCTATTAACCGCCCCATGGAGCTCCAATTGTCATACCTAAAGGGTAAGTTGGTTGCCTAAAGGGGTTATCTTATTCTTACCAAACACATACATTATACATATTGTTATACTGTAGACATGTAAATAGAAAAACATGTAGAAGTACATAATCTGAAACGTAGTACAATATGTAATGGCCCGAGACGTCATCAATAACATGAGGCTGAGGCTTAGAGCTTTGACGGCCCGATTCTTTATCTTTTAAGAAGTGAAGAAAATGTGTGGGATAAAAATTGTATATAATTGGTTTTTTCATCTATTAATTGAATATCATTTTAATCAAATATAGTACAATTTTGTTTTTGTTGAATCACATATACAATTCTGAGCTTAACAATACATATATGATGATTTGATGTATAAAACATGGGATAAATAAAATTACAGTGGCACATTACAGTGGAATAATAATTTAATAGTGTGCACACTTGACAAAATTATAGACAATTATATCAAAACTAATTTTTAAAAAATCTACTGTATTTGTTAACGGATGATTAGAAAACACTGTTTTAATTTTAAAATTAAATTTAAATGGAGGTTATTTTCCGAGACAAGATAAATGATACGGGACTATAGTTTTGTCAATTCGAAACTAGTTAAAACTCTTTTTCAGTATCTTCACTTTACGCATATTACTAAATTTTGATTTTTGACCCCAAAAAAAATTACATGTTAGTTTTGTTAAAATCGTGTATCGTAAGTTTTAACATAAAAATATAGGAATTTATTTCAATGATAATCAAACTAAAGGCACAGGTTGACAATGTTGAACCAATTATAATGTAAGTAAACATTCTTATTCAGGTTACAAACACTCAATAATCTCTTGCAAGTAATCTTATACTATATAGCATTTATCTCCCATATTTAACTACTGGTATCTTCTTCAAAAGTAACCAAACTTAAATAGCTTAAAAAAAATACATAGCTTTAGTTAAATGAAAGTGGTCATTAAGAATGTAAAGTTGTTTTCCTATTTGATATATATGAATTAATCCTTTTATATTGATTATGAAGTGTACCCAGTTTTCTAAGAAAGAAAAAAAAACAAGAACAAAACGATGCATACTTTCAAAAATGTGCTAAGATTCAAAATTTGAGACATGATTCATTGTCTGAAACTTTGTTCCCAAATTACTGAAAATAATCATTCATTGGACCTAAAAACTTAAATAAAAATAAATAAATATAATAGAATTTCTGAATTCAATTTTGGATTTTGGTGTTTAAAATGACACCAAGAAATTTTTATTTTGAAGGCAATAATAAATGAGTTAGTTGGTAGGCAGAAGTCACTCTTTCCCACTAGCTATTATTAGAAGATGACGTCCCCACAACTCCAAGACGTTTCAGCTTATTTAATTTACCCAATTACCCTCGTCATATCTATAAAGTTACCCCTCCAAATCAATGCACATTTTACGCATCATGTCGTTTCTCTCTAAATGAAGTGAACTACCCGTCGGTTTTCTCTGCGGCCGCATCCGCAACTACACGGCGTCTTTTTGGATCTAAGGATCATTATAATAAGTCAATTAGCTATTCCCACCCTACCAGGGTTTGACGATAATAAGCTACGTACATAGAGTGTAAGATGATTTGTATCAATCCTGAAATTTTTTTTTTAAGTACTTTAAATATGGGAATCACACAGTCGTGGTGCATGATAAACTCAATTAATAGTTTAATATCAAATGATCGGCATAATTAACGGAATAGATTAATTATTCCATATTCCAAGTCATATATAAAATCGAAACAAAAACGGCCAATTATATATGAAAATTCACGAGGAAGACGACAAATGCTCGGGAAAAAATAGAAGCTATGAACAATCTCAATAGATATTGAAATAATCATGATTGGATGAATGAGTGCATTTAGATCACATTAAAAGTGGACATAAATTAGAATGTATGTAATGCACCACTCCACACATCATCCATTTATTTTAAGATGAAATATTCATTTTCACATTGGTTTATAGCCAATCTAATCAACTATTGCAAATGTTGGTGCAATATTAAACCTTCATGTTTTTTAACAAAAAAAAGATTAAACCTTCATGTAGGGGTGAACAGGTAAAAACAATTAATGGCACATAACTTTATTTATATTATTAGTCAAAAAGTTTTAGAATTTTGATCGGTAGTTTTATCGAACATAAAATCATGGCCATTTTCAACTGTCAAAACTCATTATTTGAGCGCAAAAAATTACCATTTTCCAAAAATGATTGTCAACCAAATGAGGTACTGTCAAATCTCGAACTTGTGAACAAATATTCAACCTTTTCTATATAAGACGAGTGTCAACCAACCTTCTCCAACCAAGAGATATCTTGGGTTGCTACACAAACATTTAATAGTCATTATATATTTGTAAAATTTATATATGTATGTATATTCAGGCTCGTGCGTGAGAAAGAAACATAGGACCCCCAAATTATTAAATATTTTTGGGGCTCTATTTTATATAGAAAATAATAATTTTAATGTTCTTTTTTTTTAACTGTGTTTTATGAAACACTTTATTTTATTTTTTTGCACTACGAGTTTTTTAAAGTCTTAGTGTTGTTTAGTGTGGGGGTTAAAATCCCAAGTAAACCTATGGTAAAAAAGAGTTAAGCGAGGTTAAATGAGTAACGAGGTGACAGGCCGAGCTGAAAGGCCCATTAGAGTGAACATCTAAGGTAAGAGGGGATTAAATGCAAAATCGTTAGTCAATCCTGCCGAGACAAAAAACTCGTTCAAACTGGTGAGTTAAGCCGCATAAACGTAACGGCCAGAGCCTCATACTTAAAAATCATTTATGGCGAATCAGACGGAGTAAACGGAGACGTTAAACACAATCTCATAGTATAAAACAAGGACAAGAGCAAGGAGCCAAAGACCAAATTTCAAATCTTTACACCATTCTTA
The DNA here is from genome assembly GCA_002933915.1 of Eutrema heterophyllum. NCBI lineage: Eukaryota > Viridiplantae > Streptophyta > Magnoliopsida > Brassicales > Brassicaceae > Eutrema > Eutrema heterophyllum. The sequence goes on along the minus strand of PKMM01008844.1, from coordinate 28,772 downwards.
ACTACAAATTAGCTCTAGACTCAAATACTTGTCTGATCCTTTATTTGTTCTTGTTCTTGTAAATCTCTCATGAGAATCGAAATATTAATACAATTTACTTCTCAAAAACCTTGTCCAAAATGCTTTCGAATCTTGTATGTTCTCATCGAGCAACAAACTCTCTGTTTATTGCTCGATAGCCCTCAGTTCTTCTTTTCTTAAAAATAAGTCAAAAACCTTTCTATTTTTATTATTTACAAATTTTTACGATTGTATTAACATTTAAATTGATCAGTACTCGACGAAAGAACCTAGCTATTATATTGATTAGTAGGTTCTTGTACATGTATATATTTAATTATGTATATATATATATATGTGAATATGAGCATTCGAAAAAGTGAATCTTGTCATCTTCTTATTGAAAACATATATAGTATGTGCAAACAAAGCATAGCTTGTTAATTCCAATACCATAACACGTCAAATAAATCTAGACAACACTCAAAATCTATATGTAGTTTGTATATTTGTACATGTACTTAATTTTACACATATCACACACACATGCATGATGCATACAATTGTATGTCTATGTGTATACATACACATGTATGTTAACGTGGATCTTTGAATCAGTTCAGTGTACGTATATGTATTGATGTAGATCCTAATGTATGAGCTGTTTCTTGGACCATGGTCCACAAGGATATTGCTCCCCAACTACATGAGTCAATCGAATGGCCAATTTTAATTAAAATAATTAATCCAAACTACCATTAAATATAACTTTGACCTTTTTTATTTCATTTTTAGATATTCTTGGAACTAACGTAGTTTCCATCTCATCCCTTTCTTTTGTTCCTTGAAAGTGGGTCCAATCCCAAAAGTTATCTCATCTCTCTTGTATTTTGGTACAAAACACACATATAATTATATAGGTTGACAAAAAAGCACCATTATATAGTATTAGTATACATAATGTTTTTTTCGTTACAGAAATTTATCAGCCAACCTGAGACATTCAATTTGACATCAGCCCAAGGATGGAATTGTTGTAAAACTATTTGGTCTAGTCTTTTAGATTTTAATATTTACTCTATACCATAATAAGTGATGTTTGAACGTTACTTTTGTTTTTTATTTTTAGATAAGTAATGTTTTTTTCGATGAAAGAACTTTATTTATTTTCCTCATTTATTCATACAATTCATTAATAACATTTAAGAAATTTATTATAATTCATGGGTATTAAAATCAATTTATGAAAAGAAAAGAAAAATGTTGGTCTTCAATTCAACATAAACATCTTTTATTTTGATAAAGCTAGAGGAAGTACTTTATATACTGTTTGAACATGATTTTAGATAGATCAATTTGGGATATATGTAAGAGTGTAGAATCAGGGAGAGGTGGACAATCTATAGCAATGTGCAATTCAATTTTTTTATTTATAATCCAGCAAATTCGTGGATTGATTAATTGTTTTTATGACAATCGAGGTGTCAATGTCATAGATTTTGAAAATTTTAATTAATCTCTTAAGCTTGCGCCAATCATTTGAATTGTATATAGAATCTTACTTTGGGATAAAATGTTTGATTACTTTTATAGTGACAGTATAATTAAGACATAAGAATTAATGTAGTCGTACAATTCTTGCTATACTACTTAATCTCGTCACTAAAAACAACCATCAAAGAAGCTAATACTAATAAATATCTGCACTTATCGAATAAATTTAATCAAGCTCAAACATTATGCTAATTATAGAGAATTGTATTTAATCAAGGAAGGAGAATCTCATGATGCATTATTGACTGACATAAATTATACTAAGTGAGTGTGTAAACCATACGAAGCATTTATATGTCCTGATGTCCATATATTTTCTTGGACATATATGTAATCAATGTGCAATATGAACTATGAAGTTATGCACAACACATAAATATAAATAGTTATTAATCTGATCTAGTATACATAGAAAAATAAACTATAACCATGAGCATATATAATAACCATGATATGGCAATCATTTAAAAATTTTCGTTAATCCTCTATTGTTTTTCCTTACCCTACGAGAATCCGTGAGGTCATTTTTTAATTTTTGAAATTGATGAACTGAAACTCTCTCTCTAGAAAATATATAAGTACGTAGTGGTATGAATTTTCTCTCACTAAAAGCATTAATGGACCTTTCGATAATCATAAATGCAATGCACCCTCTCTATGCATTTCGCAATAACTCATTTTCCTTCTGCCACATCCTCTTTTCACCTCTTTCTCTTCTTCCTCTTCTCCTTAGTTCCTCCTTCAGCAAATTTTCCATTTTTTTTCCTAAATAGTGATACTACCTCTTGCCGGTTTTAAGAGAATCCTCTGAAAACCACCGGTTATGTCTTGATTGGGCTATAAACCGGTGCCCTAAGAAACCCTTTTCAATTTCTCATATTTCCGCATCCATCTCCCTTTTTCCCACAAGAAGAGAACCAAAATAATTAGAGAAGACTCAGAGCTAGGGTTCCATTGTGTGTCCAAAGGTAATATCTCTCTCTCTCTCTCTCTCTCTAGCTATGTATATAACCGATACTTTATATATGTACATGTGATTTTTATTTTTTTTCTTTGAGGAATGGGATCTATATTGCATGTTTGTTCATACTAACCGGATCCGTAATTTTAAAAATGTTTTCAAGATCTGCATTTTCTTTTATTTTATAAAAAACTAATGACTTATTTTGTGACGATCTCAAAACAAGCGTTACAAAAGAGTAAACCTCTTTGGAGTTATAGAAGTGTAAAAGGGGGTTTAAGTTTGACGAATTTTACTTAGTTGTTGTATAGAAAAAGGCCATTGACTTAATGTCATCTTCTCATACACATTTTTTTACTTAGTTTTTGTTTGTTCTCAAAAGATTTACCTTTTGACGAATCTTTTTAGAAAAAGGCCATTGACTTAATGTCATCTTCTAAGTAATTAGTTTTTGTTTGTTCTCAAAAGATTTACCTTTTTCCAATTAGTTTTTACTGAAAACGGTTATTTTCTTATTTTTGTTACGCTAAAACCGAGGTCAAATAAATAAATTCCACCGAGAGAAAAAAATATCTTTATTATTTTCTTACTAAAAAAACGCTTTTCCTTGGCTTCGGTTGCCTGTGAATTTATCTATCTCGCTGGCTTTTATGTAGACAGAGAAAAGGAAAGAGCGAGACAAAAAGATCATTAATTTCGATCCAAAACTTCAAGAAACAAAACCAACACTTCAAAAAAAAAAAACTCTGTATTTAGGGTTTCAATTTTTGTTTTCCTTACAAGTTACAACTCGTGTTTGGCTCAACCAAGTAATATCGATTTTGAATTCACTCTAAAAAGTAAGTGACACCATATAATTTTATGTAAGCTAATAGAAAATTAGGGTTTACTAGAGATCGACAATCTCTTCATCCGTTTCTTCTTTCCATATATTTGCGTTTTCTTGTAGATCCGATGATGTTTGTGACTTTCAAGATTAATTCTATCACTGCTGGTTTATATATATATTTATTGATTGTCTGCTTTGGCCTTTGTGTATGTGTAGATATATATTCTAATGGATAGATATGCGCTTGAATCTTCTTAAAACATTATGTCCTTTTTAACAAAAAAAAATTATTGTCTTCTTAGAACATTTTGTCCTTTTTAGTGTTTTACTTCAGTTTCTCACTATTTCTTATATTATATTGAACATTATAGTTAAATATTCACCCGAATATTCGTGTCCCATTTTTTTACTTGAATTTCTTGATAAATTGTTTTTTATATGCAACGAGGTTATGTCACGTAGTGGTTGCATTTATATTCATACCCTTTTTTGATAAGATGAATACATATGCTTATATAAGCGTATATATATATGAACAACCATCAAAAATAGAGAAAAAGACCAATATTTTGCTTTTCGGTTACTTGTGAAATGTGAAAAAGACAATATATATATACATAATACATTAAAGGTATGTATAGTTTCATAATATCTACAAGATTACTTTCCATAAAGCAAAGATTTATCTTCCGTTACTACTTTGATCCTCGTATATATAAACATGACCTTTTGATCTTTGATTTTGGACAGTGGGAGATACTTGGAGTAGAAAATCAAGATAAATCAACGAAAATGATTTGGATAATCATCTTGAAGATTTGAAGGAAAACCAAAAGCTTAAAAACTCCAAAATCGATCAATAATCATCATCATCATCATGTATCATCCAAATATGTTCGAGTCTCAGCATCATATGTTCGATATGACCCCAAAAATTTCCGATAACGATTTGGGTCTTACCGGGAGCCGAGAAGACGATTTCGAGACTAAGTCTGGCGCAGAAGTCACCATGGAAAATCCTTTAGAAGAAGAGCTTCAAGATCCTAATCAGCGTCCCAACAAAAAGAAACGTTACCACCGTCACACGCAACGCCAGATTCAAGAGCTTGAGTCGTAAGTAAATTTTCCACTTAAAAAGATTTCTAATGTTTTTTTGGGATTTAGGGTTTATATTTGTTTGATTTATATAGGTTCTTTAAGGAATGTCCTCATCCAGACGATAAGCAAAGAAAAGAGCTGAGTCGCGAGCTAAGTTTAGAACCTCTTCAAGTCAAGTTTTGGTTCCAAAACAAACGCACTCAAATGAAGGTATATACTAAGGCTAATTATGATTATTGACTCATTATGTTCAATTGATTTCTATAATTTAGCCCCGGATCTTCAATGATGTTTTTTTCCCCATCAAATCAAATGAAATTGGTGTATTATATATAGATCCCTATAAGCCTAATTTTCTATTAGCTTACATAATGTCCCTATATAAACCTTGTATGGTTTCTCATTTTTGGTCAGTAGAATATCGCTCCAAGATTATAGAAGTGTTTGGTCATAAAGTATAAGTAACCATATCCATTTTATTTGCTTTGTACTCTTAAGATCAAACATAAAGAAGAGAAAGTTGTGATCTTTATAGGCACAACATGAGAGGCACGAGAACGCGATTCTAAAGTCAGACAACGACAAGCTCAGAGCAGAGAACAATAGGTACAAGGATGCTCTAAGCAACGCAACATGCCCAAACTGTGGCGGTCCTGCGGCTATAGGAGAAATGTCATTCGATGAACAGCATTTGAGGATTGAAAACGCGCGTCTACGCGAAGAAATCGATAGAATCTCTGCAATAGCTGCTAAATACGTAGGGAAGCCATTATTGGCTAATTCCTCGCCTTTCTCTCAGCTCACTTCTTCACACCACATTCCCTCGCGCTCGCTTGATCTTGAAGTTGGGAACTTTGGGAATAACAACAATAACCAGATGGGTTTCGTAGGAGAAATGTATGGAACAAGCGACATTTTAAGGTCGGTTTCGATCCATTCTGATGCTGATAAGCCTATGATTGTCGAGCTAGCGGTTGCAGCCATGGAGGAGCTAGTGAGAATGGCTCAAACCGGTGATCCCTTGTGGGTTTCTAGCGATAATTCGGTTGAGATCCTCAATGAAGAAGAGTATTTTAAGACGTTCCCTAGAGGGATCGGACCAAAACCTATCGGTTTGAGATCAGAAGCTTCGAGAGAGTCCACGGTCGTTATCATGAACAATATCAACCTCGTTGAGATTCTTATGGATGTGGTATCGATCTGATTCCATAACTCATTTATCTTCTCAAACTTCAACGAAATTTCAAAGTTTGAGTTGACACTTTTGATCTTCTTTCTCTGTATAGAATCAGTGGTCGAGCGTGTTCTGTGGGATTGTATCGAGAGCATTGACGCTAGAAATTCTCTCAACTGGCGTTGCAGGGAACTATAACGGGGCACTACAAGTGGTATTTGACCTAAAAACCCATCTATCTGATTACTTGCTTTACAAGCTATTATCCCGAATCATGTTTTAATCGATTTCCCGTTCGTTTTCCGGTATGCGAAGATGACAGCAGAGTTCCAAGTCCCATCACCGCTTGTCCCGACGCGTGAGAACTACTTTGTGAGGTACTGTAAACAGCATAGTGACAATACTTGGGCGGTGGTTGATGTCTCTTTGGACAGCCTACGACCGAGTCCGATCACTAGAAGCAGAAGAAGACCCTCTGGTTGTCTGATTCAAGAATTGCAGAATGGCTATTCTAAGGTAAATTTCAAGGGTTAAATTGATATTTATCAAAAGTATGGTGGAGAATTTGAAAAGAAGAGAATTGATGGGGTGATTGATTTTTTTCTTTTCCTTGGCAATCGTTGAAGGTGACTTGGGTAGAGCATACGGAGGTGGATGATAGATCGGTTCACACCATGTATAAACCGTTGGTTAATACTGGTTTAGCTTTCGGTGCGAAACGTTGGGTGGCTACACTTGACCGCCAATGCGAGCGGCTCGCCAGCTCGATGGCCAGCAACATTCCAGCCGGTGATCTTTCCGGTACGTTATTTATACACACATCAAATCAGATTATCCTGAGGGCCATTTTGATCAATTCATAAACTCTGGGTTAAAAATCGATAAAATAGTATTTACTTATTGGGTCCCTTAACTTTATGGTAATTATGAATAGTGATAACGAGCCCTGAGGGGAGAAAGAGCATGCTGAAACTGGCGGAGAGGATGGTGATGAGCTTCTGTAGCGGGGTCGGCGCGTCGACCGCACACGTATGGACGACATTGACCACCACAGGATCCGACGACGTTCGGGTCATGACCCGGAAGAGCATGGATGATCCGGGAAGGCCTCCGGGAATCGTCTTGAGCGCCGCTACTTCTTTCTGGCTCCCTGTGGCCCCAAAAAGAGTGTTCGATTTTCTCAGAGACGAAAACTCCAGAAGTGAGGTAATCAAATCAAAAAGACAAACCCTTTTTAAAAACAAAAATCGAAAGTTCTTTATTTTTTTAAGGATGATTTGGGTTTGGTTTCGCAGTGGGATATACTTTCGAATGGAGGCTTGGTTCAAGAAGTGGCTCATATCGCAAATGGTCGTGATCCTGGAAACTGTGTCTCCTTGCTCCGTGTCAATGTAAGACATTTCTCTTTTGTTCCTATGAGGTTCTTGCTAAGTTGTTTTAATAATCTTCCTTGATTTCTTTTTTATTAAAAAAATAAAAAAAGCAGAGCAGCAACTCTGGACAGAGCAACATGTTGATCCTACAAGAAAGTTGTACGGACGCATCGGGATCGTATGTGATATACGCACCAGTCGACACAATGGCTATGAATGTCGTCCTGAGCGGCGGGGATCCAGATTATTTCGCTTTGTTACCATCCGGGTTCGCTATATTGCCCGATGGCTCTGTAAGAGAAGGAGGAAATGCTAGTGCCGGAGCCGGAGCTGAAGGAGGAAGAGAAGGAAATAATCTCGAGGCGGTTACTTCCACCGGAAGTAATTGCGGTTCACTACTCACGGTAGCGTTTCAGATACTTGTTGACTCTGTTCCAACCGCTAAACTCTCTCTCGGCTCGGTGGCTACAGTCAACAGTCTGATCAAATGCACCGTCCAGCGGATCAAAGCTGCCGTGGCCTGCGACGGAGCCTGATCAAAGTTTTTTCAGGTAAGCAATTTTTCTCTATATTACCTCTTTTTTCCGGATAATCACATCTTCTTGATTTGTTTTGGTTTGTGTTTCTGCAGAAGTAAAAAAAAAGGGAGGAGGTTTAGGAGTTTTTCATGGTAATATTTATTTCTTGTTTTTTTAGTCTTTGGAGATTCTCCGATGGAAGTCAAGAACGCACCTTTTTGCGTTTAATCTCATTCCGCGTTTGTTCGCGGGCGGGCCAAAAAAAAAGAAGCTCGAGAATGAAAGGGTAAAGAGGTTCGGGTATTGACTTCTGCTGGAAACCAAACAAAAAAAGGAATCGGTTTGTTGTGGTTCAGGCGGTTTTGCGTTTTGCGCTTTACGTTTTATCTGTTATTATTTTATCATTCACTAGCGAACATCTTAGCAGTTTGTGTTTTGCCTTTTGATTCTACTGTCAAAGACTCAAAAGTGTATGCTGATATTATTAAGCCACTCCTTGTTGTTATTAAGCCACTCTTGTGGTACTACTGATATATATTGTCGATGAAACTGTGTTTTTTTTTTTCTATTTTTTCTTTTATCAAAACTTGGGCTTGTCTTCTACTTTTTACATCTCTTTCAATACAATCAAAAGATTCCCAATTTTACAAAAAATAATAATAATGTGGTTTGTCCTTCGTTCATGAAGACAACAATGGCTAGATTGTTCTACCAAATCATTTGTGATATACGAGCTTTGTAACGCTCTAATCATTTGAAAATATGGTTGTCCCGGTTCTGGCATATGCCAATCTTAAATCATTTTCTATAAAAGTGACCCATGGTATAAATTTAACAAGTTAATCATTGCCAAGAAACAAAAATATTTTGTTGGTCTATCAAATCGTACCATGGGTCTATCAAATCATTGCCACTTTTCATCCGTCAATAGTTTTTTATATTAAAAAAATCAAAAAGTAGCTGAGAATTTGGTGAAATATCATTATCAACCCAAAATAGAACAAAGCCACTCAGTTTCCTTTTTTATATATCCTATATATCCTATACTACTCTTGAACAAACAAGCAAACAAACAAAAATCTGTAGTTTCTGAATTAATGGAAACCAAATCGTCAATCCACCTTTCTCTGTTTCCACTTCCGTTCCTCTGCTTCATCATCATAACCTTGGTCTCATCATCATCATCAACAAGGTATGATGATCATATCTCACTGAGAGAGATTTACGAAGAAGAAAGTTTCCATTTCCATAAAAACTTCCTCTTTGGCACTGCTTCTTCTGCTTACCAGGTTCTCAACTCTTCTTTCGTTTACTTCAATGCTCAGTAAAAAAAAATCTCCATTTTTAACCTTTGTTTTTTTTGCTCTTATCGTTTATGCAGTATGAAGGAGCTTACTTAACCGACGGCAAAACACTAAGCAATTGGGACGTTTTCACAAACATCACTGGTTAGATCTTTGTGATCTAAGCTTTTAAAAGAAAAAGTTTCAAACTTTTAGGGTTTTGTTTCCATTCTTGTTGCTCAAGTCACCATAAGAAACGTTGTCTAAATACCTTTCTTGATATGTCATTGTATAGGAAAAATCGCAGATGGAAGCCATGGGAAAGTCGCTGTTGATCATTACCATCGATATCCGGTAACTTAACTGTCATTCGATGTGTTTCGATACAAATCTCTAAATAAGTGTCTTGAAAGTAATAATTGTGATTAACAGGAAGATTTGGATCTGATGGAAGATCTTGGAGTTAATAGCTATCGATTTTCTTTATCATGGGCTCGGATTCTTCCAAGTGAGAGTCTTGTTTTTGTTTTTGTTTTTCCGATCTCTCTTGATCGAATTATTTTTCAGTCTTTTTAAAAATCCTTTTGTGTTTGCAGAGGGAAGATTTGGAGATGTGAACATGGAAGGTATTGATCATTACAACAGAGTGATCGATGCTATTCTCAAAAGAGGTAAATAATTGATAGATTTTTTCGAGAAAATTTCACAAGACCAAGAAAAAAACAAACTTAGCTCAATAATTCCTCAGGGATCGAGCCATTTGTCACATTGACACATTACGATATTCCTCAAGAACTCGAATATAGATACGGAAGTTGGCTAAATCCCCAAATCCGGTAAGCATATAGACACACACACATGTTACGCGTAGGCGTAGATACGTACACTGAAACATTAAAAAATACTCTTGTTGTTTTCAGAGAAGATTTCGAACATTACGCAGAGATTTGCTTCCAATACTTTGGGAACAGAGTTAAATTCTGGGCTACCTTCAACGAACCAAACGTTCAAGTGATTTTGGGTTACCGGATAGGGACTTACCCGCCGTCACGTTGTTCCAAGACTTTCGGAAACTGCACACGTGGCAACTCTGAGATAGAGCCACTTGTTGTCGCTCACAACATTATCCGTTCACATCTAGCCGCCGTTAATATATACCGGACAAAATATCAGGTAAGTCAAAATTATAACCATACTGGAAATTTTCAAAACGGTTTAACTCAAAAATCGGTTTCGTTTAGGAACAACAAAGAGGAAAGATCGGTATTGTAATGAACGCGATCTGGTTTGAACCGGTTAGTGATTCTTTAGCAGATAGATTAGCTGCTGAGAGAGCTCAAGCTTTCTACTTGACTTGGTAAGCCGGATCGGTTTAAAGAATCTAATTCCCATATTAAACCATATACCGGACTTTTAGCATCGAAAGAGTGTTAAGTGTTAACTGCAGGTTCTTGGACCCGGTTGTGTTTGGAAGATATCCAAGAGAAATGCAGGAAATTCTTGGAGAAGATATTCCTGAATTCACAAAGGATGATCTTGAGATCTCCAAGAATGGATTAGACTTCATTGGGATTAATCAGTACACTAGCAGATACGCGAAAGACTGTCTATATTCCGCATGTGAACCGGGCCAAGGAGGTTCGAGAGCTGAAGGTTTCGTCTCTGCAAACGCTCTTAAAGACGGTTTAGCTTTAGGAGAACCGGTATGTAGACTGACCAATCGAAAGTAAATCCGTTTTCCAGATACATTTTTGAGTTGTTTGGTTTTGGTAATGATGCAGACTGGAGTAAATTGGTTTAATGTTTATCCTCAAGGAATGGAAGAGATGTTGATGTATGCAACAGAGCGATACAAAAACATTCCTTTGTATGTGACAGAAAACGGTACGCATGTGGCCAAGACTGTCTACGCTGCGGTTTTAGCGAAAGTTTATCTTTCCCGTATTTTTGCAGGTTTTGGTGAGAATAATACTGGAGTTTTGGTAAACGACTACCGGAGAGTGAAGTTCATGAGTAGCTATTTAGATGCACTAAAAAGAGCAATGAGGTAATAATGCTTAATTTTTTAACAAAGCTCAAATCTGTCTTGATTCTAAAACCCTAAAGTGAATGGTGAAAACAGGAAAGGAGCAGATATAAGAGGGTACTTCACCTGGTCTTTACTGGACAACTTCGAGTGGATATCTGGTTATACCATAAGGTTCGGTCTATACCACGTCGACTTCAATACTCTAGAGAGAACCCCAAGACTCTCGGCTTCTTGGTACAAGAACTTCATTTTCCAGCACAGAGCTCAATCCAAAGATGATGATGCCTGAAACAAAAGGAAGACATGTATTGTTGTTTTTCTTGTTTGATTCTTCAACAAAGCAAAGAAGAATTGTAATAAAAAGCTGTTTTATGAAAATAAGTTCCAACAAACAAGACATTTTCGTTGCTTATAACAAAATAATTCTTCACCTCTCATTTGCTGAAGCAAGTTTAGATACGATCATCAACATCAGGACGTGTTTTTCATCTCCACCACGGAGTCCCAGCTTCATAGAAATGCTCTCCATCATTATCGTCCCACGAGATTTGACAAGCTTGAAGACCGAGTCCTACCCTCGGTTCCTTCCCATGCCTATCAATCCATTCAGCAACAGCGGTTTCCTTATCGTTCTCCTCCATTGTGTTATGTTTATTTGCTTTCCCATAAGGGTTGATCCCAGGATTCACCGTCTCTGCTATTGCAGCTGGCATGTACATAGAGTCACCAACCAACGGTGCCCCACAAGCTGCAAGCTGGGCCCGGATCTGAAAAACCATTTGACGCAGCAATTGGCTGATCCCAACATATTCAGAAGAGATACATGTTTTATGAAGGAGATAAGTGTTGATGAACTGACCTGGTGAGTCTTTCCTGTTAAAAGGTTTATTGTACATTCATAAGCAAATTCTTTTGAAGTCCATCCACAGTCTTCAATATCATGTTTCGTCTCAGTAGCTGCTTCGGGCCAAGGAATCTTCTTACATTCTAGAATCTCAAGTTGACACAAGTGCCAACCTTTGATCGAATCTGCATCTCAAAGAATATTATATTCACATTGTTAGGAAAATACAAAGAATCATATATTCATTTCAGATTTTTGATGATTCTTGACAATTTCAAATCGAAATTACCTTCGGATACGAGTCTTGGAGCCCTATTGATTGGGCGCATATAATGTGAGATAATTCCACTGGGAAGAGGTGCCGCAGCAAGAGCACGATAAAGTTTCTTTACTTCTTTATTCTTGCAAAGAAGGAAAAACATATAGAAAACAATAAAATATTTCAGCACGTCTTCTTGGTTTCCCAGTCAAACGAAATAGAAGCAAGCAAACTCACTTTTATTTTCGTGTGGAAGACCGAGCAATACTCTTTTGTTCTAGCAAAGACAACACTGTAGAGAAAGAAGAAAAACAATGTGACCTGGTCACTTAAAGATATTAAATTAACAAAGTTCAAAGCATGAAAAGCTGTTAACGAGACGGTACCAGCCTTCTGTGCAATTATCAATCTGATGTGTTGTTTTCAATGGCTCTGGCAAATCCAATGCACGTGAGGCAAATGTGGCACAAGTCTCTTCGATGTTATCCATGGTTCCCCCAACCTGATAAAATAGTCAATGTGGGTCAACACATCGAATTACTGAGCACCATGATCCCGTATAAAACACAAATCAAGCGTTTATGAGGAGTTGAAATAAGAACAAACTTCATATTACCAAGAGATGGAACACAATAAAGACATTTTGATCGATAGTTACAATCCGATAATGTATAAAATTAGTCCAGCTATATTCGGAAGATGAAGTACCTTTTTGCAAGATTTCTAATGCAACTACAGTGTTCAAGAATATTGAGAAGAAAGTCTAATGGATGAATTACATACCGTAGTGCCGGCAGGTTTATCCAAAACGACATAAGAGTTGGTCACCGCAATAATCCGTGACATCCAATCAATTTCATAACACCTGATTAAAAACAAAATTCTCATGTCAATTGGTTATCTCCAAAACTTTCAATTTCTAAATACATTTCTTTAAATGTATTCTACCTTGGGGAGCGTTTTGGGTGGACGTGCACACGCAAGTAAGTTCCAGCTTCGACATACTGATCGGTATGAGTCACACGAAACGTTTTCTGAGCTTCTCTAACAGTTTTTCCTTTGATAGAAGATCTCTTGCTTAGTACAGAAGGAGAGGTTACTTCTTCAAACAGTTTAATTTGCTCAGGAGTCGCAGTTGGTGGAGGTTTAGGGCATACAAGAGCGTAATGTACAGCTCCAAATCGGATAAGATCTGCAACATATCTTCACAGAATGAAAATTTTATATACTCTATTCCTAAACATATGAATAATCAGACTGCTTTATTGAAAGAACACGAAGAAGAGTACTTACAAAGGAGGAAGATCCAACTGTTTACAGATAAAATCAGCCACAAGAACGTCCTCTAAAACAACCATATGCTCAATTCTTGGAGGAAAGTTATGAGCAGGACATGGCATCAATCGATTGTATTCAGGGTATCTGGGAAACCCAAATGAACACAAAAAGCAACCCATCAGAGAATTGGCGAAATTTTGACGAAATAAAGAAAAAGAATCAAACTTTTAGCATACCCAGTATTGGAAGAAGAGGAGAGTTTGGTTTGATTCGGTGAATTGGTTTGAAGTAAGGACAAGCAAGAGAATCTCCTTGAAGAAGAAATGAAACACGGATACTGTCTGTAATGAAGTTCTTTGGAACGAAACAAAGGATTAGTGATACGGGTGGATGCTAAACTGCGCAGGACAGATACCGGCGCAGTAAGGTTCCGGTAACCGCTAGTTAACGCCGGCGAAGCCATGGTTGTATTGGTTGATGCGTAATGCCCTAAGAATCGTTATCGTTTATCGCGCCAATCTGAAATATGGGCCGAGACGAACCTAAATTTGGGCCGAGATAGAAGCTAAGTTCAGTGAATTGATTTGGTTGGTCTGGTGGTTATTTTCGGTTTGTTGCCCGTTTTATTTTGGTTGATAAACCGGATAATTACTTCTTTTTTTTTTAAATTATGACTACTAATAAAAATCACGCAGTCTTTAGATTTAGTGGGATTGATTGAAAATTTGAAATTATTATGTTCCCTGACTTTAGGTTAAAAAAAGAGAAACATAGTCTTGAGTGAAAATTAATCCACGGCATGATAGAAGGAAAAGTAATTGAACTATAAGCCATCATCATTTAAATGTTGAAGAAAGGTCATATTTATGTAATATATGCTTTTAAGAAAAAAATTTGGGTGTAGCCAAAAAGATAATATTACATAATTTAAAATAGTTTATGTAGTTTATCAACCAAATAATATTACATAATTTAAAATAGTCCTCTCTACAACAACCTTGTGTCATTCTATCATTGCATTGTTCCTTTTGCAACAATCGACTTCTCTATTCGCTTTAAAATCCGCAAATCTTACAGTTTTTGTTTTTGTTATTTCATCAATGTGTCTCTATTAGAATTTCCAAATTAATAATTCATATTTTAATAAGTACATATTTCTTTTAAAATGTTGGTAGGATCGGTAAAAATTATTAACCCTATAAGATTAGGTGGATTTTGAACATTAGAATCTAAATATAGAAAAGGGAAGAAAATCAATAAATAAAGAAATGGATGACCAAACCAAAGCAATCATATAAAAATACATTTTATATTACGCTAGCTTAGCTTCAAGCATTTTCACATCACTTCATTACCATTTGATCAGTGGAACCAAAAAAAGAAAGAAGCAGAAGCTACACACAAAACTCTTTATCAATGGCTGCTCAAATCCCCATAGGGACACGAGGAACTATCGGATCGCTTGTACGTAAAGAAATCGACTACTTCAAAAACTTCAATACATGTCCCCAGTTCGATCCACGGAGAGGCAATTCTGAAGAAAAAAACAAAAGTTTTCAACAAAGAGATCGCTCATCACGGCTGAGTTCTTGGTTCTCTAGAACCAATTGGAGAAAGAAGAAGCGCCAGAGCCACCGTGGTGGCGGTGGAAGGTTTTTGCCGAATATGTGCTCGGCGGTGGAAGTTTCCGGTGAGAATCGAGTTCCCGGTTTCAACTATAGGATCTTGAAGAGTGATGAGAAGGGCTTGCGTGTGTGAAGGATTTGATTATTTATGTGGATTACGGTAAAATAAAAGTGATCTGCATAATTTTTTTTGTTCTTTAAATTTTAAGTTATGTGTGAATTTGTTACATTTCACAATGTCAATTAGCATATTTGAACTTCTTTCACCACTCACCCGTAAATGAATAAAGTAAAAAGAGGTTATGCTCAAATGATTTCCTTTTTGGTCGTGACGTATTATGCTAATAAAGTCTATAGTTAATTCGATCCGGCCCGGTCTATATTCAAATTCGGATTCGGTTATTTCCCGGTTCAAATGCAATTCCACTAGGTATATCGTCGAATACCTCTATGCCACGTGTACATAGGAATCCACGGAGGATGAAGAAGAATGAATGGGTGAGAAAACTTTTGCGACATAGTTAGAGCATCCATACAGAGGGTGTCTCGTTAAACAAAAGAAAAAAATAAAAAAAATAAGAGAGAGACATGGGTGTCAAAAAAAATGTTGAGACACCCAAACTGATTTGTCATGTCACGTTGTGATTGGTCCAATTTTTTTTAAAAATTTTTAATTATTTAATTAATCAAATTTTTTTTTTTTTTGGGTGAATCTCACCAATGTGGATGCTCTTAGATTTTAATTAATTATCCTTGCTTGTTGAGATATAGGGAAAGGGAACGTTTCAAATGTTTCTCCCTTTTTTGAATTGTTTCTCCTTGTCTAACATTTGCAAATATCCTTACTATCGAATCCATTGTTCCTGATGAAATGATTGGGCTATTGAAGATTAACTTTCTAGTTTCTAATTTGGGTAGCCATTTTTAAGTTCAGAGGATTCTTTTAACCTCATTACAGCTTCAAGTATGAAACACCTTGAAAGGTTATAACTTCAGTTTCATGCCAACCATATCAAAAGGACACTACCTAGTTGCTTTGATTATGATTGTTTTATTCAGTAAATATTTTTTGTTGATGCTAAAGCCAAATTTGGATTGGTTTACTTACTCTGAAACTGGGCTGGTTAGAGCAGTAAGTAAACTTGGTTTGGAGGAAGGTGAAGCAATACAAAACTCGACAGGTTACACTATAGCTCACATTTTGAATGCCAGAGAGCAGATGTTAATGCCATCTCTTGCACAAGTGAATATGGTTTTGCAGCTGGCTCTAGTATCGGCCGTACTCCTTCAAACCGAGTTTGAGAAGACCGAACTCCAAATATGGATCACTTTTCTAATGTAAGGTTTCACCAGCAACCACATTTGTGGAAGTTTAATTACTTCTTGAATTCTGATCAGTGATCTTCTTGATTCTGTGGGTTTCAGTTGGTTAATGACTTCAACTGCAGCTTATGGAGCGCAATACAAAAAGAGAAAAAAAAAAAAAAAAAAAAACAAGAAGAGAAGAACAATTGCTACGATTCAGAGATCATAGTGTTGGATTCTTGATAAAAAAACATCACACATTCATGTTACAACACAGAGAATCCATAGGTCAAGAAGAGAATGCAAAAAAATGGCTCTGAGTTTCCAACTACAGCAAGATGCTAAAATGATCTCTTCGTTGTCTTCGGGATGCTAAAGATTTGTCTGGTTCTGAGGATATTTGATGAGGTGGAAATGACGCAACCACATGGGACGGTCAAAATCGAAATGATTGATTTTTTTGTTTTTTTTTGTTTATTATATATTCTCTTTTATCTACAATAGATAATGTTTAAAGATTCTACGTACAAATTAAGAAATCACACCAAATCATAATTTTTTTTTTTTTTTTTCTAAATTAAAACATTTGTCATTAAACACAATTCAACTAATGATAATAAAAACTGTAGAATATAAATGGTTAAAAATAAATATAAAATTTTTAATTTTGCATTGAAAATGTAAAACATCAATTAAAATTAAACAATTTTTTTTTGCTTAAACATCAACTATTATGGATAAGAAGGAATACATAACATACACGTTCCATGTTTCTTTCGTTAGCCTCTTTAATTTCTAATTCCCATTTTTGGTTCGTTGATTCATTTGTCGCAACAATTATCGAATATTACTATGATTTTATCAACTTTATAGCAATTAAAGATATATGAGCACGTGTTTTTGATGTCTACACACTTCTTGATGTATCAAACAAACACGTCTTTAACATTCAAACGGGTCAAGCCCACCTTGTTATGTAACAATATCTTATATATCGCATGTGTTAAGCAAAACAGATAAAAGCAATAACATATTTGGCATCCCCCAAATATGTTTAAGATCAGGCTTCTACATAGCTAATCTAATATAATATGTAAGTGGGTTGTGGGGTCAAGCTTTGGCATGGGGCAATAATCCCCTCGGGGTTCGATTCCCCTCTCCGCATTCTTCGAAACTATCTTAACTTCGTGGCCACTGAGACTTTCACATGGTCTCTCCAGACCCCATAATTAATCGGTGTTGGGGGATACATATCCCACTGGTGTGAAAGATCGTAAAGGGCTATTCACCGGTGAAGTATTCGGTCCCTAATTCAGCCGAATTATCTGAGTTATCAAAAAAAAAAATATATATATATATATATATACATCTTTAAGTAAATATTTTGTATGAATGATACCACAAATAACAATAATATTTAAAAACTATTTAGTTATGTGTGTTATTAATTTATTAAGTTAATAAGTCTAAAATATGTCTATAATATTTTTTTTATGGAAATAAATATACATAACTATTCTATGAGTCTATGACTATAAACTAAAAAAAATAATTTTAGGAAAGAGTTGACTAAATCAACTCATTGTTTTAGTCTTTTTCTTTTTTGTCTAAATGTTAAATTTTATACAAATTTTAAGATTTGCAACAACGGTTATAGAGATAACTTAGAAATCAGAAAAACTGAAAACTACAAACAAAGGCAAAGAACATCATGAAACAAAGAAACGGACATCGAAACGAGCAAGATTGGCACACGTCACGGGATACCAAGAGGATTCTCGACGAAGAAACACCAATTCCGAACACGAAGCTCAGACATTTGCATTTTTAGTTCTAAAGAACTCGTGTCCTCATTGTTGTTGCCACGAATAGCTCCCACCCCAGGCCAGCCCTCAAACCCTGCTAGAAAGAACGTCTACAACTTCTCCGAGGACAAACACAAAAACATAACCGCTTCAACGAACCACTCCACAACCAGCAGCACGGGAGCCTCTTCGGGCAGCCAAAAAAGTCGCCATTCTCGAGCTTGCGAAAGCTACATGAATATTCTCCCACGGAAATAAAGATAGTCGCCAAAACATTGTTTTTGTCTTCTCATTACATCTCATATGTCACAAAAATATGATTTACAATTGTAGTAAATGTTTAAATTTGGATTCCACTAAAAATAGTTAACCAAGAATCCTATTTTTTCAAAAAAAAAAAAAAAAAAATTAAAAGCAAACACGTATACTTTATGTTTGTATAAGAGGAAAACGTGTCTTGTTGTAATATTTCGTAGTAACAAATCATGTATATGAAATTTCAACAAATCTGAGCGCAAAAATAGAATTATTTTTTATATAATGTCATCTTACCAGTCAAAATTTCACAAAAGAATTATACCTAAATAAAAGTGACCAAAGACTAAAAAATGGTCCTTTTTGATTAAAACATACCAAAATTAAACAGAAAATTCAAAAATAACTCTGTACCAAAGAATCATAGCACGTTTCAACCGAAGTCTGGCGGGACGTATGTTCAACCAAGAAGTCAGAAGTACGGAAGCTCTCATAGCCTTCATGCCGAGACCTAACATCTGGGATGTTGAAGGCCGTGTTCATGGCATCGATCTAGGGAACTCTCGATTCCAATTCGACTTTGATTCTCAACAAAAGACCGTGCCATTTCAACAAGTGGTCTTTCTCGCTTGAGAGATGGATCCCTCATGTAGGGGAAACTTTCCCGAATAACATGATCTTCTGGATAAGAGTTTATGGTATTCCAACTCATTTCTGGATGGAAGAGAACTTCAATGCAATTGGAAGCAGACTTGGTGAGGTAAAGGCCGTTGAGGCAAGAGCAGCAAGGATGCAAGTATCTATAAACGCATATGCTCCCCTGAAATTTGAATCAAAAGTCCGTCTTCAGACCGGAGAAGTTGTTAAAGTCGAACTGAAGTACGAGAAGCTTGAAAGATGGTGCCTCACTTGCAAACACATCTCACACGATGAGAGAACTTGTCTGCATCTGACAGAAGAACAAAGAAAAGAAAAGATGTTAGAAAGAGAAGCGGCAAGAAACGTAGCTCAGGCGGCAAGAGATGAGCAAAACAGAGACATAGACATCCTTCATACGCGCAGACAAGCGAGACAGATTTCTGTACCTTTTCGGGGAAGAAATCAAGCTCTTACTCATCCAGAAGAACCCATGAAGTCTCCAAATGCGACGGAAAAGGAAAAAACGATTCCTCATGAATCAAGAAATAACCATCGCGAGGCGGATGAGAGGAGGAATGAAAGTTTCTGGAACATGATTGATCAAAGAAAAAATTACCGATATGAAGCTCGTCGTTTTGAAAAACGATACGCTCCTCGTGAGGAGAACCTTCCGCATCGCATGGAACATCCTCAACAATATGGAAATGGCTATCGTAAGAGACGATACGAGGAGTCCTACGTGGCCAGCAAATGGAAAGCAGAAAGAAACAATGATAAGGAGATCTCACCTCAAAAGGATTCCCGTTCTGGGAAAGCTCCGATAGCAAATAAAACTCAAACCCCTAAACAATCATATGTTTCACAAAAGACAGTCTCGGATTCCCATCGTGACTTGTCCAGAGTGAAAGAAGGCAAGATATCACCAGAGCATCTGAGAAGCCGTTCGTTTCGTCTAAAGCTGCTCCAAAAGTCGAACGATAGGGATAAAGGCAAAGCCATTGATACTGGAGAAGCCTCGGAAGCCGGAAGCCGGAAGCTCGGCAAAAAAAGCATCAATTTCGACCCCATCGTCCCTGCTGATAACGGTACACATCATTCGTCAGCCAAAATCGAGGAAAACAAGAAAAATGAAAATTTCAGCAAAAAAAGCTGGTATGAACAAACTCTTGAGGAAGAAGAAGAATGGGCAGACCCGATGATGGAGGAGCACGAATAGGAAATAACAGGCGAGGAGATTGGAGAAGTCCCCGATGCTGTGGATCCTGAAATTACAGAAAATTGGAAGAGTAACGAGGATGAGTTAATGGAGGAGGAGACTCTAGCTGAGACGAAAGACTTCGACCCGACGGAAATAAACAAAGGGCTTGATGTTGATGATGAGTGGCAGGATGATACATATCTCTTTGAGGATAGAGAAGAAGAAGATCTCCTCAACGATGATTATCTACTCGGCGAAGACTTCATCCCCGAGGAGCAAAAAAGACTCGAATCGGAGAAACCGGTTGCGATGTATGAAGATCCAAAACTTTCAAATTTCAAAAACAAAGGAATTTCGAAGGAGATAGAGGACGATCAAGAGGCGGATACTGGATCCGGAAAACAGGGAAAAAAATCACGGTGAAGAAGAGGCTTATCCCAAAAAGTCCGGCAGCCGTGGGATTATCACTAAAGAAAAGAAATCTAGCCAAGGGACGTGTCTCGCCGAAGAACAAGGGAAAAGGAAAAAACTCTGGGCCTGGACCAAGCCCAAGAAATGGGAAAAAATGGGTCTAAAGAAGAAAAACAACACAAGATTACAAATCCACTATCCGACTCAACATTTGGTTTGGGAGAAGCCCAAAAACCAAAGAACCGCAAAACATGAACGTGATCGGATGGAATTGTCAAGGGGCGGGAGCCGACTTGACAAAGGAGCATCTTGAAGAATTACATCAATGCTTTCAACCTCGATTTTTATTTTTTATCGGAAACTAAGAACAATCGCCTTTTTGTGCAAGATATGCAAGTGTACTTTGGCTATGACCATGTATGTACCGTTGAGCTGAGAGGCCGAAACGGTGGTCTAGCCCTGTTTTATATGGATGAGCCTACGGTTATTATTTCTTATTCGGACGACCGAATGATTGATGTAGAAGCATCCTTAGAGGGCCATAAAATCTTTATGACCTTCATATACGATGATTCGGTTGCAAGAAACCGAGAAAGTGTTTGGGAAAGACTTACTCGTATGAGTCTAACTAGAAGTAATGCTTGGTTCATGATCGGAGACTTCAACGAAATTACAGGGAACCACGAAAAACGTGGTGGTCGCAGAAGACCAGAAAACTCTTTCCTCCCCTTCCGTACCATGCTTGATAATTTTGGGATGCTAGACTTTCCATATAGGGGAAATTCTTTCTCATGGGTGGGAAGACGACGGTCTGGCAAAGTAAAATGCCGCTTGGATAGGGCGGTAGCAAATGAAGAGTGGCAATCTTTATTTTCCCATACATCTGTGGAGTATCTAAAACTGTGGGGTTCAGACCATCGCCCGGCCTTGGCTATGATAAATGTGAATCCTCAAAAGAAGAAAAAATCTTTTAGATTCGATAAAAGATGGGTGGGGAAACCAGGTTTTAAAGAAAAAATTATCTCGGGATGGGGTTCTTTTGATGATATACCATGTCGGAATATTCACCAAAAAATAGCCGCATGCCGTAGGAAAATTTCCTCTTGGAAAAAGACATTGCCCACTAATACGTCAAGATTAATTGAAGAGCTAAATAACCAACTACACGGAGCACAAGATGATGATAACACGTCTCTAGAGGAGATATAAGACATCAGAAGACAAATGTGTACAACTTTTCGCGAGGAAGGAACCTTTTGGCAGCAAAAAAGTCGAGATCAATGGCATAAGGAGGGAGACAAAAATATGAAATTCTACCATGCCATCACCAAGCAGAGGCAGTCTCATAATCGTATAATTTCGTTGAAAGACAACAATGGAAATTGGGTAGAAAATACGAATGGGATATAACGAATAGCGACTAATTATTTCAAGGAATTTTTTACCACTTCGCAGCCTACAGACCCATGCAATTCACTCCGGTATATTACCGAGAAAGTTTCAGAGGATACTAACCGACTGCTAGTCATGGAACCGTCTGAGAAAGAGATCAAAGCGGCCCTTTTTGATATTAACCCAGATAAGGTTCCAGGTCCATATGGAATGACAAGTAGATTTTACCAGAAGTTCTGGCAATATATACGCCAAGACATAGTTAAATTAGTTAAAGACTTCTTTGTGTCTGGAATTTTTGACCCTAGACTGAATCAAACCAATATCTGTCTTATCCCCAAGAAAGAAAGGCTAAGAGCGATGACGGAGTTCCGACCGATTAGTCTTTGCAATGTGAGCTACAAAATTATCTCAGAGCTCATGTGCAAAAGGCTAAAGAAGTCATTACCGAACCTAATATCTGTGACCCAATCAGCCTTCATGGCTAGACGTTTGATAACTGACAACATTATGCTTGCACATGAAAACTTTCATGCCCTTCGCAAAAATCCCATATGTAAAGACAATTTTATGGCTATAAAGACTGATATGAGTAAAGCTTATGACCGGGTGGAATGAGATTTCCTTAAAGCCCTCATGATTAAGCTAGGATTCGCGGAACAATGGGTCAAGTTGCTGATGTTTTGTATTTCCTCGGTCTCATACCAAGTCCTCATATATGGAGAACAAAAAGGAAAAATTAAACCGTCAAGGGGACTTCGACAAGGAGATCCTCTTTCCCCTTTCCTCTTTATCTTGTGCACAGAAGCCCTAATCTCCCTCCTCAATGGAGCGAAAGAAGAAAATCGTATTACAGGTCTGAGGATAGCAAGAGCGAGCCCCATGGTCTCACACCTTTTATTTGCAGATGATAGTCTCTTCTTCTGCAAAGCGGATATCCAACAAAGCACAGAAATCTTCAAGATTATTAATACCTATGGAAGCGCTTTGGGTCAACAGCTAAACATAGGAAAATCTTCCATTACATTTGGAAACGGAGTGAGACAAATCGTAAAAAGAGGAATAAAAAATGCTATTGGGATAATGAACGAAGGGGGCATGGGTATGTATCTGGGATTACCCGAACA
This sequence comes from Eutrema heterophyllum, assembly GCA_002933915.1. Classification (NCBI taxonomy): domain Eukaryota; kingdom Viridiplantae; phylum Streptophyta; class Magnoliopsida; order Brassicales; family Brassicaceae; genus Eutrema; species Eutrema heterophyllum. The sequence goes on along the minus strand of PKMM01008844.1, from coordinate 5,815 downwards.
AATATGTGGTTCAAAAAAGGAAGTCTTCTCCTTCGTACACAATCGACTTAATAATCAGGTTAACAATTGGTCTACAAGACTACTCTCCAAAGGTGGAAAAGAGATTCATATCAAACCGGTGGCCCAAGCCTTACCAACCTATGTTATATCATGTTTTCTAATTCCACAATGCATTACCGATAAACTGAGGAGTGCCATTGCTAACTTCTGGTGGAGTTCCAAACAAATTAGCAAGGGGATTCATTGGATAGCATGGGATAAAATATGCATTCCCCAAGATTTGGGAGGCTTAGGATTCCGAGATTTACATGACTTCAATCTAGCCTTTCTAGCAAAACAGCTATGGCGCCTTATTCAATTCCCTTCATCTCTACTGGCACAAGTCCTTCGAGGAAGATATTATAGACAATCTTGCCCGTTGGAAGATCGGAGAGTTTATTCACCATCTTATGGATGGCGTAGTATCCTAGCCGCAAAACCTCTTCTGAAGATGGGTCTTAGGAAGACTATCGGATCGGGCCTTAATACTAGAGTTTGGAGTGAGTCCTGGATCTCAGACATCCCGGCACGCCCGGCGATAGCTTTTGCACGGGCAACATATACGGACCCCAACCTCCTGGTTTACCCTTTCATTAATCAGGATACGAAAGAGTGGAATGTTGACCTCTTGCGAGAGTTTTTCCAACCTGAGGATATCCCGCTAATATTTGGGTTGAGGCCTAGCCGTAATCGTACGCTAGATGGATACGCATGGAACCATTCAAAAAGTGGAGTTTATACAATAAAATCTGGATATGACCTGCTTATGAGGGATAAGATAATCAGAGAGCCAATTGTAGTGAGAGAACCGAGTATTACCGCTCTTCAAAGACAGGTGTGGAAAGTCCCCACGGCTGGAAAAATTAAACATTTTATGTGGCAAACGCTATCCGGATGTGTGGCAACCTGCCAGAACCTCACTTATAGACATTTGGGTACCGACATGCGTTATCCTAGGTGCGGAGACTATGAGGAATCGATTAATCACCTTTTATTTTTATGTCCCCCGGCTTTACAAGTCCGGGCACTATCAGACTTTCCGTCCCTTCCGGGCTACTTCCCGAGTGCTTCTATTTACCAAAATATGAGTTTCCTCTTTTGGTAAGCAAAAGACTTAGGTCTATCAGAACCATAAAAGGATGTATATCCTTGGATTGTATGGTACATTTGGAAAGCAAAAAACGACAAAGTTTTCAACGGAAAATATATTCCTCCAGACGAGACACTCCAGCATGCGACCCTAGAAGCGGAAAGTTGGAGGATTGCGAACCAAAAGGAGGAGGAATATGAGATAGATACACCGCAATTGCTGCTAGTCACGAGGGGTACCTCTTTGGACCACCGAACTCCGACCTGTCAGATAGATGCCTCTTGGATCGATCGTGGACCAATTAGTGGATTAGGATGGTGCCTTAACGACAACACGGGAAACGAGGTTTTTGGACAACAAGGATGTCGAAGAAGTCTCTCGGCCTAACATGCTGAGATGGATGGTCTTCTCTGGGCTATGGCTTGCATTAGAGAAAGACAATCTTACTCGATGCACTTCGAGACGGATTGTTCGGAGTTGGTGAGCATGATCGAGAATCCGGCGGATTGGCCAGCATTTATGTCAGAACTTGACTCCTTCCATCGGCTTAGTGAGACCTTCGAAGATTTCAGATTATCTTTTATCCTCCGTAGTTTAAATGTCCGTACTAATACTCTTGCAAAAGAGGCTCGTACACGAGGCATTTTATTCTCCCATATAGGTCATACCGAGCCGGTTGCAGATGTTCCCCGAAACATCTCTCGTAGCCACATGTGATATATTAAATGGGTAGCGGACACAAAAAAAAAAAAAAAAAAAAACTTTGGTTACCTTTTTACTTTGTAAGAAAATGTCCTTTCTAGGGGTAAGAAAATGAAATTTGTTTTTTTGTTCTCTCGGCCACAAAATCATAAAATATTCAGAGGACGTGTGAGAGAAGAGAAGAAGCCAGAAGCAGTGTCGAAAAGATCGCAATGTCCACAACCGTTGATCTTCATCTCTCTCCCTCTCTCTCTGCCATCTGACCTGTGGGTTGCAGATATTCAAACAACTCATCACCCCCTTGTTCGCCTCTCCGATTCTCAACAGCTGATTAGGGTTCCTCGTCGATTCGGCGGATTTTGGATTTTCTCGCCTAAAGGAAGTGTAATCAGAGAGAGAGGAAGGTGACAGATAACGAGGAGGATGACGGATTCGAGTCTGTTGATGCCCGTGGAGATGGCGGAATTTTTCGCGACGGCGATGACGAATTGGTGGGACGATGTTAACGAGTCAAGTCACTGGCAGGATGGGATCTTCTTCGCTCTCTGTGGAGCTTATGCTCTAGTTTCCGCCATCGCTCTAGTATGATTATCTCTTATTTCTACCTTTTCCCGGTCAATTTCATCGTACTATTTCCCGATATACACCTAATCCGAAATTTTTTCTTCTTCTTTGTTTTGGGGTTATGCGAATCAGTTTTCTAATATGCTTGATTTGAGGGTCTAGGTCAAATTCTTGCGTGCGTGACTTGTATTTCCTCTTCTGTTGATTAAAATAACATTTCTGGACAAAAAATCTGGTGGCAATGTTTGTTTTCGTGTTCGTTGATGAAACATCGTTTTCTGTCTAAATCACGGAACTTTAAATACTGAGGAATTGCTCGATTGGGAAAGTTCTTTATTTTTATTTCTGGGTTTAGTCACTTTTCTGAGTTGTAGATTTTCGATGTGTTGCAATTGTTGACTTTGTCTGAATCGGATTGTTATTGGCAGGTCCAATTGGTAAGGATTCAAAGGAGAGTGCCTGAATATGGCTGGACTACTCAGAAGGTGTTTCATCTTATGAACTTTGTCGTCAATGGAGGTGATAATCCGTGTTTCCCCTTGACAAATGATTGGATTTTGTGTTTTTTTTTGTTTTCGCTAGAACCTTCAGATTATGTTTTTGACCTTTTTATGTGCAGTTCGTGCGGTTCTGTTTGGATTTCACAAACAAGTATTTCTCGTGCATCCCAAGGTGAGAGTCTGCATATGATTTGAGTTAGGTTCTGGTGATATTAACCTCGGTGTTGGTTCATAATTGAAAGAAAATTCGACTTTGAAAAAACAGAAATGATAAAGAGGATTATGTCAACTTTATGTCTGTCCTGTATCTCCGCCCAACTTATGTGTTCTCAATTTGAAGTCTGGTTTTTGTATAGTTGATTAGAAAACGATGAAATTTTGAAGGCTGCCTCGTTTAAGTATCTGATGTTGCTGTGAGGTAATGCAGGCTCTTTGCTGGATATTATTGGATCTTCCGGGCCTCCTCTTTTTCTCGGCATACACACTGCTCGTGCTGTTCTGGGCAGAGATATATCACCAGGCAAGTAAAATACCTGCGTCAACTCTCTTATAAACCTGCCAGACAAGCTCTGAATATATTTTGTTACCATTAATGAGCAGGCAAGAAGCTTACCAACGGATAAGCTGCGGATAACCTATATTTCAGTCAATGTGGCTGTATATTTGGCTCAGGTTCATTTCTGATTCTTATTGTTTTTTTTTTCTTTCCGTTTTATATGTTGTAGTTGCTGAGATTACTGAGATCCATTCATATAAATAGTTTGCAATTCTCGATGTTTAGAAACTATAGCATGTGCATGTTTTCTACCGTGCTTCGTCTCATTAACTTTGTAGCCATTCTTTGCTCCGAAGAATCTGTGTGAACCTTAGACACCTTTGTAGACATTTTCAGTGAATCAAAAGACTTACGTATGACATGTAATTGATGTCTCTATCAGGTTGCTATCTGGGCAGTCATCTGGGTAAATGATAACAGCACTGTGGAGTTAGTTGGAAAGATATTTATGGCAGGTAGGTTCTTTGTCTGGTCAAGCAAGTTTGCTAAACCCGTTACTGTTCAATCTTCAATTCTCTCTCTCTCTCTCTCTAATCTAAATTCTACTTTTTCTTCATCTAGTTGTGTCTTTCATCGCCGCATTAGGCTTCTTGCTGTACGGAGGAAGGTATGTGTTTTTGTTATTTCCACATGCCTTATTATCAAAATATCTAAAAGTTCTTCAATGGCTTTACTGGGCCGTCTTGTCTCATGTTTTTTTTTGGTATGCTATAGATTGTTTTTTATGCTAAGAAGGTTCCCTATTGAGTCAAAAGGAAGAAGGAAGAAGCTCCATGAGGTATTCAGATTTTTATATATCCATGTCTATGACTGTGCTTGCATAATTAGTTACATAGAACTTTGAACACAGCCATCTTTACCTTCCAATTCGTTGCTTTTTATGGATTCACCTTTGTAATTGAAATGGTTTTCATTGCAGGTTGGATCTGTGACAGCCATATGTTTCACCTGCTTCCTCATAAGATGCATTGTGGTAAGCTCTATGATAGCACCACCCTAAACATGAAAATTTTAATCTTCAGTTATAATTTTTCGAGATGGTTGAGTGTTTTTTTTTATGATGTTTTCTTGCAAAACTTCAGGTGGCTGTATCAGCTTTTGACATGGATTTAACGCTCGATGTTCTTAATCATCCGGTTCTGAACTTAATCTACTATATGGTAAGTAACTAAACCTTCATTAATTATCTATCTCTTAATCTCTGTTTCTGTTTCCTCACTAACTGGAATTACAGGTGGTTGAAGTACTTCCATCGGCACTAGTCCTCTTCATTCTCCGTAAGCTACCTCCAAAGAGAGTATCAGCTCAATACCATCCGATCCAGTAGACGTTTGTTGTCTGAAACCATCACACGATGAGCCTGATGATTTTCTTAAGAGAGTAAAGATTCAGTTAAGAAAGTTGGGGCAAAAAAATTCTAAGGCGAAGATGAAGAAATCGGGTGTGGAATCTGCGTGAGTTTTTGGAATGCACGGATCATATGATTTTACAGCTTTAGTAGTAACCGTCTTGACTTTTGGTTTTGTAGTTGTTATTATATTATGTCTGTTTAAAATTTTACATGTTCTTTTGCTACTTCGAAAATCTGGTCAGGACAAGAGGTTTAACATTTGTTGGCGGATGTTTGATTGTTATGTTATGTTACCAGGATTTAACCCGTGCTATAATTGTTATGTTTTGTGTGGTAGTGTCATCTTTTTATCTTTATGGTTCACTATTTTTTGTTTCCCAAAACCCAAATTTATCTAGTGTCAGCTGCAGGCGAGTAGAAAACGTAAACGAAAAATCAAACCGAAAACTTAAATCAAATCGAACAAAAAATTGTTTATAAACTGATTGATTTAATTATGTGAGACCGACGGTAGTGTTAGACTTAGGGTGTGACTGGTTGCATCTAATAGGGGAAAGTTGCATCTAATAGGGGAAAGGAAGAGAGAGGAACATTGTTCTCTTGATTTTTTTACCAGTCAAGTAGAAAAAAATAATAGCAGAAATTAAAAGAAACTAGAGGAAAAATGAAAAAAGTAACGTAATTTTGTCCTCTACATAAAACTAGTAGAACAATGTTTCCCCTACTTTAATATTTCTTTTCTTATCCTCTCAATTTTCTTTTCCCTATTTTTCCCCTAACTAATACACCAGTTACACCCTTAGATTATCTCCAAACAAAATCTGAAATTTTGCCATTAAAAGGAAAGACAAAAAGAAAAAATAAAAAATTGTGTGTTTCTCAAATAATAGAGAAATCCACACAAAAGTTTCTATTAACCTCAAATGGAGGTATTCTAACCAAGTCTATGTAAGAAATAAATCGGTTTGTTAATCTCTTATATTAAAATATATTAATAAATCTAACCATATTAT
>PKMM01008800.1:0-22239 GCA_002933915.1 Eutrema heterophyllum | reverse complement strand
GGTCTGGAAAGCTCAATTCCTCAAGGCAAAGTTTTCAAGCTTAGAAAAGCTATTTATGGCCTCAAGCAATCTCCAAGAGCCTGGTATCACAAGCTGAGCTTCACATTGACAGCCAAAGGATTTAAACGATCAGAGGCTGATCACACCTTGTTTACTTCTCAAAGTTCTCAAAGAATCATAGTGGTCTTGGTATATGTAGATGACTTGATCATTTCCGGCAATGATCAAGCAGGTATTCAAGAAACTAAACTTTTCATTAAATCAGTATTTGATATAAAAGATCTAGGTGTACTTAAATATTTTCTAGGAATAGAGATATGCCGCTCTCCGGAAGGCTTGTTTCTATCCCAAAGAAAATATTCCCTTGATTTGCTTACAGAGACAAGAAAATTAGGTTCCAAACCAGCCAAGACCCCACTTGAAGATGGCTACAAGGTCAGGAGAAAGGGGGAGAAAGGACAAGATGATCCGCTTGACAAGCCATTTGAAGATCCAGCTCTATACCGGCGGCTTGTAGGTAAGTTAATTTACTTAACCATAACAAGACCTGACCTATGTTTTGCTGTGAATCAGGTGAGCCAATACATGAAAGAACCCTCTGTGCACCATTGGAATATGGTGGAAAGGATTCTGAGATACATCAAAGGATCACCAGGGCAAGGTGTTTGGATGGGAAAGAATGAAAGCACCGAGATTGTAAGCTATTGTGATGCGGATTATGCTGGAGACACAGTGGATAGAAAATCCACAACCGGCTATTGCACATTCATTGGAGGGAATTTAGTAACCTGGAAATCCAAGAAGCAAAAGGTCGTATCATGCTCAAGTGCTGAAAGCGAGTATAGGGCAATGAAGAAGCTCACAAATGAGCTAGTATGGCTGAAAGCACTTCTAAAGGATCTGGGAATTGAAAGCACAAGTCCCATTACCATGCAGTGTAACAATCAAGCAGCAATTCACATTGCCACCAACTCAGTTTTCATGAACGAACCAAGCACATAGAAGTGGACTGCCACAAAGTCAGAGAAAAGATCATTGAAGGGGTAATCCTTCCATGCTACACAAGAAGCGAAGATCAGTTGGCCGACATATTTACCAAGGCTACAAGTTTCAAGATTTGCAAACACATCTACAGCAAGCTTGGGCTACTAGATCTCACTCATCCTTGATCATGCTTCTCCATTTCCAGAGACACTACACTCTTTTCCTCACAAGGAGTTTTTCCCAATGGGTTTGTACTTGTGAGGTTTTTAATGAGGTAGTTGTGAGGATTTGTTTCTGGAAAATCAAACTTAGCCCCCACATTCATTCCGGCTAAAGTTTGAGGGGGAGTATTAATCAAGCAACAAATTCCCGAAAAGAAGGAAAAACATATTCCCGAAAAGAAGGAAAAAGACTCGTTATTGTTTTTCCTTCTAACGGCGCGTTTTTGAACTCACACGGATTTCTAACCAGTCCCAACGGATAGATGAGCGTGTGAACTTCAAGACGCGCCTTGGTATTTTTGATTTTGAGAAGTCTATTATCGGACACACTGAGATAATAGAAATCTCTAAGAGATAATAAAATCGCTCGATTCTTATTCTCATCCTTATTCATTCTTCTACTTTCAATCAAACTAAACTCTGAATTCTAACACTAGAGCCTCCTAAAGGTGGAAGGAGAGGCATCATTTACTATTTTTCTCATTTCTTTAAAGAAATCTAAAATTCCCTATGAGAATTCGAAAAACTGGATTTCGTCTAGTAAACGGTCCAATTCAGACCCAAAACGGTAATATATGGCCAAAATGCTAAGAACGCATCGTTATTGATTAAGACACACTAGAAATAGGAACTAGAGCCTCCTAAAGGTGGAATCAGAGTCATATGTTACGTGTTTTCTCATTTCTTTCAAGAAACCTCAAATTCCTTATGAGAATTCGGAAAACAAGATTTCATCTAGTAAACGGTCCAATTCAGACCAAAAACGGCAATATATGGCCAAAATGCTAAGAACGGACCGCTATTGAGTATGACAGACAAGATGGAGTGTTGAGACTAGAAATTGGAACTAGAGCCTCCTAAAGGTTGAAGGAGAGGCATCATTTACTAGTTTTCTCATTTCTGTAAAGAAATCTCAAATTCCCTATGAGAATTCGAAAAAATGGATTTCGTCTAGTAAACGGGCCAATTCAGACCCAAAACGGCAATATAAGGCCAAAATGATAAGAACGGACCGCTATTGTGTAGGACACACAAGATGGAACGTTGAGATTAGAAATAGGAACTAGAGCCTCTTAAAGGTGGAAGGAGAGGCATATGTTACTTGTTTTCTCATTTCTTTAAAGAAACCTTATATTCCTTATGAGAATTCAAAAAACATGATTTCATCTAGTAAACGGTCCAATTCATACCCAAAACGGCAATTTATGGCCAAAATGCTAAGAACATATTGTTATTGATTAAGAAATACAAGATGGAGTGCTGAGACTAGAAATAGGTATAGAGCCTCCTAAAGGTGGAAGGAGAGGCATATGTTACTTGTTTTCTCATTTATTTAAAGAAACCTCAAATTCCCTATGAGAATTCAAAAAACAGGATTTCATCTAGTAAACGGTCCAATTCATACCAAAAACGGCAATATATGGCCAAAATGCTAAGAACGGACCGCTATTGACTATGACAGACAAGATGGAGTGTTGAGACTAGTAATAGGAACTAGAGCCTCCTAAAAGTGGAAGCAGAGGCATATGTTACGTGTTTTCTCATTTCTTTCAAGAAACCTCATATTCCCTATAAAAATTTGAAAAACGGGATTTCGTCTAGTAAACGGTCCAATTCAGACCAAAAACGGCAATATATGGCCAAAATGCTAAGAACAGACCGCTATTGAGTATGACTGATATGATCAAGGCAAGCACTAAGGAGGAGCAGCTCGAACATGTGCACAATGCTGAGCTTGTAGCTGAGGAAGCTAAGCATGAATCAAGCTCGAAGGTGAAGTATTGGATCAGTACAACAACAACAACAATATTTGATCCAGGCATTGCAAAAGAGGAATAGCAATTGGGTTTGTGAATCATTTGTGTGCTCTTTTTCCTTGTCTTCGTTTTTGTCCCACTGGGTTTTGCGAAGATAGGTTTTTAACGAGGCCAAATGATTCACCATATTTCTCGCCCAATTGTTGTGATCTAAACTCATGGCCCAAGCCCAAGAAGCCCCATTTTCGTGCACATGAAGATCAAAGGCCATGTTTTTGAATGCAAACCTGTTTTTAAATTTCTGTCATTTTCGAGAAGAGTTCATTACTCTTTCTCACTCCCTCATGCAGCGCTTGTGCTGTTCTATTTAAACTCTTGTGTTTTCATTTTGTAACTTCATCCTGGATTGGATCATCAAACAAATAAAATCTCTTTCTCAAATATCAGTCACGAAAATCTCTTTGCCTTCTTGAGAGTGATTCGTTGCCTTTGGCAACATCTTTATCATCTCTCGGTTATCTCTTATGAGCGGTTCGTTGTGTCTACAACATCTTCACCGTCTCTCTCTCAAAAACAGAAGCTATTCCGCAAGCTTTCTGTCTCTATCTCAGTTCCAGCCAGCTTCTTTGTGCCGATTCTAGGGAGGATCATAACAATGACAGACAAGATGGAGTGTTGAGACTAGAAATTGGAACTAGAGCCTCCTAAAGGTTGAAGGAGAGGCATCATTTACTAGTTTTCTCATTTCTCTAAAGAAACCTCAAATTCTCTATGAGTATTTGAAAAACTAGATTTCGTCTAGTAAACGGTCCAATTCAGACCCAAAACGGCAATATAAGGCCAAAATGCTAAGAACGGACCGCTATTGAGTAGGACACACAAGATGGAACGTTGAGATTAGAAATAAGAACTAGAGCCTCCTAAAGGTGGAAGGAGAGGCATATGTTACTTGTTTTCTCATTTCATTAAGAAACCTCATATTCCCTATGAGAATTAAAAAAACGGGATTTCATCTAGTAAACGGTCCAATTAGGACCCAAAACGGCAATATATGACCAAAATGCTAAGAACGGATCGTTATTGAGTAGGAAAGACAAGATGGAGTGCTGAGAAGAGAAATAGGAACTAGAGACTCCTAAAGGTGGAACGAGAGGCATATGTTACTTGTTTTCTCATTTATTTAAAGAAACCTCAAATTCCCTATGAGAATTCGAAAAACAGGATTTCATCTTGTAAACTGTCCAATTCAGACCCAAAACGGCAATATATGGCCAAAATGCTAAGAACGGACCGTTATTGAGTAGGAAAGACAAGATGGAGTGCTGAGAAGAGAAATAGGAACTAGAGCCTCCTAAAGGTGGAAGGAGAGGCATCATTTACTAGTTTTCTCATTTCTTTAAAGAAATCTCAAATTCACTATGAGAATTCGAAAAACTGGATTTCGTCTAGTAAACAGTCCAATTCAGACCCAAAACGGCAATATATGGCCAAAATGCTAAGAACGGATCGTTATTGATTAAGACACACAAGATGGAGTGTTGAGACTAGAAATAGGAACTAGAGCCTCCTAAAGGTGGAATCAGAGGCATATGTTACGTGTTTTCTCATTTCTTTCAAGAAACCTCAAATTCCTTATGAGAATTCGGAAAACAAGATTTCATCTAGTAAACGGTCCAATTCAGACCAAAAATGGCAATATATGGTCAAAATGCTAAGAACGGACCGCTATTGAGTATGACAGACAAGATGGAGTGTTGAGACTAGAAATTGGAACTAGAGCCTCCTAAAGGTTGAAGGAGAGGCATCATTTACTAGTTTTCTCATTTCTGTAAAGAAATCTCAAATTCCCTATGAGAATTCGAAAAACTGGATTTTGTCTAGTAAACGGGCCAATTCAGACCCAAAACGGCAATATAAGGCCAAAATGATAAGAACGGACCGCTATTGAGTAGGACACACAAGATGGAACGTTGAGATTAGAAATAGGAACTAGAGCCTCCTAAAGGTGGAAGCAGAGGCATATGTTACTTGTTTTCTCATTTCATTAAAGAAACCTTATATTCCTTATGAGAATTCAAAAAACATGATTTCATCTAATAAACGGTCCAATTCGTACCCAAAACGGCAATTTATGGCCAAAATGCTAAGAACATATTGTTATTGATTAAGAAATACAAGATGGAGTGCTGAGACTAGAAATTGGTCTAGAGCCTCCTAAAGGTGGAAGGAGAGGCATATGTTACTTGTTTTCTCATTTCATTAAAGAAACCTTAAATTCCTTATGAGAATTCAAAAAACAGTATTTCATCTAGTAAACGGTCCAATGCATACCCAAAACGGCAATTTATGGCCAAAATGCTAAAAACGGATCGTTATTGATTAAGAAACACAAGATGGAGTGCTGAGATTAGAAATTGGTCTAGAGCCTCCTAAAGGTGGAAGGAGAGGCATATGTTACTTGTTTTCTCATTTATTTAAAGAAACCTCAAATTCCCTATGTGATACGATTTCCCTAAGACCTGCACTTGAAGGATGGTAAGGGGATAGGCTTTGCTTCCTTGAAACCGTGAGTCATCTAAGAACAAAGAGCGTGGAAACCGTGAGTCATCTAAGAACAAAGAGCGTGGAGTGAAGAGTCGCACGAAGGCTGCGGGATTCCTTCGATATACAAGTGATCCGTCGAAGATATGACACACTTCTAGGATCGGTTTTTGACTAGTAGATATGACACACTACCAATCAGTTTTGATCAAGGATGTGACTCACCAAGATCGATTTTCGCTCCTAAGAACAAGAGAGTTTTTCACTTAGATTTTTAATAAAAGGATTGATTAATTTCTTACAATGTTTTCCAATCACACTTATAGACATAATTATGGTGATGAAACTTCTTCTCAAGGCAGTCCACGACGTGATAGAGGAGCAAGAGAATGTGGTGATGATGACATGAGAGGCATGAAACTGAAGGTCCCTCCTTTTCACGGCAAGAACGATCCAGATGCGTACCTGGAATGGGAAAAGAAGATCGAAATTATCTATGAGTGTCAAGTATTCTGATTACAAGATGGTGAAGCTAGCTGCTACTGAGTTCTATGGCTACGCTATCAACTAGTGGGATCAGATCACAACGAGCCGCAAACGCAACAGAGAACCACCTGTTGATACTTGGGACGAACTGAAAGCATTAATGAGGAAGCGCTTTGTCCCTAGTCACTATCACAGAGAGCTGCACCAGAAGCTAAGACGCTTAACTCAAGGAACCAGCAGCGTTGAAGATTATTTTCAAGAGATGGAATCTCTAATGATCAAGGCTGACATTGATGAAGACAGTGAGGCGACGATTTCTAGATTCCTAAGTGGTCTAAACAGAGAAATTCAAGACAGAGTAGAGATGCAGAGCTATGCTGATCTAGAGGAAATTTATCAAGAATCCATTCTGGTTGAACAATAGCTCAGGAGGAGAGGATCTAGATCAACGTTTGGAGCTGGCTCATCTACTGCTAAACCAATCTATCCTAAAGAGGAGAAGGCTGATGCCGAGCCTAAGGTGTTCTCAAAACCGTACACTGCCAGTTCAGACTTCAAGGGGAAAACAGAAGCTCCTACAACTACTAGAGCTCACAATGGAGAGTACGAATCAGAAGATGGGAAGGAGCTCTCAGATTCAACAGAAGAGCATGAGGAGTATGCTGTTAAAGGAGAACTCTTAATGATGAAGAAGATTTTGAACGTGCAAGCTAAGACAGAAGAAGAAGCACAAAGAGAAAATCTGTTTCATACTAGATGTCACGTGCAAGAAAAAGTGTGCAACCTCATAATCGATGGAGGAAGCTGCACCAATTTCGCTAGTGAGTATATGGTTACTAAGCTCGGAATGACAGTAACGAAGCATCCAAGGCCATATAATCTGCATTGGCTCAACGATGAAGGAGAAATGCGTGTGAGCAGTCAAGTAATGGTTCCCATAACCATTGGGAAATATGAAGATGAAGTGCTGTGTGACGTTCTGCCTATGGGAGCAAGTCACATTCTGTTGGGAAGGCCGTGGCAGTATGATAGGCGTGTGAATCATGATGGTTCTACCAACAAGTACTCATTCGAGTTCAAGGGCAGAAAGCACACTCTTGTGCCATTGACACCATTCGAGATCTACCAGGATCAAAAGAAGAAAGGAAAGCAGGCTGAGAGCAATTCCTACCAGCAATCAAATTTCCTTGCTAAGGCTGGTAACATCCAACGAACTCTTTTCTCTCATTCACTTGGTCATAAATATGTTTTTAGCAAAAAAAATTTTAGTTTATCTAATGATGCACCGGAGCTGCCGAGTGGAAAATCTTGTGTTTTGCAGGGCTACCAGGACGAATTCACTAAAGAAAAGCACAAGAATTTGCTTCTCATCAAAGGCAAAGAACACCAGCAGCTTCTGCTTAATCGACCCAATGACCAGAACGATCTGTCCTTGTCTTCTAAGCCAAAAACAGTGAACTATTTGCAGAGGATGAGAGCTGAGCACAGGCACCGAATTTTAACTGAAGGGAATGATTTTATTCGACAAACTGAGCTTCTAGAAGAGAGTAGTCGAAGCAGAATCCAATTTGGACAATTCGATTTCACGTTTCCCTTGAAAGATCCATCTGAAGGCCTTCTCTTCACCAACAAGAGCCTTAAGCTAAACAATCAAACTACTACTGAAAAAGGTAAGTTGTCTCAACCTAACATGAATTCAACGACTAATGGTGGTGTTCCTTTGTTGTTTAAAAATACAGGTTCTGTTATGCTTCAAAAACAACAAATTGGATCCAAGAAAGTTAAAATCAGACAAGGAGAAGGAATGAGGACTGAGGGACTCTCTAAACTTGTGGAAATTGATCACTCTGACTTTGCAGATGATAGAGAGCACGAAACACTCCCAACTCCAACACAGATCATTTCTGAAACAAACAAAAATTTCTTGCAAGGTAAGCACGCTCTAATTTCAGTTTCTGATAATACTAACTTAATCTTTTGTCGTGCAGATGGTCCTGATTTGAGGACAAATCCTTTTCAACTAGGGGAGGATGATATGATACTGAGCAGCATCAAGAAGAAGCTACTTGAACCGGAGCTCGTAGCTGACGTGGAACAGCTTGTAGCCAAAGGAGAGCAGCTCGTGATCAAAGAAGGCATTGGTGATTCGAAGACACATCTAACCACACCGGTTATGATTCAGGCCCAAAGAAATCACTAGGTGGGTTTGTGAATCATTTGCGTGCTCTTTTTCCCTGTCTTCGTTTTTGTCCCACTGGGTTTTACGAAGATAGGTTTTTAACGAGGCCAAATGATTCACAATATTATTGACCCATCTTGTGATCTTCTGCAAGCCCGCAAGGCCCATTCGTGTGACATGAAGAGACAAAGGCCCATCTTGTTTTATTTTCGTTTTTAGTTAAGGCCCATCTGTTTAGGGTTATTTTTATTTTGTTATTTTCATATTTAAACTCTTGTTTGTTGTTTATCGACATTACCTGGTTTTAGGTCACAAAATATTTATAAAAAAAAACTCTTTCTCTCTCAAAACTTTTGGCGACAAATTTTCTTTTCTCTTGAGACTGAATCGCTGCTTGCAGCATCTTCTTCAGTCTCTCGATCTCCTGTATCTTAAGCATGGTTCGTTGCTCAAGCAATATCTTCACCGTCGCTCTTCTCTCACGAAACCAGAAGTCCCTACGCACACTTCTGTCTCTGCCCGTCAAGCCCCGCTTCCTTGTGTCGATTCTAGGGAGGTTCCTATCAAGGATTAGATCCAAAGGAGAGTATTTAGTAGAGTATATAAGGTTCTATTAACCACTTCAGTTTGGCCGTCAGTTTGAGGGTGACAAGCAGTTGAAAATAACAACTTAGTACCTAGCTTAGACCAAAGAGTTTTCCAAAAATAGCTCAGAAATTTAGTATCCCTATCCGAAACAATTGTTTTTGGCATCCCATGTAAACGAATTAGTTCTTTGAAGAACAGATCAGCTATATGTGATGCATCATCAGTTTTGTGACATGGAATGAAGTGTGCCATTTTCGAAAATCTATCCACAACAACAAAGATAGAATCTCGACCAGTTCTAGTCCTAGGCAAACCAAGCACAAAATCCATAGAAATGTCATTCCAAGGCTGTGTAGGAATAGGTAAGGGAGTATACAAACCGTGGGGTTGGACTTTTGATTTAGCTTGCTTGCATGTGACACACCTTTCACAAATCCTTTCCACATCTTTCTTCATGTGTGGCCAATGAAAATGATCTTGCATCACCTTAAGTGTCTTTGCAACTCCAAAATGTCCCATTAAACCTCCTCCATGGGCTTCCCTTACAAACAACTCTCGAAGAGAACAATTAGGTACACAAAAACGATTTTCAAAGAATAAGAATCCTTCATGCCTAAAATATTTTCCATGAGCAAATTTTTCACAAGCTTTGTAAACTTCTTGAAAATCAGAATCGGTTTCATACAGGTCCTTAAGTTGTTCAAATCCCAGCAACTTAGCTTCCAAAGTAGAAAGTAAGACATACCTTCGAGAAAGAGCATCAGCAACAACATTGGCCTTACCTTGCTTGTACTTGATCACATAAGGAAATGTTTCTATGAATTCAACCCATCGAGCATGCCTCTTGTTGAGCTTGTGTTGCCCCTTTAAATGCTTGAGGGACTCGTGATCAGTGTGAATCACAAACTCCTTGGGCCACAAGTAATGTTGCCATGTTTGCAAAGCTCGGACCAAGGCATAAAGCTCCTTGTCATAAGTTGGGTAATTCAAAGTGGCTCCTCCAAGCTTTTCACTGAAATAAGCGATGGGTTTCTTGTCTTGCATTATGACAACTCCAATCCCTACACCTAAAGCATCACATTCAATTTCAAATGCTTTCATAAAATCTGGTAATGACAGGAGTGGGGCGTGAGTAAGCTTCTCTTTCAACGTTTGGAATGCTTCTTCTTGTGCGGTTTCCCATTTGAATACGACTTCTTTTTTGATCACTTCCGTGAGTGGGGCAGCTATGGTGCTAAAATCTTTCACAAACCTTCTATAGAACCCATCTAGTCCATGGAAGCTCCTGACTTCTCCAATCGTTTTTGGACTAGGCCATTCGCGGATGGCTTTAACTTTTTCTTCATCAACCTTAACGCCATCTGCACTCACAACAAAGCCTAGGAACACAAGGTTATCTATACAAAATGTGCATTTCTTAAGGTTGGCAAACAAATTTTCTTTTCTAAGAACACTTAGAACCGAATCTAGATGCTGAATATGCTCATCTAAACCGTTGCTATAGACCAGTATATCATCAAAATAAACCACAACAAAGTGTCCAATGAAGTTTCTCAAGACATGGTTCATTAATCTCATGAAAGTGCTGGGTGCATTAGTTAATCCAAAAGGCATTACTAACCACTCATATAAACTATGCTTAGTCATAAAAGCAGTTTTCCATTCATCACCTTCTTTCATACGAATTTGGTGATATCCACTCTTAAGATCTATTTTTGAGAACACATTTGATCCGTACAACTCATCAAGCATATCATCTAGCCTAGGTATGGGATGGCGATACTTTACCATAATGTTGTTGATGGCGCGGCAGTCCACACACATTCGCCAACTCCCATCCTTTTTTGGCACGAGTAACACAGGCACAACACATGGGCTCATGCTCTCGCGGATGTGTCCTCTTTCCATGAGCTCATGGACTTGTTTTTGAAGCTCCTTGGTCTCCACCGGATTGGTTCTGTAGGCAGGTCGGTTTGGAAGTGAAGATCCAGGCACAAAATCGATCTGGTGCTCAATGCCTCGTATTGGTGGTAAACCGCTAGGGCTATCTTCAGGGAAGACATCTTCAAAATCCTGCAAAAGAGAAATCATCTCACTCGGTAATACCGGTATTAGGTAAGTTAAGCTCATGAGAGCTTCTTTATAAACAAGCAAAAGCACATGTTGTTTTGAAAGCAAAGCTTTCTTCACTGCACCGTTCCTCACAAAGAAGTTTGAATGGCTCACGGGTTTTCGCTCAAAGGCCTTTTGCTTAGTTTCTCTCAGACTCTCTTTTTCTTTTTGGTGTTTGGTGTTTGGGGGATCGCTCTTGATTTGTTTCTCCTTGTGCTTTAGACGCAGCTGGTCTTGGTAAACTTCATGAGGTGTTAGAGGGACCAAGGTGGACTTGCGGCCCTTGTACTCAAAGGAGAAGCGGTTGGTGAAACCGTCATGGGTCACCCTCCTATCAAACTGCCATGGCCTTCCAAGCAATATGTGACCGGCCTCCATGGGTACAACATCACATAAGATCTCATCCTCATATTTCCCGATTGACATAAGAACCATCACCTGGCTGTGCACCTTCAACACTCCACTATCATTAAGCCATTGAAGCTTGTAAGGTTTAGGGTGTTTTCTTACTTGTAATCCAAGCTTCTTCACCATTGTTTCACTTGCCACATTTGCACAGCTTCCTCCGTCAATAATGAGGCTGCACACCTTACCTTGCACCAGACATCTCGTGTGAAACAAGTTCTCCCTTTGCTCCAACTCCTCGGGCTTGGTTAGCACACTAAGCGATTTCCTTGTCACCATTATTTCACTAGCGTTTGGTAACTCCAAATGATCTTCCGTTGATGGTGAATCAGAAACGTCTTCTTCTTCCTCTGATTCGATGTCTCCATTTTCTAGCAAGATCATGGTTCTCCTGTTGGGACACTTGTTTGCAAAATGCCCTTTCCCCTGGCATTTAAAGCATCGTACATCTCGGACCCTTGAAGTGGTGGCCTCGGTCCTGCCCTTTGGAACTTGACTTGCCATGTATGGTGGCGTGGCCATCTTTGGCTGAACGATCTGCTTATCCTCCTTTTGATAAATCGGTTTAGCACTAGAGATTCCAGTTCCATATGGTGGTCGAGTAGCGCCAGCTCCATATGATGGTCGAGAAGACCCCTTCTCTTCACTTGTTGCTCGACCAGAATAGCTTTATGAAGTACTTCCTCTAGCTCCACATAAGGTTGCAACTCAAGCCGGTCTTGTATGTCTCTACTTAGACCACTCATGAATCTTGCAATAGTCGCTTCTTTGTCCTCCAAAATTTCAGCTCGAAGCATGAGAATTTCCATCTCTTGATAATAATCTTCTACACTCTTACTTCTTTGAGTGAGTCTCCTTAGCCGTTGATGAAGCTCTCGATGGTAATGATTAGGCATGAACCGCTTCTTCATATGAGTCTTCAGTTCTAACCAAGACTCCACGGGATATTCTCCATTACGCCTTCTTGTAGTCACCAACTGATCCCACCAGCTGAGTGCATAGTCGTAGAACTCTGTAGCAACCACTCGCACTTTAATCTCCTCCATATACTGGTTGCAATCGAAGACAAGCTCTACCTTCTTCTCCCACTCCAAGTAGAGGTCGGGATCATTTTTCCCATGGAAGGGTGGAATTCTGAGCTTAAGACCCCCTAGGGCGTCTTGTGGTTGCCCTCGGCCTTCCCTAGCTCGTCTAGGCCTTCTTTGGCTGCCTTGGGACGAATTTCCATCATGATCATAGTAATCATTTGCACCCTCGTTTAGTTGTGCTATTGGTCTCAGTTGTTCTCTTCTTGGAGCTCGTCTTGGCTCCTCTTCAACTCGCGGTTGCTCTCTTCTTGGAGCTCGCCGTGGCTCTTCTCCTTCACGGTTTTGCCTTGGCGGTCTTTCTTCAATAGGTGCAACAGGCGGCTGTCCTTGTGCAGCTTGTATACGATCCATTCTCTCATGCACCTGATCAAGTTCTATTCTCAACGACCGCCTTATGTCCCCCGTTAACGCTCTCATTTGGAAATCAGAAAGACCATGTTGGGGATAAGGAATGCTGGTTGTTGTTGAATACCTCCTTGATCAACGTCTTGCTAACCGTCTGACATGGTAACCTGAAACAAGGAACAAACGTATTAGTAGCAACTGCTCTCACAAGTGTTTAATCTCTCGAAAACTCTCAAGTGTTTCCCAAGGTATTTTTCCCCAAGTGTTTCCCAAATATATATATATTTCCCAAAGTATTTCACACAGCTCTCGAAATGTCCTCACACGAGTGAATACTCACAAGTTCTAACAGAACAAAATTAAGACACCCCCTTTGATCGAATCAAACGCTTAGTAAGAAGAAAGTGTTTTCTCGCCCTAAAAACGTACCACAAGATAAATACCAAAGTTTACAAATATATTAAGAAGAAGATTTAACAGACTTAGAACATCACAAATACTTTAACCAGATTTTTTTTTTTTTTTTTTTATCTTGATCCGATTCTTTTTTTGTTTGTTTTTTTTTTTTTTTTCTGGGCTGATTAATACGAATTACAAACTAAAATATTAGAATTAAAATTTATAAGATGTAAGGTGGATAAGAAATTTGTAAGGAAGATGAAGATAGAAATGATGAGGAAATTTCGAGATAAAAAAGAAAAAGAAGGTAAAAGAAAACGTGATTAGATGAGAAGGATGATAAGAGATTGAAAATGATTACCGAGCTTCAAGTGTGCTCTGATACTACTTGATACGATTTCCCTAAGACCGGCACTTGAAGGATGGTAAGAGGATAGGCTTTGCTTCCTTGAAACCGTGAGGCATCTAAGAACAAAGAGCGTGGAGTGAAGAGTCGCACGAAGGCTGCGGGATTCCTTCGATATACAAGTGATCCGTCGAAGATATGACACACTTCTAGGATCGGTTTTTGACTAGCAGATATGACACACTACCAATCAGTTTTGATCAAGGATGTGACTCACCAAGATCGATTTTTGCTCCTAAGAACAAGAGAGTTTTTCACTCAGATTTTTAATAAAAGGATTGATTAATTTCTTACAATGTTTTTCAATCACACTTATAGATATTCTTAACTTAACTCTAGGCAAGAAATAACTCTGGTTGAGTTTAATTTAAGCATAAAATACAGGGAATAAGACACACTTTGCAAAGGTCAAAAGAAAACACTCAAAACAGCTTCTAGAAGAGGTGGTGGGCGGAATGAACAGTGTGCGCCAGCTACAGTACACGTTTTTGGAACTGTTCCAAATAGTTCCAAGCTTCTAGATTATCAGCTGGCCTTGCTTTGGGCTTTGTCTCACAAAACATAAGACAAAAGAGAGTTAGGGCCTAGACTTGATTATTGGATTTTATGGGTTTTATTTGGGCTGTATTCTTCACAAAATAGATAAGGAACAGTTTTGGGCATGTGAACAGTTTTGGGTTGCTGTGTGGTCTAAAGGATTTTTGTGGCTTTGTTTTTGGGCTTGTATGCAAACCATAATGGTTTGGACATGCTGGTTGAGCCCAACAGCTCCAACTGGATTGGTTTGGACTTGCTGGTCGAGTTTTATAGTTCCAACGGGTCTGGTCCATGTAACTTGTCGAACTAGTCCGTTTAAGGCTTCTTTGAGTTTCTTGGTTTTGGATTGGGTCATGGGACCAAGCGGTACCAGCAATGCCTCATCAGGTTCAAGCTCTCCTTCAGCTACCAGCTCGTTCGGTTGTTCATTGACAGCTTCAAGCTCCGGTTCAAGCTCTTTTCCTTTAACGCCATCCATGATCACATCACTATGAGAATTCAAAAAACAAGATTTCATATAGTAAACGGTCCAATTCGTACCCAAAACGGCAATATATTGCCATAATGCAAAGAACGGACCGTTATTGAGTAGGACAGACAAGATGGAGTGCTGAGACTAGAAATAGAAACTAGAGCCTCCTAAAGGTGGAAGGAGAGGCATATGTTACTTGTTTTCTCATTTGTTTAAGGAAACCTCAAATTCTTTATTATAATTCGAAAAATGGGATTTCGTCTAGTAAACGGTCCAATTCTGATCCAATGATGTGATCATGGTAAGCGTCAAGAATGAGCAGCTTGAACCTGAGCTTGTAGCCGAGAAAGCTAAGCATGAACCAGCTGGATCCATTCATCAAACTCTAAAAAGCTCAATGAAACTCTAAGGAGATGAAATGTTTCAAACCATTCTGGTTATGAAACAAGTTCGAAGAAGAAGAATTGGAGCAACCCAACAACAACATTTGATCCAGGAATTTTAAGAGGATCAACAAATGGGTATGTGACCCATTTGCACTCTTTCTCCCTTGCTTTGGTTTTGTCCCAATGGGTTTTCCAAAGTAAGGTTTTTAATGAGGCAAGTGGATCACATCCCCTTAACCCATTTGTTGATCATAATCCAAGCCAAGCGATTCACTACTATGGCTTTTTCAATCACGTGTCGCTGTTAGCTTACAACGCCCCAGAAAACGATCTATCTATGGATCCAAAGCCCCGTGGGTCTAGTTTCTGGAACTATCAAGATCTCCCCAATTGGCCCAGTGAATCGCTCAGAAAAAGCCCAACAGTGGATGCGCGTCCAACTGATCAAGTTTTCCTTTTTCTTTTATTTTTGCCTTTCTTTTAATTTTTTTTCTTTCTTTGGTCGACTTTTTGGCTTTATAAACCCTTGTAATGTCGACAGAAACAATTACCCTACCTTTTAATCAAAACAGGCGCAACCTCCTTTTTCTTCAAGGTTGTCGAGACTCATATCTCTTCTTCCTTTGCTGGTGTGTAATATCCAGCTTCATGTTCTTCTTTAGTGTGTCATATCTAGAGAGAACAAAGGTAAATCAAAGGATCTCCACCTCCTTTGTGTGACCACATCGACCCACAGCCCTTGAAGCACTTGTGCTTGCAAGATTTATCCCCCTTCTGCCCAGCTCTAGAGTTGCGATTCTTGGGAGAATCACATCAAGTGGTATCAGAGCAACGCTCTACAATCTGGGAACAGGATGAGTGAGTCTCAGCATAAGAGGACACATGAGAGAGCTCCTAGGAGAGACAGAGACGAGCCAAGACAGTATAGCGACGAAGAGGCAGCAAATTATCACTTTCGTGATATTGATTCGCTTCAAGATGGCCAAAGAAGACCTAGACGTGCACGAGAAGGCAGTGGACAATCTGTTGTCAAACTTCCATCATTCCATGGGAAAAATGAAGCAGACATCTACTTGGAATAGGATAGGAAGGTTGAACATGCCTTTGAATACCAGCACTACTCGGAGAACAACAAAATGCGTATGGCAGCAAGTTCATTCCATGACTACGCACTTAGCTGGTGGGATCAGTTCGTGATCTCAAGGAAACGATGTGGAGACAAACCAGTGGAGACATGGACCGAAATGAAAGCTATCATGAGGAGAAGACACGCCCCAAAATCAGTACAGAACGGAACACAACAAAGGAGTGAACCAAGGAGAGACAAGCCGAGTCAACCAAGAGAAGAAGCAGCAAGACGTGATGGTAAATCGTCTCATGACAGTCCAAGAAGGCCTAGACGTGTGAGGGAAGGCAGCGAAGAATCCAGCTACAAATTTGGAGATGCGTTATTAGATGTTGTAGCCAAGATCGAAGCTAAGATGAGTTCTGTTTTAAACAAGCAGGGTCCTAATTCATCCATCACTAGTATGATACACTTGCCTTTGCCAAAGGAAATCGATGCAGGTTCAAAAGACGAGCTTGAAGAGTTGCTGGCCAATGACGATCTCATCACCGCAAAAGAGTAGCAACAAAATGAAGAGATATCCAAGGACATAAGCTGTGAGAATAAATCTGTGAGTCCTTCAAACTCCTTTGAAAGTACTGGTAAGGACAAGAGAGCATTCATTTTTAAACCACATGTGCGTAAGTTTATTTATAAAGAAACTCTTATGAGTTTTACTAACCTTGCACCGGTGCTGCCGAGTGAGATACCTTGTCATTTTCAGGATTTCAGAAGTGTCGTTCTTAAAGGAAAATCTAGTGACGTGCTACTCCTACTCTGTGACATGGAAAGTCCTAATGCCTTTGAACTAGAAGCAAACCTTGAGACAAACCTATGTGACATCCAAAACAAGCAAGGTAAGGAAATTATTGTGGCTGATGCAATAATTCCAAGGTATGAGTTTCTTTTTGTTCCTGAAAATAAATTGCTGGAATTTGAACACATTAAAGAGCTTTATATATCAAATAATAATTTTAGAAATGTGTTTCCATCTTGTGAAGAATTTGAGCATAAGAAATTCTTTAGGCATGGAGGTTTTCTGTTTGACAAAAATAATTTTTGTAAGCCTAGTTATTCTGATTTAATGAATATTGATAAAGTCTCCAAAATTGCTAGTGCTTCACCTAATGCTGAATTATTCTTTGGAGAAATTATTTACTTTGTTAGCATTCTGAATTTTAATAAACACTTAGATGATCCTGCTGAACCTTTGAAATTTAATTTAGATGATCTAAGTAATAAACTGTTTGCTAGTCGAAATAAATATACCTTTTGCACCTATGATCTTTTGTTTCGAGTTTTTGCTGTGAGTGCACATGGTATACATGATGAGGAGCAGAATTTCATGCCCCAAAAACGTGGCTCTTCCATGTTTGGCTTAAGAAGTTTGTTGTTCAAGCTGTTCTTGAACCGATGGAGTATTGGAGAAAGGAGCAGCCCGCAAACCAGAAGCAATGCCGAATGATCTTTGAGCCTGGTGGAAGTTTGTGGATCCAAATGAAGAGTGGACGTTTTCCAGCCTACACAAAGATCAAGCTGATGGGATATAATTCTCCCTAGGTCGACGCTC
Source organism: Eutrema heterophyllum (assembly GCA_002933915.1). NCBI lineage: Eukaryota > Viridiplantae > Streptophyta > Magnoliopsida > Brassicales > Brassicaceae > Eutrema > Eutrema heterophyllum. The sequence goes on along the minus strand of PKMM01008800.1, from coordinate 4,658 downwards.
TGTTGCTGGAAACTTGCTGGATAATCCTTGCAAGCAAGGCTGCTTCAAGGCGTGTGGAAGGAAGAGGTCGCACAGAGGTGATGGAAAGCCTCTGATATTCCTCAGTTCTCTCTGAGATATTACGCACTCAGGGAAGAACAGAAGCTTGGATGTTACTCACCAAGCAGATTCGAAGAGAAGAAGAGAAGAGACTCGTTTTCTCTAAGAAACAAAAGAAAGCGGCTGCGCCAACTTGAATAATATTAAGAGGTAGGTTATTGTTTCTCTTCACCGTACATCAGTTTAAATAGGCCAATAATTCGACCAAGTAAAAAGGAAAAATTAAAAGAAAGACAAAAATAAAAGAAAAAGGAAAATTCACTTAAAACAGAGAAAGGCTTGATCAGTTGGACGCGCATCCACTGTTGGGCTTTTTTGAGCGTTTCACTGGGCCGATTGGAGAGATCTTGATAGTTTCGGAAACTAGACTCACGGGGCTTTGGATCCATAGGTAGATCGTTTTCTGGGACACTGTAAGCTAGCAGCGATACTTGATTGAAAAAGCCATAGTAGTGAATGGACCTCGCTTCAGTCTTAAGCTTGTTGGGCCTTTAGACTTCGTACGAGCAGAGGCTCGACATGGGTTCAAGTTGGTGAGTGAGCAAAGGGGAAGTGATCTAGCTTTACCTCGTTAAAAACCTACTCCGTAAAACCCAGTGGGACAAAAACAGAGATAGGGAAAAAGAGTACAAAGCTATACCACAAGCTCACTAACCTCCTTGAACTTTGGTCTTTGTTGGTGTAGCTTCTTGATCTTGAATCGATGGACTTTTAGGAATGATCAAAGGTTTCTCAGCTGCATACTCCTCTGCTTTAAACTCCTCCTTCAAGGTGCTTGCCATGATCACATCATGATGCCCAGGAGCGATCGTCCATTTCAAATCATTGAGCCGACCAATGACAGAGCTTATAAGAAAATCTTGCAAGGTGAGTATAATCTGAGATTAGTGTTCAACTTTTCTAACTTAATCCATTTCCTTGTAGATTGTTCGGATTTGAGGTCAAATCCTTTTCAAGTGGGAGAGGATGATGTGATCATGGTAAGCGTCAAGAATGAGCAGCTTGAACCTGAGCTTGTAGCCGAGGAAGCTAAGCATGAACCAGCTGGATCCATTCATCAAGACTCTAAAAAGCTCAATGAAACTCTAAGGAGAAGAAATGTTTCAAACCATTCTGGTTATGAAACAAGTTCGAAGAAGAAGAATTGGAGCAACCCAACAACAACATTTGATCCAGGAATTTTAAGAGGATCAACAAATGGGTATGTGACCCATTTGCACTCTTTCTCCCTTGCTTTGGTTTTGTCCCAATGGGTTTTCCAAAGTAAGGTTTTTAATGAGGCAAGTGGATCACATCCCCTTAACCCATTTGTTGATCATAATCCAAGCCAAGCGATTCACTACTATGGCTTTTTCAATCACGTGTCGCTGTTAGCTTACAACGCCCCAGAAAACGATCTATCTATGGATCCAAAGCCCCGTGGGTCTAGTTTCTGGAACTATCAAGATCTCCCCAATTGGCCCAGTGAATCGCTCAGAAAAAACCCAACAGTGGATGCGCGTCCAACTGATCAAGTTTTCCTTTTTCTTTTATTTTTGCCTTTCTTTTAATTTTTTTTCTTTCTTTGGTCGACTTTTTGGCTTTATAAACCCTTGTAATGTCGACAGAAACAATTACCCTACCTTTTAATCAAAACAGGCGCAGCCTCCTTTGTGTGACCACATCGACCCACAGCCCTTGAAGCACTTGTGCTTGCAAGGTTTATCCCCCTTCTGCCCAGCTCTAGAGTGGCGATTCTTGGGAGAATCACATCAAGTGGTATCAGAGCAACGCTCTACAATTTGGGAACAGGATGAGTGAGTCTCAGCATAAGAGGACACGTGAGAGAGCTCCAAGGAGAGACAAAGACGAGCCAAGACAGTATAGCGACGAAGAGGCAGCAAATTATCACTTTCGTGATATTGATTCGCTTCAAGATGGCCAAAGAAGACCTAGACGTGCACGAGAAGGCAGTGGACAATCTGTTGTCAAACTTCCATCATTCCATGGGAAAAATGAAGCAGACGTCTACTTGGAATGGGAGAGGAAGGTTGAACATGCCTTTGAATACCAGCACTACTCGGAGAACAACAAAATGCGTATGGCAGCAAGTTCATTCCATGACTACGCACTTAGCCTCCTAAAATGGTAAGAACGAACCGTTATTGAGTAGGAAAGACAAGATGGAGTACTGAGAACAGAAATAGGAACTAGAGCCTCCTAAAGGTGGAAGGAGAAGGATATGTTACTTGTTTTCTCATTTGTTTAAGGAAACCTCAAATTCTTTATCATAATTCGAAAAATGGGATTTCGTCTAGTAAGCAGTCCAATTTAGACCCAAAATAGCAATATAAGGCCAAAATGTTAAGAACATACCGTTTTTGATTAAGACACACAAGATGGAGTGTTGAGACTAGAAATAGGAACTAGAGCCTCCTAAAGGTGGAAGGAGAGGCATCATTTACTAGTTTTCTCATTTCTTTAAAGAAATCTCAAATTCCCTATGAGAATTCGAAAATCTGGATTTCGTCTAGTAAACGGTCCAATTCAGACCCAAAACGGCAATATAAGGCCAAAATGCTAAGAACGGACCGCTATTGAGTAGGACACACAAGATGGAACGTTGAGATTAGAAATAGGAACTAGAGCCTCCTAAAGGTGGAAGGAAAGGCATTTGTTACTTGTTTTCTCATTTCATTAAAGAAACCTTATATTCAAAAAACAGGGTTTCATCTAGTAAACACTCCAATTCATACCCAAAACAGCAATTTATGGCCAAAATGCTAAGAACGGATCGTTATTGATTAAGAAACACAAGATGGAGTGATGATACTAGAAATAGGTCTAGAGCCTCCTAAAGGTGGAAGGAGAGGCATATGTTACTTGTTTTCTCATTTCATAAAAGAAACCTCAAATTCCCTATCTGAATTCAAAAAACAGGATTTCATCTAGTAAAACGGTCCAATTCATACCCAAAACGGCAATATATTGCCATAATGCTAAGAATGGACCGTTATTGAGTAGGACAGACAAGATGGAGTGCTGAGACTAGAAATAGAAACTAGAGCCTCCTAAAGGTGGAAGGAGAGGCACATGTTACTTGTTTTCTCATTTGTTTAAGGAAACCTCAAATTCTTTATCATAATTCGAAAAATGGGATTTCGTCTAGTAAACGGTCCAATTCAGACCCAAAATATCAATATAAGGCCAAAATGCTAAGAACGGACCGTTTTTGATTACGACACACACGATGGAGTGTTGAGACAAGAAATAGGAACTAGAGCCTCCTAAAGGTGGAAGGAGAGGCATCATTTACTAGTTTTCTCATTTCTTTAAAGAAATCTCAAATTCCCTATGAGTATTTGAAACACTGGTTTTCGTCTAGTAAACGGTCCAATTCAGACCTAAAACGGCAATATATGGCCAAAATGTTAAGAAAGGACCGATATTGATTAAGACACACAAGATGGAGTGTTGAAACTAGAAATAGGAACTAGAGCCTCCTAAAGATGGAAGGAGAGGCATATGTTACTTGTTTTCTCATTTATTTAAAGAAACCTCATATTCCATATGAGAATTTGAAAAACAGGATTTCATCTTGTAAACTGTCCAATTCAGACCCAAAATGGCAATATATGGCCAAAATGTTAAGAACGGACCGTTATTGAGTAGGAAAGACAAGATGGAGTGTTGAGAAGAGAAATAGGAACTAGAGGCTCCTAAAGGTGGAAGGAGAGGGATATGTTACTTGTTTTCTCATTTGGTTAAGGAAACCTCAAATTCTTTATCATAATTCGAAAAATGGGATTTCGTCTAGTAAACGGTCCAATTCAGACCCAAAACGGCAATATAAGGCCAAAATGCTAAGAACGGACCGCTATTGAGTAGGACACACAAGATGGAACGTTGAGATTAGAAATAGGAACTAGAGCCTCCTAAAGGTGGAAGGAGAGGCATATGTTACTTGTCTTCTTATTTCAATAAAGAAACCTTATATTCCTTATGAGAATTCAGAAAACAGGATTTCATCTAGTAAAAGGTCCAATTCATACCCAAAACGGCAATTTATGGCTCTAGTTCGGTCATATAGAGCCAAAACGGCAATCCGGTCAAAAAACAGGATTTCATCTAGGAAAGACAAGATGAAGTGCTGAGAAGAGAAATAGGAACTAGAGCCTCCTAAAGGTGGAAGGAGAGGGATATGTTACTTGTTTTCTCATCTGTTTAAGGAAACCTCAAATTCTTTATCATAATTCAAAAAATGGGATTTCGTCTAGTAAGCGGTCCAATTTAGACCCAAAATAACAATATAAGGCCAAAATGTTAAGAACATACCATATTTGATTAAGACACACAAGATGGAGTGTTGACACTAGAAATAGGAACTAGAGCCTCCTAAAGGTGGAAGGAGATGCATCATTTACTGGTTTTCTCATTTCTTTAAAGAAATCTCAAATTCCCTATGAGAATTCGAAAAACTGGATTTCGTCTAGTAAACGGTCCAATTCAGATCCAAAACGGCAATATAAGGCCAAAATACTAAGAACGGACCGCTATTGAGTAGGACACACAAGATGGAA
>PKMM01008798.1:67937-114076 GCA_002933915.1 Eutrema heterophyllum | reverse complement strand
ATACTTATTTGATAATGCAAAATCGTATTTCCATTTCTTCATTTATCAATGAATACAAAATTCTGCAAAAATAATTTCATATCATCACTCCAAAGAAACATTGCAATATAAAATAAACAAAACATATTTATGTGCTTTGAAATTAGAATTCATTTTAAGTTTTGGCATTATAAATATCATATCATTTAATTTTATTCAAATTAGATAAAACATACGTTAGAAAATGATAAGACAAAAATATAAGTTCCAAAAATTTGCAAATATAATGCAGATGGAATTTGGTAGTTACCTAATATAGTTATCAAACATTTTTTGTATTTATTCTGTTTATTATTAATTATTTAACAATTTTTCAAAATTTTGAAAATCTATATAACATTATTTAGAAACCATACGATTAGACTCTATATAAGAAGAAATATCTTCCATAAACCTTTTACTCATCATTTTAAAAAAAATAACATTTCTGATCTAATTATAATCTTTAAAAGTAGCATTTTGGAAAAATACTACGAGGACAGAATAAGAAAATGTTTATACTACTATTGTATTATATGATTTTATTTATTTTTATAGTTTTTCGATTATCCTTTTCATATTATTTGATTTTGACACAAAAATCTCATCAAATTTAAATAATATCTATTATATCATTGTGGCTCAAATGGTTTACAAAAAACATATGTATTAGATTCAGAATTTTAAATTGTTATAGTCCATATTTTCATTTCATAAATATTACAAAAACAAAATCTATAGATATTTCATCCCGCGCAAAACACGGATACTACCGAGTTTAATTATATTTCTCATAATCGGTTCCTGAATTACAAAAACGTACCAACATATTCGGCAATTAATTAATTAGATGCTTTCCTCTGTCGATTTCATTTCTGCTTTTTTCGTACAACTGTAGTTGTTAATTCTTTACATTTTTTAATCCTATTTAATCCTACTTGCTGACTAAATTTTTTTTTTTTTTTTTTTCTTGCTGACTAAATTATTGCTTATGAATTCTTATATCACGTACTAAGATATCAATTTCTACTAAGCAACGAGAGGAAGATGCAAGAGAACAATATAACACGAAATCAGAGTTTTCTGATATAGTATTCACTATTCACTCTTCGGAACATTTTTGATTTTCCTGTAAGCTAATGGCGGAGAGGTTGCTAGAGATTTTACTCCTTGCTTCACACTTGTTCGTATCCGGTACGATTTATTTTCCCCATTGATGATTATCTTTTGGATATTTGAAACTTGTTTTTTTTTTTTTTCTATTCCCTGATCTTAAATTTGGTCGCAGGAGTGTTGTCGGGGAGTATCCTCACCATCGAGAACAAATGCAATCAAACAGTTTGGCCAGTTATCTTCTCATGGCAATCAAATCTCTCCACCTCAGGCTTCGCTCTCAGAACAGGGGAGGCGCGTGTCCTACAGGCGTCTTCATGGTACGGTCTTATCTCGGCTAGGACGCTCTGCTCAACCGACACGACAGGAAACTTCTCTTGCGCCACCGGAGACTGCCAATCCGGCAACATGGATTGTCCCGGGGCATACGATTGGTCCGCGGTGACTTATGTCTACTTTAGGATCGGTGACGGCGGAGTCAACAGCTACACCATCAGTGTCGAGTACGGTTACAACCTCCCGCTAACGGTGGTCCCGTCACAGAGTAGCGGGACGTGTTTCGCCGCCGGTTGTATGGTTGACTTGAACAAGACATGTCCGGATGATCTTGATCTATTCACCGGTGGGAAACAGATCGGCTGCATTAGCGCGTGTCGAAAATACCGTACCCGGGAGATTTGCTGCACACATGACTTCAAGTCGAAGCAAAAATGCAAGCCGACCATGTACACGCAGAACTTCGAGCGAGATTGCCCACTCGCCTATAGCTACGCATATAACGATAATAACAGCACCTTGACGTGCCCGAACTCAACTGACTTCGTTGTCACGTTTTGCCCCTCGTCCATTCCCAATAAAACCAGGTCAAAACTCTCTTTCATTTCTATTTTGCTAGGAGTTGATTTCGTCAAACATCACACGGTTCCTAATTATTGGATCGATCTCAATATCAAAATTATGAAAATCATGAAGATCAAGAAAGATCAAAAAGATTATGGATGTTTACCAATATCTAGTTTAGAAAATGATAAATTATGAGAGTAAAGAACACGAATGTGTTATTAGAGAAATATTATTGACTCTCATAAAAATAATTGTACATATTATATAAAGATGAACTAGTCGTAAGTTTATTAAAAATATATAAATAATATATTTAAAGATAAAAGTAAAATTTTATAAACTAGATATTAGTAAATATTCATAGTCTTCTAAATCTTTCTTGATTTTCATAATCTCATGGTTGATCTTATTCATCTACCAAACATATTTCATTTTTTGTTCTATCAATTTTTATACATATCCAACACATATCCAACTAGTGCCTAGTAGTTTGAATTAAATAATCCCCTAGCGAAACGTCCACACCAGATAGCAACCAGTGCCTAGTGGTGTTAGTTGCCAGAAAATTAAAACACTTTTTTTATTTAAAAACAAAAATAAAAAACTCAAACACTCTTCATTTAAATGTCAAAAACACGAGAACATACAAAAGGTTTCTCCCTTTCACTTTCACGACTTTGGAACCTAAAAGTAAGCTTTAAACTGATAAATCTACATGAAATATGACATGATTTAGGCCATATTTGTGTATATTAAAGTAGGGTGATATAGATTTTTGGTAGTTTCGGATGCAATTTGTTCATTCCAAACTCTAATTTTCATGGCATCCTATTAATCTATTTTTTTTTTAATGCAATTTATTTCGCATCCAATTTTTGCATCCCAACTCACATAGTTAATTTTCGAAACTAACATGAAAGATCCAAAATTTCTATATTATTTCTGAATAATTTTATTACAAAGGGAGGCTACTCTATATAAAATGATTAATCAAAATCCTAAATTATACAAACAATAAGTCGAATAGGTCCAATCATAATATTACCCAAACCCTCCCCTCAAGTTGGAGTATGGAGATCTCGAATGCCCAACTTAGATAAGAGCAACTGAAACAATCGACCACTGAGTGCTTTAGTGAAGACACCCGCATGCTGATCGTGTGTAGAAACATGCTTAGTCTGGACAATTCCATGCTTAATATCATCGCGAATAAAATGACAATCTGTCTTGACATGTTTCGTACGCTCATGAAACACCGGATTCGCCGCAATATGAAGTGTTGATTTACTATCACAATAGATATCCATCGCACCCGGATGTGATATACACATCGTTCCCAATACACTCTTGATCCACTTCAACTCTTTCAATGCAGCAACCATTGCTCGGTACCCTGCTTCCGCGGAAGATAACGACATGACATCATGTTTCTTTGCATTCCACGACACATGAGAATTATCCAACTGCACCAACCATATACTCAAGGAACGCCTAGTGAGAGGACAACCTGCCCAATCGGAATCACCACGCTGTGAGATGAAAATCACTCGTAGAATTCCGAAAAATACCTTGGCCTGGGCACCCTTTCAAGTAACGAACCACCCGTAAAGCAGCCACCCAATGATCTTCTCTCGGTTTATGCATGAATTGTGATAAATGTGAACAGAATAAGCTAAATCAGGGCAAGTAGATGCAAGATAAATTGATCTCCCAACAAGTCTTCGATACTCTTGCGGATCCGTCAGAAATTTTCCCGTCGACTTGGCAAGTTGATGGTTCTGTTCTATATGAAACTCAACATGTCTTCCTCCAAGTAGACCCACATCTACTATAATATCCAAAGTATACTTCCTCTGCGAGATAAAAATCCCCTCAGGATTTTGAGCAACTTCTAGACCAAGAAATACTTCAGTTTTCCAAGGTCCTTCATATGAAAATAAACACACAAATAATCTTTAAACTCCTGAATGACTTGCGGTGAACTCCTTGTTAGCACAAGATCATCCACATACACCAACATATGTAGTTTCACGTCGCCCTTAATCATGGAAAACAGAGAATAATCTCCTCCACATTGCACAAAACCATAGTCCAAAAGTGCATTTGCAAACTTAGCAAACCAACACCTTGACGCATGTTTCAAACCATACAACAACTTGGGCAATCTACAAACCATTCCTTTTTCATGTGAAGTAAAACCTGGAGGTAACCGCATGTAAACTTCCTCGTCCAAATCATCATGTAAGAACACATTATGAACATCCATCTGATGTAAATCCCAATTCTTTCCGGCCACAATTTTTAAAAATAACTGAATCGTGGTAATCTTCACCACTGGGGCAAACATCTCAAAGTAATCAATACCTTATTCTTGCCGATTCCCACACGCCACAAGTCGTGCCTTATATCTCTCAACCGTGCCATCCGCCTTATACTTAATTGTATAAATCCAATTACACCCAATTGCGTGCTTCCCTTTTGGCAAGGGCACTACTGAAAACGTTCCATTCCTCTCAAGAGCTTCAATCTCTAAGCCTATCGCCTTTCTGTATTTTTTCATACTTCATTGGTTCTGAAAAGCTTTGTGGCATAGCTTCTTTAGTTATTTTTGCCAAGAACACCCGATGCTGTGGTGAAAATCTGTCACAAGAAACAAAATTTTCAATGCTATAGACATTCGTCTGCACTGTGTTAAGCATAAATCCATGTAAGCGAGCAGATTTTTCTTTCTTTCTCATCCCTCGGCCTAACACCTCATGTATTGTAGGTTCGATCACATTCTCTATGACATGTTATGTGACTCCAACTGTGTCACCTTCTCTCAATTGCTCAATTTTGTCTTCCTCTACGTACGACATCATCTTGCACTTGCACACCTACAATCTGTGCCAAACGTTCTTCCTCTGTGATAGTATATGTCACTGGCACACATGCAGTCTGTGTGCAAACAGCTTCACCTCCATCTGTGACAACATATGTTACTTGCACACCTGCAGTATGTGTGCAAACAGCTTCACCTCCATCTCCATCTACGTCATCTCCATCTGAGTCTGCACATGTATCAGTCTGTGTTACTGCACCTGCACCTTCATCTACGATAGAAGTAAATTCAGCGACATCTTCAACAAATAGTCTCGATGTTTTCGGATAAGACATGTTCTCCACATTCGATTTCTTTTGCTCCAAATAAGGAAATCGTTCCTCCACAAATGTGACATCCCGAGACACAAAAAGCTCATTTTTGTCCAAATCAAACAAAGTCCATCCTTTCTTTACATGCATATATCCCAAGAAAACACACCTCCGACTTCTACTAGCAAATTTGTCTCAATGTCGTTTTTTATTATGTGCATACGCAAGACACCCAAACACCTTAATTCCACTATAATCGGGAACCTTGCCAAATATGATTTCGTGAGTGCTTTCCCCTTTGTGTAATTCACACGGCGTCATATTGATCAAGTGTGCAGCACCCAACACACAATCACCCCAAAATTCTATCGGTAAATGTGCTTGAAACATTAAAGCCCGAGCAATATTCAATATGTGACGGTGCTTCCTCTCAACTCTCCCATTCTGTTGCGGTGTGCCAACACACGATGTTTGATGAACTATCCCTTTCTCAAGAAAATAATTCTTCATTCTCATGAATTTTGTACCATTATCATTTCTCACAACACGAACTACCTTGTCAAATTTACGCGACATAAGTGCCATAAATTTTTCAAGTGTTTTGTCAGCGAGAAGAAATATCCATACACCACGCGAGAAGTCATCTACAATGGTTAAAAAATAATAAGATCCACATAGACTTGGTGTTCGATATGGCCCCCATAAATCACAATGAATCATCTCAAAACATTCCTTACTTTTATCTGTACGCAATGGAAATTTACTACGACATTGTTTTGCTTGAAAAAAAATGTCACAATCAGATATACCATCACTCTTATAATCGACTAATGGCAATCTTCGAATTACCTTCTCAGAAGCATGTCTCATCCTCTTATGCCAAGTTTCCAACGATTCCATCTTCGCTACTTTCTTCACGCTTCGAATCATCTGAATACCTTGAAGGAAATACAATTCTTCTTTCCTTTTACCCACTCCGATTGGAATATCCAAACCAAAATTCTGCAAGAGACAACATGTCTTAGTAAATAACACAATGCAATTCATCTCATCAACCACTTGTGACACATAGATGAAATTGCATTTAAGCTCATCAACAAAGAGAACATGTTTCAACATCAACTTCTCTGTCAATACCACACTTCCTTCACGATCAACAATCATAGTCTTCCCATTAGACAGCCCAACCAAACAAGGTGTTACTCGATGCACATCAACCAAAACATTCAACATGTCAGTCATATGATGTGATGCACCACTATCAACTATCCACTCTTCTGTATACTTTTTATTGCTTTCACTATTAGCAGACTCTAATTTTGCTTCAAGCATTCGCCCAAGCCTTTCCCACTGATCCTTCGTCAGTCCCGTCATGGCTCGTCTATCAACCTGTAATACTTTTTTGTATGACACACTATTCGCATGTGCAACCGCATCTCATGTCTGTGTTGCACCTATTTTTGCTTCAAGCATTCACAAAACCTTTTCCCACTTATCCTTTGTCAGCGTTCTCTTGGCTTCTCTATCAGCCTGCAATACTTCTCTGTGTGACACACTATTCGCATGTGCAACCACATAATTCCCATAGCTTCTACTATTGTAACCTTGATTTATTTGAGATCTCCGATTACCTTCCCCAACTCCTGTGTTTTCTCTATACTTTTCTAGCCACCAATCGGGATATCCATATATCTTAATTCATGATCGAACATCATGTCCATACATCAAACAATAAGAATACACCGTACCTTGATTCGTAAATCCAATTGCGTTCTCACTGTTTTCTTCTTCTCGATTTAAATATATAATCTGTTTTCTTCTACAATCCATAGCATTGACACGATCCACTCGTTCAATTACATTCTCTGGGCCGTCCTTCACGGTCAGAGCGTAAGACGACACAACATTGTTTGCTAACGTGCCCGCCCTCTTGCTTTCCACCCTCACAAATCTGTCACCATCAGATTCAATCACCATGGCTCTGATACCATAAAAGATCCATAATTTCAGTATTATTTCTGAATAATTTCTTTACAAAGGAAGGGTACTCTATATACAATGATTAATCAAAACCCTAAACTATACAAACAATAAGTCCAATAGGCGCAATCATAATATTACCCAATACAACAATATCCGAGTGTTGTATACTTGTATCTGAGTGAAACAAAAGAACAATCTATATAATCTTAAGAATTCTCAATGGTCAAGGCTCACGCCTCGGTTACTCTCAAACGATTTGAGATGTGGACTGATTATTTGGTTTGCCCATTTCAGGAGGTTTATTTCCAGCGTTAAGATTTTAATTCACGCTATCAGTTCAGTTTTTAGGTGAAAAGTTTTCCCATGCATTCATGCATATGGACACATTATATTGGTTTGGCTCCTTTATAAAAAAAACATCTTTTAGAATGATTGGAAATTTGTAATCTTGATCAAGCTAATACCAATTTCAAATCCCGAAACCTATGGATTGAATAAATGCATTCATTAGTCGATGATGGTAGCTAACCTTCAACATCGCAAAACTAAAGAATTGAATAAATGCATTTTTCACACACAAAAATAATGAATAAACGTATTAATATTTTATGGGTTTAATATACGTATAACTTGATAAACTAATAGATATATATTTATGTTATTTGCTTGGAGAAACAACAACAGAAGCTCAATGGCTCCGTTAGCAGGACCAAAACGTAAGTTTATTTTTGTTTTCTTCATCCCAAAAAATGTATGCAATTTTTACGTTGGTTTTGTTAATCATAAGTTTTATTTGATACATTTGCAGATAATTCTTCACGGAAGTTAAAACCCATACTTGGTACCACCTTCACTGCAACCACATCTCTGTTGCTCATCCATGCACATAACACCTAAGTTTCGCTAGTTTTTTCTTGCAGGAGGCTCAGCCGCTTTATTTGTGCTGATCACTATTGTTGCGATTGTGGTAATGGTGAGAGCAAAGAATGCGAGAAGAAAGAGTGATTCAAATTACGAGAACATTGAAGCGGTTGTAATGTTGAAACGATATAGTTATGAAAACGTCAAGAAGATGACAAACTCGTTTTCTCATGTTCTCGGGAAAGGAGGATTCGGAACTGTCTATAAAGGAAAATTACCCGATGCCAGCGGCCGAGATATTGCACTAAAGATCTTGAATGAATCAAAGGGGAATGGAGAAGATTTCATCAATGAATTATCTAGCATGAGTATAGCATCTCATGTTAATATCGTTTCTCTGTTTGGATTCTGCTATGAAGGGAGCAAGAGAGCAATCATTTACGAGTTCATGCCGAATGGATCCCTTGACAAGTTTATTTCCGAAGATATGTCAACGAAGATGGACTGGAAAACTTTATACAACATTGCGGTAGGTGTTGCTCGTGGGTTAGAGTACTTGCACAATAGTTGTGTATCCAAGATTGTGCATTTCGATATAAAGCCACAGAATATACTCATGGACGAAGATTTTTGCCCCAAGATTTCGGATTTCGGTCTTGCTAAGCTCTGCAAAAAAAACGACAGCATCATATCAATGTTAGAAGCGAGAGGGACCGCAGGGTATATTGCTCCTGAAGTGTTTTCCAAGAGGTATGGAGGAGTTTCGCATAAGTCGGATGTATATAGTTATGGAATGGTGGTGCTTGAGCTGATCGGGGCAACGAGCAGAGAGAGAGCTGAAACTTCTAGGTCCAATATTAGTACAATGTACTTTCCGGATTGGATCTATGAGGATCTCGAGAGGAATGAAACCATGAGACACTTAGGAGATCATATAATCGAAGAAGAAGAGAAGATAGTGAAGAAAATGACATTAGTGGGTTTGTGGTGTATTCAGACCAATCCATCTGATCGTCCACCAATGAAAAAAGTCGTTGAAATGTTAGAGGGAAGTCTAGAAGCTCTAGTGGTTCCACCTAAGCCTCTCTTGACTCCCACGATAATGGCTTCGCAAACTATGGAAGACATCCAAGAGACTTCTAGTCTCTCGACACAAAGCTTGTTAGAGAGAAAAACTCTTTCGACCGGCTAAGACAATCTAATCGTTTCCAAAGAACCGGTTTAAGGTATTGTGGAAGAAAAACAACAATATATTTCATATCACTCCTAAACCAAAGCCAACAAGAAACTTGTCAAAATCTTAGGACCTTCTTGTTGGTTTTTTTTTTGGGGGTTCTGTTAACTATCTAGTTGGTTTCTTGATGAAGCTCATATTTGATTTTATTGTTCTTTACCGAATGCATCATTCATGCGTAAATAAAAGCCCAAAATATACGGATTCTTTGCTTATATTAATTAAGGTCAATAAAATGTAAACTTAAAAAAAGTATTAATAGGAATTTAAATCAATTAATACTGATTCATACTATTTATATTGGGAAGTGTTTACTGCGGGAGTATAAATCTTTTGAATGTGATTAAAACGTTTTTCTATTATGAACAAGTAAAGATTATACTTATATAACTAAATAAATAAATATGTGTGTTACAAGAAAGAATCTCTATGAGGCATGTGAAAATCACGTGCGGTTAGCAGAAGCTCTTGCTCTGGCCACTGATCTCGTGTAGAGTTCTTCGTATTGTGTAGCCGATGATGCCCAACTGAAATCTATACTCATCACTTTCTCCATAAGTCTCATCCATTTCTCTTCATCTTTCTTGTAATGATTAAATGCTCGCTCCAATGCGTAGTTTAGACCCTGTTTTAACAATTTTTAAGCTATGATGAGCAAAGACTGATAAAGATCGAAAAGAAGAGAGAATCGTTCAATTACCTGTTCGTCTGCGGTTTGAAATGTGAATCCGTTTTGAAACTGTGTTGGTATGGTATCATCATCGATGTCGAAGACACTGAAAAAGGATTAGAGAGAAAAAGAAATGATCTTCTGAAGAAAATAATGTTTCCAGACCAGGTCTTAAGTTTTGGTTTTACCTGTCGTTTAACCCTCCGGTTTTTCGCGCGATTGGAATGGAGCCGTATCTCATAGCGATCATCTGGTGCATGAGAAAGAATCCGAGATCAGAGATTAGCCAATATGTAGTCACACTGATGATGGTTTGGTTTTCCTTCTAAAGATCATGTTTGGTATTCTAACCTGTGTAAGTCCACAGGGCTCGAAAATTGAAGGAATGATGAACAAATCGGAAGCTGCGTAAATCGAATGAGACAGAGCTTCATCGTACTTCAGTAACAACCGGACATGATCATGGCTCTTAAACTGTTGTTCAATACCTTCAAATTCCCTCTAGAAAAATAAAACAAAATGCATCAAAGCTCAAAACCATGAAACAGGAAATTCGATAGAAGATATGAAGAGAGAGAAGCTAGAGAGCAACCCCGGAACGAGACGGGTTATTACCTGAATATGCGGGACTGGGCTAGAACCAAGAAGAACAAACTGTCCACCTAGCTCTAATGTTCGGTATATCGCATGTCTGATTAGATGAACTCCTTTCTGTGGTACTAATCTTGTTATGCAACCAACCTATATTGAAACAAAAGTATCAATTAACTGAATCAGTGTGCTCAAGAATTTCTCAGCATTCGCGGGAATGCATCAATAAGCACTTTCAAATGTAAAAGTACCAGAGGTCGTCTTGACTCGGCTGAAGAAAGTCCGAGCTGCTTCCTAAGGGCATATTTGTTTTCTTCTTTCCCTTGTAGATCTTTAGCGTTGAACTGAGCCTTGAGGAAAGGGTCGGTAGCGGGATTCCATGAATCTGTGTCAATGCCGTTAAGGATTCCAATGAATTTCTTGGAGTGGAAATTGAGTGTCGAATGGAGTCCTTTTCCTCCCTGTAAATACAATAGACCGATTAGTATGAAAGCTTTGGTTAATTAACATTGAAAAATACCAAAAGGAAAATCTTCTACCTCGGGTGTTCTAACTTCTTGTGCATACGTAGGGGACACAGTTGTTACAATATTTGAGAAAATTATAGCACCCTGGACCAATATGAGAAAGAGAGATGAATAAGAGAAAAATGTCGAATTCCTCTCTCGGTTTATGTTGGTTTTGTAATCATTTACCTTAACAGGATTGACTCTATCTCCAGACGAGTGATCCTGCATTCTGTCTGGTCTGTTTAACTGGTGAACATCAAGCCCGCAGGATCCCAATTCTGAAGCAGACGCGGTACCTTGATACTCGAAATTGTGACATGTAAAGCATATTCTTGCAGAATCTAGCCCCTTTGGAGCATACAGATCCCAATAAAGCGGCGCCTGCAATAACAAAAAAAACAGTGTTTCAAAAGGTTTCCTAAACAAAAAAAGACTTATGCCACTGTTTCACAAACAAAGATAAAACCGTACAACAAAAGCTGTTTGCCAGTCATGACAATGTATGATATCGGGTTTTTTGCCGGACTGAAGAAGCAACTCTAATGCAGCGCGGCTAAAATACGAGAAGCGTTTGAAATCATCTTGCTCTCCGTAAAACTGTCCTCTCCAGAAGAATTTACTCGGATGTTGAGGCTCAATGAAATGTACAGGCAACCCTGTAAATAGAAAGAAAAACTTTGATTCAAACAAAAACCACAACCACAATAAAAATCAAAGTCTCCTCACCTTCAACAGTGCCAACCCAGATTTTGTTTTTATATAACTTCCCATCAAAATATGACTCCACAACAGTATCCAAAGCCTGCGGTGAATAATAAAACAATCATCAAGAAGACTGCAGATTTTTAAGTCCTCTTATTATTTATAGATTCACCAAATTGCAACAACATTACCCTCAAGTCACGCACACGATCATATTGCATACAGTCATACTTGGGAAGAATAATCTCCACCAAATGACCTCTTCTTTGCAATGCCTTACCAAGACCTGCCACAACATCCCCCAAACCACCCACCTACAGAAATTACATACGGAAATTAGAAATGGGGATGACAAAAAATCAACACGAATAGCAAGAGAAATTCTTAGGGGTTTAGCCGAACACACCTTAGCTACAGGTGCCATCTCAGCTGCAATGTGAACGACATACAATCCTGGACTAGAATCAACACCATAAGAAGAAAATAGGTTATTTTTTCAAAATTAATTGAAACGGGAAAAGAGAAAGCATGTTCAAAGGCGTTGATTACCTTGTTGGAGATGCCACAAGCTTGAGAAATGCAGAGATAGCATCGCGTTCACTCTTGTCTTTGACGTCAATGTACGTATCATGAATTCTTCTATCTTTCTTCCAAACCATTTCTCTCAGTGAGTCTGCATCATCGCTTGCTATTTTTTTTTCAAGCAGCCATCCATCAACAGTTAGAAGTAAACGACTCCAATAATCCCAAGGCATATCATCGACCGGTTCATCTCTTGCCTTTCTCTTACTTTCTTCTTTCAAACTTTCAAGTGTTTCCTGGAATTCTTTTATCGATTCTTGATATAACTGAACATACGAGAATATCTCTGCATCAGATTTTTCGAGCCGCTCCTCGAGTAATCTTACCTTATGTTGCATTAGCTCATTGTACTGTTGAATTTTTTCTGATGATTCTTTATAAACATTGGCCTCTTTAAGCGATTCCTCGATTTTATCAACCTTATCTCTGAGATCTTGATTCTGTTGTAGCACTAAAACTGCTTGCTCTGCTTGTTTGGTAGCTCTATCTAACATCAGCTGTAGATTCTCTACCTTCGTCCATAGATCAATGCATTCGGTTTTAAGAGAAGAAAGCTTCGACACATCTTCTTGAGAAACCGCTAACTTAGACTCCAAATCCTTTACAGAAAATTCCAAACCCGAGCATTCCTTTTCCAACACAACTACACGTTCATCAGTATTCTTAACACTCTGAAGTTCTGACTTGAGCAATTCTATATCATTTCTCAAAGACAGATTATCTATCTTCAATGTTTCGAGTTCTTTGCTAAGAGCTAGAATATAACCATCACTTTCTAGCGGGGAAAGCATTTCATGACGAAGCTTCTCTAACTGTTCTTCGAGAAGCCCTACACGTACTTTCTCTTGAGCAGCAGTTTTGATCCTTTCATCAGTCTCAGCCAATTTCATTTCCAAGACATTGATTTCTCCCTGCAATGATTCTTTTTCACTTAGAATCTTGTTAAGGTCGTCAAGAGCAGTGGCCCGTGCTTGGTCAAGCCGAAGAATATCTGGCACATAAAGTCATCAGGACTTAGTATATGATTTGACAATATATGAAATAAACAATCTAAATAGGGAAAACAATTCACTTTTCTCTGCATTTCTTATCATTGTCATTAGTTCCTCAAACTGTCCGTCTGAAGATTGATCGCCTCCACTTTTGTGAATGGACTGAAAAATGATTACAAAAGAAGGCCCTTTAAGAATTGGAGAGTTAAAACATACCATTAACACCGAAACAAAATCCATACCAAAGCTTTTGCTACCTCAGGCACAGTTAACTTATTTAAGTTCTGCCCATCATCATGCTCGATATCAATCGTGGCATGAACATTCTCATCCTTCTTCTTTGCAGATTTATTTTTGGGCCGAGTAACTTCAGTTTTCTGTATATCATCTCTCTTATTCTCATCAGCATGATTAATATTTATGGTCGCATGAATACCACTGCCCGTTTCTGCATCCGATTTGAGGCTCGGAACACTGTCTGCGGAACCATTTTCAGGTTCTGATTCCTCATCGTTGTTGCTCTGAAGACTTGAATTTATCGGTAGGATTGGTTTCGAAGACCCTTCCTTGAGTTCTTGTCTTTTATTGGAGCTGCGGAAATGTCAAGACATCAGAAGTTGAAAGGAAATTAAGCTGCAAAGAGGCTAGCTACACAGCATCCAGATAACAAATTGGAGTGATATATCAAAAATCAAATGCAACATTTTTGATCTAATTTCTAACTAAAATGCAACATTTGAATTCTCAGACTCCTCTCCAAACTCATCATCTGCCCAGAAAAATGAATCTAAATCAAGATAATCATAACAAAATTCACATCTATGAGCATTCACCAAAACTCTAAGCTGAGGGAAAGAAAAATTCAAAATGCAAAACAAAAATCAAAATTTCAAAAGACAGAAACCTGGGATAAGTGTAAAGGTAAGACAAACCACATCACGCAAGGTATCTAAGAGCAGAAACATCATACTCAAAAATGCCAAGTTCGGAGAAAATGTTTTAATCGAATTCGCACCTAATTTCCCCCCCCCCCCCAAAAAAAAAAATGTACGAATAGACGGAAACACTCACTCGAAACCACGCATCTTAGAAGAAGCAGGAAGTAATCGACGCGAAGGGACATAGAAAAACCGACGAGAGCTTCCATGTTCTCTCTCGCAGGAGATTCCTGCTAATCCAAGGGTCAAGAAACAGCTTGATAGCTTCGTCGTCATTGATTAGATAATTCCTAAACGAAGAAAGATGCAAAGGGTGCTTCAATGGAGGTTTTGTGGGAAATAATCATTCCTTTTTTTTGTTTTTGAAGTATCTTCTTCAGGAGTTCTTGGTATCTTTTAGAAAAAAAAAAAAAAAAAAAACAAGGGAGAGAATTACATGTTCGCAGGTCCATCACTAACTTGCTTACGCCACGTGTCTTCTAAGCAATATCCAAATCGAACGGCGGTAAAAAGAAGAGACGCGATAACCAATGAAAATCAACCCTTAATCCTTTTCGATTCCGTCACCGCCAGGATTCTCCGTCGCCGGTGAGTTTTTTTCTTTCTTCTTCCTCCTTTATTATCTCCGTCGCGGATCTTCTGTATCGGTTTGATTTCTGTTTGCTTGTCTAATTTCCGAGTTTCGTTTTGTTTTGTGGTTTGATTTTGAGTTATTTCTCGTTTATCTTTTGACGTTTTAGATCTGGAATCCTTTTGGCTTGAATGTTTTATTACTGGAAAGTTTGATTCTTTTTTTTTTTCAGTTTTGGAGTGAGCTTCTAAAGTTTACGACTTTGTGCACTCTATTTTTGTGAATCTCCGGATACTCAAAAGGAAATTCTGATCTAGCTCAAATTTCAATCTTTTTTCAATTTACTAAGACATATAGATAAGATTTCTTTTTGAGTATCACAGAGTTTTTCTCAATTGGGACTCTGTTTCTCTGTGTTGTTTCTATCTCCATGTTTGATTTGACTGCATTTAGAAGCTTAAGGAAAGATCTCATGTTTGAGTTTCATTTATTATTTACATTCTCTGTTCAAATGTAGTTTGGAAAGAGAAGAGGGTTATCAGGATCATGGAGGAAAACTATTGCTGCTTTTACTCGAAGATGGTCTCCAAATGCAGCATCGGTTTGTTTCTAATTAGCCTGGCGATCGTTCTAATGGTTCGTGTACTGTATGTTATATACCGGTGTGGCAAACCCCTTCCGAAAGGAGCTTCACGGTCTTTTAGCACTCTTATTGTTCTTGGTTCTGGTAAGAAGAGTTAATACAGTGTGTCCTATTCAATTGGATACATGTGATGTGCATATCATGATTACATGAAATGTCTCTGTTTCATCAGGGGGACACACGGCAGAGATGTTGAGTCTCCTCTCTGTTTTGCGCAAGGACAGATTTAAGCCAAGGTTTTACATTGCTGCAGCTACGGATAACATGAGTCTCCAGAAAGCTCGTAGTTTTGAAGATTCTCTATTTCAGAAGGTATAGTCAAATGGTTCAGTTTGAATTTTTATCCTTCTTCTTTCGATTTTGCTGCGTCTCGCTTATGGTTGTCTTGAGGTAAAATTTCTGTTTTGAAAATATGCGAGTGATTGGTATCTTGCGTGGTTGATACTGCATTTTATAGCATGAAACTGGATGATTCCTCAACCAATTGATTAGTTCTGTTTTATGCTTGATATGGCTGTGATATAGCCTGGTGTTAGGGAAGCCTCCTCACAGTTCGCGCAAATTTACCGGAGTCGAGAAGTTGGTCAGTCTTATGTGACTTCTGTTTGGACTACCATTGTTGCTATTGTTCACGCTCTGTGGCTAATGATCCGGATCAGACCACAAGTGGTATGATATTTATCTGAATGCTTTTCAGATTTTTTTTAAGGCATTTTCACAAAAAAAGTTGGATCAGGTTATTTATTAAATCTGGCTGAACCTTTTCAGATTCTTTGCAATGGTCCTGGGACCTGTATTCCTCTGTGCGTGATCGCTTTCTTGTTCAAGGTATACACTCACTCAGTTCTTTGCTTTACTTTTTTGGATGACCTTGAATGGACCTGTGGCAAAAAACAGAGCATGTCTTGGATTTGATTCTTAGTCATGGTCTCTCCTTTTTATGTAGAATTTCCATTAAGTTCTTGTTTCATCTTTGGTTACAGGTGCTGGGATTTAGATGGTCATCGATCTTTTATGTTGAGAGTGTAGCAAGAGTGAAGAAGCTCTCATTAAGTGGATTGCTGCTTTACAAGTTAAGGATAGCTGATCAGTTCTTTGTTCAATGGCCACAACTGCAAAAGAAGTATCCTCGGAGTCACTATGTTGGGTGCCTGATGTAAGCTGATTGGAACTCTCCTCGCACCTAGATTTATTACAATAACTTAGAATAGCTACATAGCCTACACTCTCTTTATATACAGGATCAAGTCACATTTTTCGTAATACTCGTCTTTGGTTGCTATGAAATCAAGTTTTAAAATAATGAACTTTTGTAATCAGCTGTTTTGAATTTGTTAATGCCATTTCATTGAGCTTACGATGTGATTTTCGGTAATCTTCTTCAAAACTAAACCAGAGTCGTTTACTATTTAAATGAAAATCTACTTCCTGTTACAACGATGCAAAAAAAAATTCACGCTGAGACGTCACTTGAGTTGCATCACAAATGTATTATGTTTTTTTCTACACTGTGTAGGCTGCCTTCAGGCCGCTAAGAAAAGTAAGTTTACTCATTCAGCTCGCTGAAATCTGTAAACTGTGGGACGCCATCTTTCGAAATATCAGCTTATTTTGATAGCCGACTTGACCCTTCTGCTTCTGGTGGGTCAGGGAATTCCGTTGTTGGGATTCCATGACTTTTATTCAAGCTTTTGTCATCAAGATAGTGTTGGTAGACATAGGATGTGAAACCCCAAATAGCTAAGATCATAGAAATCACCTTTAATCCATTCATTCTGTCATGGAAAATGATTACAGCCAGGATAGGAATCACGGGCAGTCCCAAAACGCTTATTGCATTTGAGAATAGAGAGGAAAGCTCGAAGATCAGCCCCGTGCCACCGATGCTGAATACCTGCCAGGTAACAGCTGTCCACACTAGGTTCATAATGTAAGATACCTTCCCAAGCTTGTAGTTTTCCATTTCACTGCTCAAAGTTTTCCACTCGCTGCTAGCGAAAAGCCCCACCACGCTAACACAACTGGCCACTAGACTCACGTAGATGATCATATCCATAACTTCTGAGAAAGTTTGCTTCTTGAGGACTTTACGGAAGGCTAGCTGTTGTAAGGATAAGAGTAGACCATACCCAGCAGACGCACCAACAGTGCATATGAAACCTTTGACATACTCTCCTTTTGTAACTTTTGTGGAATTGGATTCCTCATTATTGAACGCAAGGAGGGTGGAAGAAATAGTTAGGAGGAAAAGAGAATTCAAAATGATAGGAGTAAGTTTCAGTGAGTTGAGGAAATAAGAGAAGAAAGCGTTGAAGGCTAATTGAGATGCACAGATCAGGGAATAGGTTGAAACGGGTAGGTAAAGCAGTCCGATGGAGTATAGGTAGCAATCTGCTCCTACAAGAAGTCCAAGCACTACGTAAACCAATACACGGTTCCTTGGTGAGGTTTTTTTTCCATCTCCATGAGTTGTTATATGTGTTTTGATTGACAAGAGGTAATATGGAAGGAGAACAGGAAAGCCTACAAGCTGAACTACTGTTGCTAGCCATTTGCTGTTTCCTCCATTGTCGTAGTATAGCCTGCCCAGAATTGTAGCAACTGATTGGCCTGAAATGACAAAGATTGTATAGACAGTCACCCGGAGCCACCGTTTGTACGTGTTTGAGTGAGATACTTTTGTTTGCCTGCTACTGACCAAATTTCTTTCATCTTCAACTGTTGGATTTGGTTCATTTCCTTGCTGAACTGGTAAGTGAGGGAAAATATCGCAAAAAATTAGTTTATAATTTATTTTGTTGTCACTTGTAACTTATTTTCATATACTGAATAATAAGATATCAGAAGCCTCTTTTTCTTTCTTTTTTTTTAAGATAAAAGACCAGTAAGTTCTCCACGAACTGGTTTATGAGTACTCACCGATGACTTGTAGTTCTTGATCACCCTTCATGGTGGAGGTGGAATTACCTCCTTGGAGATGGGCAAGGAGGAGCTAACGACGTTCTGAACGGATTCTAAGTATCAGGTATCTTATTATCAATTCTCTTGGTTGCTAATATCCTAGCTTTTTTTATATGGGTGAGATACATTACAGATACATATATTCAGGGATTAGGAATCGGTCACCGTCTAAGTTTTCATTGTACTTGGCCCCACATTAACTAAATGCCAACTATATATCTTTTCTCTTGTCATGAATTTAATATTTGTGTCTTTCTACATGCAAAGATGCCACTATTGTTGACCAAGAGATGAGTTAAGTCAACGAGGAGGAGTGTGTGACCTTCGGGCTGAATACACACAAGTTGTGTGGAGAAACATCAGCCATACGCATAGACAATTACAAACTTACACGCATACACACAAGTTTTATGATTGTGTGACCTTCGGGTTGAATATTTTGAAACTTCTTTGTGTCTATGAGTTTCTTTGGTTTGTATCTTTCTCTTATGATGAGACATGTGGAAGTTTATTTCATCAAGGTAATGCTGAGGTTAGCTAAAATTATGGCAGAGGAAGTCAGAGACATCCAAATGGTATTATTTCTGGTCACTTACTTTTTGTTTAAAGCTCTGTTTCCCACAGGATGTTTGGACCTGTCTGTCTAAGATTTCTTCCTCTTTTTTTTTTCATTAGACATGATTTGCTTATCTCAGGTGCATTGAAACTACAAAGCAGAATGGTGCATTGACATCTTCGTAAGTTATGGCTAACTGGTCAATTTTTATCGGGTGTCGCTCACAATTCACAAAATGAAAATATCACAAAATTGACATGGTTTTCTGTTAAAGAAATGTCTGCTTTTATCACCCTGCTCGTATTAAACAATTCTCTTTCGAATATAAGTTTCAAATACCTAAAATGTACAAAACTTCTCATTTGGCCATATAGACTTACACATTTGCATGGACCATTAGAGAAAAATTTACATAGACGGGCTTAACATCGAATATATGCATGATTGTGTGCACAACTTGGTATGTTTGTTTTGTATGACCTTCAACGCAGCCATGTTTCATCAAGTTTGTGTATCTTCCTCGACAGGGTTTGCGTGGCAAGTCTTCGAATTCTTTTCGTCGAGGTAGTGCTGATAGACAAATGAAAGGAATCCCCAGATAGCTAAGATGATGGAGAAGATCTTTGATGCTTCCATTTTATCATGGAAAACTATCACAGCTATGACTGGTACTATAGGCAATCCCACAGCAGTAATGGAATTGGAGAAGACAGAAGACGACTCAAAAATCAATCCAACAAGACCAACGGTGTAGACTTGCCAGGAAATAGCTGCCGAGGCCAAAGTCACAACATACGACACTTGCCCCAGTTTGTAGTTTCTCATCTCACTAGGCAAAGTTTTCCACTCTCCACTCGCAAAGAGTCCTATGAGAACCACACAACTTGCAATGAGAGACTGGTAAATGGCCAAGTCCATGACTGCTGAGGATGTATGCTTCCTGAAAACCTTCCTGAAGAGCAGTTGTATCAGAGATAGTACCAATCCAATCCCAGCGGAAGCACCGATGGTGCATATGAACCCGATCACATATTGTAGTCTAGAGACATTTGTTGTGTCTTGCGACTCAGTGTTGACCACGAGGAGGGCAGAGGAAACGGTGAGGAGAAACAAAGAATTGACTATGAAAGGAGTGAACTTTTGCGAGTTAAGGAAGTAGGAGAAAAAGGCAGTGAAGGCCAACTGTGAGGCCAAGATGAGGGAGAAAGTAGAAACTGGTAAGTAGAGTAAACCAATTGCAGACAGATAAGCGTAAGCAGATACTAGCAGTCCAGTGCACATGTAAACTGATGCAAGGGTGGTGAAAGAAGGTGACTGATTGAGATTTGTATCTGTTGATTTTGGTTTTCTGATTTGTGAAAAGAAGCGGAAGAGAACCAGAACAGGGAAGCCAATGAGTTGTAGAAGTGTTACCACATATGTGCTCTTCCCACCATTTTCATAGTACAATCTACCAAGAATTGTAGCAAGTGGCTGGCAGGAGAGGACAAAGAATACATAAATGGAGACACGGAGCCACCTTTTAAAGTTCCTCGTTTGAGGTAACGATGATGATTCAGTTACCTCATGATCTATTAGGTTTGCTTCTAAGTTTTGGTCACCTGAAAAATTTAACACTCATGTTATTATATAACTCATTAATAAGAATCAAAGGATCTACACTACTAGGTGCTTCTTCCTTACCATTGGCATATAGTTCTTGAGATCTGTCCATGAGAAATGAGAAGGTGAGAAAGAAAAATTGGAAGAACTAAAGATAATTGTCTTTATTGATTTTTTGTTTGTTTGAGATGTCTTGCAAATTCACAAAAGATCTCTCTTTATACACAACTTGGTAGTTAATTAGAAAAACTAAATACCCCACACAAGTTTTTTTTTTTTTTTTTTTTTTGTTAAAGAATACCCCACACAAGTTGCACTATCAAACATGATAGAATTTTAGTAAATTAATAAAATAGATGATGCAGGTGACAGTCGACAGCACAGCAGCATCATAATCTTAGTAGGCTCTTGTTGACCTTTGACTTTGATTTTTCTGCTTCCACTTCACTTGGAATTCTATTGATGGTTGAATCAGAAGTCAACAAAGATACAAGAAGACAAGCTCCTTGTGTAAACTTTTTTACATTTAAGAAGTTTTGTTGCAAGAGAAGAAAACAGTTACTGTCCAAGTCGCTACGTTATTTATTTGTTAAGTCAGTGGCTTCCAAGTGGTATTATTTCTGTTCCCTTGTTTTTTTTTGTTAAAAGCTCTGTTTTCCCCTATCTGTCTCTGTTTCTTTCTATGGACATGTTACGCTGCTTGCTCTCTTGTGTTCAGTGTTTCAGGTATATTGCCAAATGACAAAGCAGAGTAGTGCATTTGCATCTTTGTAAGTTATGGCTAACTTCCCAATTCCTCTTTGGTGTCACACACACACAAAATGAAAATATCACAAAATTGACATGGTCATCTGCTAAAAAATGTTTGCTTTAATCATCTTGATCATGTTACACAGTTCTCTATCGGATAAAAGCTAAAAAAAAAATATCTGAAATGTACAAACTTCATCATAACTGACTAATTGGCCAAACAGAGTTGCACGTTTTTTTTCTATGCTTTAACTATACGGAAAGACTTGAGCTTTATGCAGGAGTGATCATACGCTTTGTATGTCTGTGTGACCTTCCTCAACAGGTAGACGAGGACCTCCTACAGGATTTGTCTGGCTAGTCTTCAACTTCTTTTCGTCGAGGTAGTGCTGATAAACGAATGAAATGAAGCCCCAGATAGCTAAAATGATGGAGAAGATCTTTGACGCGTTCATTTTATCATGGAATACTATCACAGCTACAACTGGAACTATAGGCAATCCCACAGCAGTTATGGAATTGGAGAACACAGAAGACGACTCGAAGATCAATCCCACAACACCAATGGTATAGACTTGCCAGGAAATAGCTATTGAGGCCAAAGTCATAACATACGGCGCCTTCCCCAGTTTGTAGTTTTCCATCTCACTTGTCAAAGTTTTCCACTCCCTGCTTGCAAATAGTCCTATGAGAACCACACAGCTTGCAACTAGAGATTGGTAGGCGACCAGGTCCATGACCGTTGAGAATGTATGCTTCTTTAAAACCTTCCTGAGGATCAGCTGTACCAGAGATAGCAGCAGTCCTATCCCAGCAGAAGCACCAATGGTACATATGATCCCTATCACATATTTTACTCTAGAAACCTTTGTTGTGCCTTGCGTCTCAGTGTTGACCACGAGGAGGGCAGAGGAAATAGTAAGGAGAAATAAAGAGTTCACGATGAAAGGTGTGAACTTTTGTGAGTTTAGGAAATATGAGAAGAAGGCAGTGAAGGCCAATTGCGAGGCTAAGATGAGGGAGAAAGTAGAAACCGGTAAGTAAAGCAACCCGACTGAGGACATATAAGAATTAGCAGACACTAACAGTCCAGTGACAATGTAAACTGATCCAAGGGTGATGAAGGAAGGAAACTGTCTGAAACTTGTAGTATCTGTTGGTTTGGGCGTTTTGATTTGGGAAAAGAAGCGGAAGAGAAACAGAACAGGGAAGCCGATTAGTTGGACAAGTGTTCCCATCCATGTGCTCTTTCCACCATTTTCATAGTACAATCTTCCCAGAATTGTAGCAAGTGCTTGGCAAGAGAGGACAAAGAATACATAAATGGAGATACGAAGCCACCTCTTATAATTCTTCGACTGAGGTACGGACGATGATTCAATTTCCATGGCGGTATATGTTTCCTCCTGATCTGTCAGGTGTGCTTTTGTGTCCTGCTGAGCTGAAAACAGAAAAATATAACAATCATAATTAGTATATTTTATGAACAGTATCAAATGATCTGCATGTTTTCAGATGATTTTCAAAGGGATCTACAGTAAGAGATGCTTCTTGCTTACCATTGACATAGAGTTCTTGAGTTCTTTCCATGGCAGCTCTGAGAGGACTTCCCACAAACAGCTTTTTATAGATGGAGCTTGGAGGGCATCACATTTTATTAAAGGTAGCCTCTTATTTACCGTTGACTTGGAAATGTAGAAACCTTTTAATTGGCGGCTCTAAGCAAACTTCCTACAAACAACGTTGTTAAAATGGGCTGAGTTTGGTGAAACGCTTTGTTTTGTTTTCTCATTCTAATCTTATTGGATGGAATATCCACTTGTTTTATTTTTGAGTCTTGACATTTTTTTGGGCTGTATCTATTCAAACGGATTCAGAAGTCAACAAAGATATAACAAGACAGGGAGGCCTATTACACTTGACATTTAATTAGTTTTGTTGCAAGGGAAGCAAAAAGAGTTACTTTTTCCTTTTATCATGTTGCTCCTATTACACTGTTCTCTTTAAGATAGAAGTTCCTAGGTTCTGAAATGTAGGTATATTATGCACAGATTCTATCCGTTATCAGAAAAGTTGGCTCAATAGACTTAAAAAACGTTTTTGATATAGATGCTTAAGCTGTATGGACTATGGAGAGACATGCATGCCATGAGATTTATGTAAGATATATGAACACTTTGTATGTTTGTGTGACATAACTGCGTTTCATCAGGCTTGTGTATCTTCCTCGGAGGATTTGTGTGGCAAGACCTCAACTTCTTTTCGTCAAGGTAATGCTGAAACACGAATGAAAGGAAACCCCAGATAGCTAAAATGATGGAGAAGATCTTCAATGTGTCCATTTTATCATGAAAAACTATCACTGCTGCAACTGGAGCTATAGGCAATCCCACAGCAGTTATGGTATTGAAGAACACAGAAGATGACTCAAAGATCAATCCCACAGCACCAATAGTTAGATTTGCGAGGAAATAGCAGCCGAGGCTAAGGTCATAACGTATGTCACCTTTCCGAGTCTGTAGTTTTTCATCTCGCTTGTCAAAGTTTTCCACTCCCCACTCGCAAAAAGCCCTATGAGAACCACACAACATGCAACTAGAGACTGGTAGATGACCACACAACATGCAACTAGAGACATTTCTTGTGTTTTGCGACTCATTGTTGAACACGAGGAACGCAGAGGAACCGGTAAGGAGAAATAGAGAATTGGCAATGAAAGGAGTCAATTTTTAGAAACCAAGAACAATGAAATGGAGATACTTAGCCACTTCTTATTGTTCTTGGTTTGAGGTACAGATGATGATTCTGTTACCTCGGAATCTATTAGGTTTGCTTCTAAGTTCTGGTCACCTGAAACAGGGCCGGCTCAAACATTTTGTAGGCCCTGGGGCAAATTTAAAAATAGACCCCTAACATATCATTAACCATGAAAAATACCATTTATTCCAATACAAAAAAACAATATTAAAAAAAAAACTATTGTTTATCAAACACAAGCAAAATACGCGACTTATAATAAGTTCTTCATTGTGCTATTCCTTCTTCTTTCCAAGCTTTTTTTGTAATTGTTTGTTCACACAAAGACCACCTCACCGTAACATATATCATCATAATCTGAAAAAAGTAGCAAATAGTCATTTCAAGAAGATAAAGACAATCATAAGAAACGGTTTTTACGAGTTTTACTCGATGCAAAATCATGAATAACAGTTTCACAATCAATGTTTTCTAATATGTCCTTTTCGATGCATAAAATAGCTAAACCATTCAATCTTTCTTGAGACATCGAAGATCTTAAATAATTCTTCAACAACTTTAATTTAGAAAAGTTTCTCTTCGCAGAGGTCACAGTCACAGGTGTAGTCAAAAGAAGTCGATACGCAACTGAAGCATTTTGATAACAACCCACATTTTCAAGAAATTCAAGAACTTCACTAGGTTCGATGGGTTCATTGGGTAAAGTCGTTTGCAACATTCTCAATTCAGAATAAAGATCATTAGGATCAACATCCGAAGAACTACCATGAGAAAACGTTTTGTGAAAATGAGTGCAATGCTCTCGTAGTTCATTTTCATCTAATGCCTTTAATTTTATTGAATCAAATAAGAACCCAAAGACATTATTAAAATTCTTCATTTGATCAAATCTATTATTAACAGAAGTTATTGCCATATCAACCACAACTAAAAAGTAGTTAACTCTAAAAGCATCCTCACTTGTTTGTATTTCTTCACCAAAATCAGTTTCACCAAACTGTTTTTTTCTAAAGACACGACGTTTATTTGGAAATATCGGATCAACGTCCATATCACGAGCAATATTTTGAGCTATACTCAAACTAGAATTAAACCCTTCATGTCTATACTTCTCAAAAAACAAAACAACACCTTCCAATTGTTTTAAAGCATTATCAATGCAAATACATTTAGATTGTATGCTTTTACTCACTGGATTAATAGCATACAAAATTTCATACCAAATAACCATACCAAGTAAAAATTCAAAATTATTAAATGTCATGATTAAACTTTCAGCATCACTTTTTGTCATAGCATCATCACATGATTCATATAATTCCACTAAAGCTAATCTTACTTGTGGAGTTTGAAACCTAATAGCTTTAATGCTTTTGATTCGACTCTCCCAACGAGTATTAGATAAAGATTTTACAGTAAAATAAGGAACATTGTCTTAAAATAAGGAACATTGTCAAGCAAAATCTTCCATCTCTTTGTAGAACTAGAAAATACAGCATATATTCATTGCAAAACTCCAAAGAAAGAAATGGCTTTCACACATGAATGAGCCATATAACTTACCACAAGATTAAGACTATGACAAGCACACGGCATATACAAAACTTTTGGATTTATATCAAACAATCGTTTTGAACACCTTGATGTTTCCCTTTCATATTAGAACTATTGTCATAACTTTGACCCCTCACATTATCACATTATCGTTTTTGAGTACTTTAGAACATCTAGCAATTTTTCAAAGAGTCTTAATCCGGATGTGTCATCTACCTTTAGAAACTCCAAAAAGTACTCTTACTTTTTTATTTGATATATTCACACATCGTATTATTAGAGTCATTTGCTCTTCATGGCTAACATACGGTGTACAATCAAGAATGACAGAAAAATATTTTGCCTCTTTAATGACTTTTACAATGGAAAGTTGAACATTACGACCCAAAAGATAAATAAATTCATTCTGAATATTATGACCAAGATAATGATGATGATTTCATGATTTTGAATGCGTCTAATATGATCTTGGATTATCAAATCAAATTCTGCAATCATTTCAATAGCTCCTAAGAAATTACCATTGCTATCTTGGTAAAGTTTCTCATTTTGTCTTCGAAATGCTAAACACCGTTTAGAAAGAAACTTCACAACAGGTCCTGAAACATCATAACGTTTTAAAGAAATAAAGGCCAAACGCTTATGGTTATCATATTTCTTGAAAAGAATCAAATGATCTAACAAGTTTTCAGATGCTTTTCATAGGATTCTACACTGTTATGTGCTCTTTGCTTACCATTGACATAGAGTTCTTGAGATCTTTCCATGGCAGCTCCAAGAAGACTTTCCGCAGTCAGGATTTTAGTTTAGCGTTGACTTTGAGTTTTCTTAAAAACCTTAAATGGTGGCTTGTTAATATCGCTTGTTGAAAACAGATCAATAAACGCTTTGTTTTATTTTGTTAGCAACTATTGAAGTAGATTTAGACGTCAATATATAAGAAGACAGGGTTTCCCTCCTTGAGTACACTTGACATATAAAAAGTTTCCAATTTTATTTGGGGTGGCAACTATATATATACAGTAAAACCTCTATAAATTAATAATGTTGGGATTTCAAAAATTTATTATCTTATAGAGGTATTAATTAATTGATAAATTAATAATTATTAATTTATAGAGATAAAAAAAGTTTAGTGTATAGTCTTTTAAATTTTATTTTATTTGAATAGATTATACATCGCAATTGGATATTGTATCATAAGCTAAAACACAATAGCAAATTATTTTCGACACTGCAAGGTTCGTTCAGGAGATGTCGTATCAAGGAATTTAGAAGATGAATTAAACGACATTCGTGAACTTGAAGTAGTGATTAATAATATCGGTTATCGAAACAGAATGGATGTCAATAGTCTACTCGACTACCCGTGTGAAAATGATACATGCTCAGAAGTTCAGAGTTTAGAAGAAATTGTAACTAGTATCCTTACTGAAGATGATGAAGTTGAAGATGATGTTATGGAACCTTTGAAAGTGGTTACACGCAAATAAACAATTATGACCTCTAGAAATTTTTGGATGCATGTCGAGAGGACAACACCAGGAGTTATGGATGCAATGAGGAAGATTAGAGATGAGCTCCAACGAGATTCTAACTTTAAGAATAAACAAACAACAATAGATTCATATTTTACTAAATTGTCTTAGGTATGTATGCATAAGATTTATAATTATTAATTTATCATATTATTGGAACCATATATTTACATAGGGATTTCAAAAAAATTATTATCTTATTATCTTATCGAATTGTGTTAAATTTTACACTGGCCCGACTCGGGACCGGAGAAATTTATTAATTTATAGTGATTATTAATTTATCGAGTATTAATTTATAGAGGTTTTACTGTATAACTGTTTATTTTAGATGAAATTGGCTATAACTTACAAAAGCTTTGCAATGTTCTTTGGTCTTTGTCTAAGCCTAGATTGTCTTCTTGATAAGCATAAGAAACTAATCCCAAATTCAAAGCTTGGATCTTTGTCTAAGCCTGGATATGAATCTTATCTTGTTGTGCTCCTTCATTTTCAGGTTGAAAAAGCTCTTGCTCTTCTTCTACTTTCTCCTGATATACTTCTTCTGGTTTTCGATAATCGACATAATGCTGGTAAGCATAAGAAACAAATCCCCATATGGCCAACAACATTGCAACCAACTTGATTCCACTCATCTCATCGCGGAAGAACACAACAGCAAGACAAGGAACAACAGGTAAACCAAGAGTGCCTATAACATTTGAGAAAAGCGATGAAACTTCAAGAATCAAACCCAAACTACCAATCGAAAATGCTTGCCATGATATCGTCGAGCCGATAGCTATCAAAATGTAAGAGCTTTTCCCAAGCTCAAACTCGTCCATTTCTGTCTTCAATATTTTCCACCCACCACTTACAAAAAGTCCAACCACAACTGCACAAGTAGCTACCAAAGACGGGTATGTGTCCATATCTAATATCGCCTTGAAAGTGTATTTCTTTAGAATCTTTTCGTATGCATAATCTGTTAAAGAAATCACCAGAGAATACCCAGCTGAGCTACCAATTGCGCAGATGTATCCAATCACATAATTGAATTTGGCTAAGGACTTAGAAGAAGAAAGTTTAGGCTCAGGTTGGATGACAAGAAGTGTTGAAGATATATATGGTCAAGAGAACAATTGAATTGAGTATTAGAAATGTGATCTTTTGTGAGTTTAAGAAGTAAGAGAAGATTGCATTAAAAGCCAATTGCGACGCAGAGATCAAAGAGAAAGTTGAGACAGGAAGGTAGAATAATCCAAAAGAATATAAAACACTTTGTCCAGCAACAAGCAAGCCAAGTCCAATATACACTAAAGACAGTGTCAGGAAGGAAGTAGTTTTTTCGGTTATGTCTTTAGTATTGGAAGGCTCAGGCTTTATGTAATAATAACAAGGAAGGGTTAAAGGAAACCCAACAAGCTGAACCAAGGTCTCGAGCCATGTGCTTTTACCAGCTTTGTCGTAGTAAAGTCTACCTAAGAGAGTAGCTACTGTCTCTCCAGCTAAGAGGAGAAATACGTAGAGAGACACTTTTAACATCCATGAGTAGTTATGACTTCTCTGTTCTGTTGAAACTTTCCCTGCATGTTCTATCATCAACACATGAAACAGAACAAGAACATAAGTAAAGACAAGACCGCAAGAAGCTCTATGCCGGAATTTCTGTAATTGTTTGATTGATTCAATCTTGTAGGGGTTAAACTACTTACCGCCATTGACGTGAAGACAGAGCTCTTGAGTTTCTGATTCTACTTCCATCATAGAAACCGCAAGGAGCAATATCTCAGGGAACAAATAAAGATGATGTGTGCTTACTTTGAATTATTCTTTTTATAAACAGGTTTGTTAAATTACCAACAGATTAAATCCATTATTATAAACTGAATAGAAAACCAGTATAAGTATATTGAAATGTTTATATATAAACACATAAAATAGTTAAATAATCAAAAATCAAATGATACATGTAACTAATTAATTACTAATAATTTTGTATAATCAAAACAAAATTTCCCTCTCAAATCTTTTAATAAAATCTAATAATATTTACCCAAAACAAATTGATTATCATATGAAATTAAATTCTATATAATGACAAGTGAGAAATTTGAACAAAACTTTCCTTCCAAAATGTTTTTAATTAAATAAAAATAAATATTTTCATCTAAAAACCTATTAATATCTTTTACCAAGAAATTAAATCTCTTATTATAAAATTAAATTAAATAAAACAATTACAGAATTGTTATTATATTTAATGATGTGGATAAACACATAAAAATAGTTAAATAATGATTCCCTTATAGAAAATGAGTAGTTAAAGAATGATTCCTTTATAAATTTATAGATAAACAAATAAAAACAGTAAATAGTCAATGTCAAATGGTAAATGTAATTAATTACTATCAATTTTATATAAACAAAACAAAAGTGAAGATGTTCCTCTGTTTCGTCTAGTTGTTGGGTATGCTTTGGATTATGAAAAGCCTATAATCCATGCGCATTCTCTTGTTCATTGCATTCTCATGCTACTTTCATTAATTTGTTATTCAAGGCTCAAGCATGCATATCTTATGATTTTATAGCAACAGAGGGTTCACTTCTTGGACCGCAAATTAAGGGATTTCAATTGGACTCTTGGGGGCCAAGAAAATTGTTATGGGTTTGGTTTGTTTGTTGCCGGACAAAGTGTTTTATACTCTTTTGGATTACTCTATCTTCCTGTCTCAACTTTTTCTTTGATCTCTGCGTCGCAATTGGCTTTTAATGCAGTTTTCTCTTACTTCTTGAAGTTACAAAAGTTTACACGGTACGTGATTTATGGTTGCTCTCATGGCAGTTTAACACGGTACGTGATTTATGGTTGTGGTAGAGAATGATATGAAATGTGTGTTTTAGCTTTTTAGTTAGCTAAACTATCACGGAGCAGTTCAGAATTTAGTAATATTTTGTGAATCTAATCAAATGCATAATTTAATCTAATTATGAAATCGGATGTGACTTGCATTTTTAGAGGAATCAAAATTTTCAGTCCAAATAGAGATAGATATCATTTATTCCAGGAGAGTTGTTACAGTATGTCATATATATATATATATATATATATATCTTATTAACACAAAAATAAAAAGGTAAATGGATATCATCATCCCACAATTCTCTCCCTCGACAGGTTTATTTTTTTCTTTTCAAAAATACTAATAAAATTAATATCCTTCCATTTTCTTCAATTATAAATCCACCTTCGGTTCTTGGATCTTTGTCTAAGCCTGAATGTTACCGTTATCTTCTTGTGGTTCTTCTTCTTCTTCAGGTTGAGGAAGCTCTTGCTCTTCTTCTGGTTTTCGATCATCCACATAATGCTGGTAAGCATAAGAAACAAATCCCCAAATGGCCAAAAACATTGCAATCAACTTGATTCCACTCATCTCATCGTGGAAGAACACAACAGCAAGAACTGGAACAACAGGTAAACAAAGAGTGCTTATAACGTTTGAGAAAAGCGACGAAACTTCAAGAATCAAACCCACACTACCAATCGAACAAGCTTGCCACGATATCGTCGCACCAATAGTTATCAAAAGGTAATAGCTTTTCCCAAGCCTAAACTCTTCCATTTCTGTCCTTAACATTTTCCACCCACCACTTGCAAAAAGTCCAACCACAACTGCACAAGTAGCTACCAAAGACTGATATGTGACCATGTCTAAAATCGCCTTGAAAGTGTACTTCTTTAGAATCTTTTTGAACGCGTAATCTGTTAAAGAAAGCACCAGAGAATACCCAGCTGAGCTACCGATCGCGCAGATGTATCCAATCACATAATTGGATTTGGCTAAGGACTTAGAAGAAGAAAGTTCAGGCTCAGGTTGGATGACAAGAAGTGTTGAAGATATGGTCAAGAGAACAATTGAATTGAGTATATAAGGTGTGAATTTTTGGGAGTTTAGGAAGTAAGCGAAGACGGCATTAAACGCTAATTGCGACGCAGATATCAAAGAGAAAGTAGAAACAGGAAGGTAGAGTAATCCAAAGGAGTATAAAACACTGTGTCCAGCAGCAAGCAAGCCAAGTCCAATATACACTAAAGATAGTGTAGAGAAGGAAGTAGTTTTTTTGGTTATGGTTTTAGTCTTGGAAGGCTCAGGCTTTATGTAATAATAGCAAGGAAGGGTTAAAGGAAACCCAACAAGCTGAACCAAAGTCTCTAGCCATGTACTGTTCCCGCCTTTGTCGTAGTAAAGCCTACCCAAGAGAGTGGCTATTGTCTCACCAGCTAAGAGGAGAGTGACATAGAGAGACACTCTTAACCTCCATGAGTAGTTGTGACTTCTCTGTTCGGGTGAAAATTTCCTTGCAGGTTCTGATCAACACATGAAAACAGAACAAGGACATAATAAAGACAAGACCGCAAGAATCTCTATCATGATTTGATTGATTACATCTGTGTTGGTTAGACTACTTACCTCCATTGACGTGAATATGGAGCTCTTGAGTTTCTGATTCTACTTCCATCATAGAAACCGGAGGGAGCAATATCTCAGGGAACAAGTAAAGATGATGTGTCCTTAATTACTTATATAAAGGTAAATGCGTATGCATAAATTATTTATAAACAATCTTGTTATTACTTATAGTAATATATAGTTACTCAAATAATCGGAGTATTATATGGATATATAATCTTTGCAAGCTATTACCCGGAAATTGTTATACGGTGCTCTTGACATGAACCATCTCCCCCAAAAAACTCGCATCCCATCTTTAAAATAACCAATATTTTCTTATCATTTATCTTTTAGCTAGCCAATATTTTTCTTTAGGATGCTATCGAATTATCTAACAAAAGTCTCCAACTTTATATGACCCATATGAAGAAAATGTGTCCAAAAAAGCCAAAACAAAGCAGACAAGTTAAATTACAAGAAAGACTTCATAACGATGATGATGAAAATTAGTGACATGGAGGTGGGATTTGAGTCCCAATGTATTTAGCTCTAACGTATCTACAAGAAGAAGAGACAGCTTCACTTCCTCTGTTTCTGCTCTGTTTTTGTCCAATTCCTCCACCAGAAGAAGAAAGATAAAGATGAACATTCTCTAAGTACACTTTCTTACATGGCATTCCTCTGCTACAATGTAGCTGCACCGCGACCCTCGACGATGATGTTCCTCTTATGTTCTTGAAGTATATATCACTCAGCTTCACCTTCGACGGTACCTGCAACAAGGAAATGATCAAAACTGTGCTCTCAGACCCATTTCAGTAACAAATCTTCAGTAAAACATTCAATGTCGCTCAGATCAACGCGAGTTGGTTCTCATGTTCTTGAAGTTATATGTCAGTCACACTTACTCTAAAGGGTATTTGAAAAATGTAGTACTTATCACAGAATCTAAGCTCATATGACCCGTAGTTTGACACAAAAACAATGCTTAAACCGGCGCTATTGCCCGTTTAATAGAGAGGTAGATTGAGTCTACTTTGGTTCTTGAAGTTATGTCACTCTAAAGAGAGTACCTGAAAATGTAATTTTCATGACAAGATCTAAATACTTACAAAGGCTGATTAATTACTGTCGGTTAATATAAACTGACAATTTGACCTGAAAACAATGCTAAAGCAGCGCTAATTACCGTTGAATTTTTAGAAACTAGAGAAGTAGCTAGAGATTTGAGTGATAAAGAAGACTCACATTTGAATTGCAAGAAGAGAAAGGACAATAAGACTGATCAATGATGATTGGATTAGTCACATTGTTCATAATAATGTTCTGAAAAGTCATGTTGGTAGCTGCACTTAGACCAGGAGAATCAGCCCAAGTTTTGATCCTTATCCCATTCGTCGTACCGCTCATCTTGCAATCCCTCACCACCAGCCCCTTCACATCTTTCTCATTTGGATATCTTCCTAAACTCCCAACGCTTTAAACGCAAGAAAACAAAGCTGTTTACTAACTCTGCAGCAGAAACAGTTACAAAGAGGCGGTTTTGTTATATATTACCTGATACCATGTCCGGGTCCACATTTGATACTAGTGATTGTGATCTGCGAATTTCCTTGTCCTATAGAGACGCAGTCATCTCCAGTTGCGATATGTGAACGCGAGAAATAGACATTGGAGCTGCGTTCGATATGAATACCATCTGTATTTGGACTATCAGAAGGAGCAGTGATGTTGAGTCTTGTGCCTTTGAAGTCTCTGCACTCAACTAATGCTATGTGAAAGAACTTGCTGTTCACTGAGCTTATCCTTCTTACAACTGTTCTGTTCATCCCCACAAACTTCAAGCTCTGAAAATCAACAGCAAAAAAAAACCGATTATTTCCTTAAAAAGGAGACAACTCTATGATCAACTTCAAACTTTGTTTTTTGAGTTTTCTCACTGTTGGGAGGAGTTTGCAGTTAGAATCAGTAGTACAGTTATTAAACGGCCAAGCTAGGGCGCCTTGACCGTCAAATGTTCCACCTCCGGTAAGAGTTAAACCGTTGATCCATCCAAACTCAATCCAACCACCGCCTGATCTGTACTTTGACAGATCAGTCGATGCCTTGAGATGACCCTAATTCAGTTACGTGGATAGCAAGAAAGCATTAAGGAACACACAACAAAGACAGATTCGGAGAGAGAGAGAGATTGAAGGGAGATTTTAATAAATTACCTTAACTCGGACAGTGATATTGGATACGTTAGTGCAAGGACCAGAGAATCTGAGAGGACCAACAGAGAATTCACCTCTTGGGATTATAAGATCTACAGAGCTTGAAGATGATTTACATGCCTTGTCCCACGCTGCTACAAAGGCCTTTCAAAATATCTCAATGGGATTAGCTAATTCTCTTGATTTAACAATATTGGATCTATAAAAAAACAGATTAAGAAGAAGAAAAAAAGAAAGAACCTTGGTGTGATCTCTGTGGTCATTAGCTCGAGCACCAAAGCTACGGACATTAACAAGAAGAACAGAGCTTTTGTCTCTGTTTCGGACTCTGTTTCTCATAGACAAGTTTGTGTCTCCACGAAGAACAAAACTGAAAGAAGATAATGTGAAGAAGAAGAAGAAGAAGAGGAATAAAACTCTGAGGTAATGAAAAACCCCGAACTCCATCTCCACTATGCTCATGAAGGTGAAGAAACTGCTTTTAGAGCTGTAATTAAAACGAATCGTGACAAAAAAAAAAATCATTTACACTTTTTGGGGAGTTAAAAGTGAGAAACCGCCGTGAACTCCTTTCCCATTACTGAGAATTGAGAATTTACCGCGTGGGACCAGAGAAGATAAATGGGCTCAACTTGGGTTTTCATCTATTGGGCCCATTGGTTAAACTCTATACAGAAGAAATTAGTATTCATTAGGGCCAATCTAAGGAAGAGTTTAAAAACTATCAGGGGTCTCGTGGTAGGGTGGGCACAAAAATTATAACCGAAAAAACCAAATTGAACCAAACCGAAATAAGTGATTTGGTTTGGTTATGGTTTAACCTAAAAACCCATTTGGTTATCATTTTTAAAAGATTTCAGTTTCGGTTTGGTTTGGTTAAATACCGAATGGTTTTTTCGGTTTTAAAATTAAAATTTAAATATTATATATTTATTTGTTATAATTTGGGTTCATCATTTCTATTAGACTTATTTTTATAGTTTATAAATTTTTAGGTTTTAATTTTAAGAATTAAAAACAAAATCTATAGAATAATAAAAACATTACTTTCCAAAACAATACAAAAACGTTTGTGGCGGTGGATTTCTAAATCGTATTATCCATCCGTTTATTTTTGCTTGAATCAAAGTCAATCTTAGCATTATCGTTTGAAACATGTAAAAATTACTATTACAAACTGAAACAACGTTTTTTCATACGTTTTCTCATGTGATATTATATGGAATCAGAAATTGGTGACACTTATTTAAGTTTTTTCTTAATCAAAACTATTTTCAGGAGGTTATATTGTTTTATGTATATATCTCGTTTTATCTCCCACGGTTGAAAGTTATGTAATAAATTGAAAAAAAACTGAAACCGAATCAAACCAAACCGAACTAAATTGTATATGGTTTTTATATGGTTTTGATATTTATAAAACTGATAAACCGTAAACCGAAGAAAACCAAACCGTACCAAACCGAAATATATATGGTTTTTATATGGTTTGAATTTTTATAAAATCGATAAATCGTAAAACCAAAAAAACCGAACCAAAACCAAACCAAAAACCGAAGTGTCCACCGTACTCCGTAGAATGAAAGATTGCAGAGGGAAACATACTATTAATTATGATCATCCAGTTCTGTGTTAATGTGTAATTATTATGAGTGTCATCCATTAGGTATTTGTGGGGAAATTTTTTAATGTTAAGAATCTCTATATTATTATTTAAGTAGACATATTAATAAATAAATTTTATTTTGTAAAATATTATATGAAATGCCATTACAAATAACAAAAGATAATTGAAATAGGAAATGATATAATTGTCTTTTAAAATTATAGAAGAGAATTTGGAAAGTATTTATTTTCCATTAGAGAAGTTATTTATTATTTAGTTTCTTAATTATTACTATTTATAAAATAGTATATATTTTTAAAATAATAGCAGTCCATATATATATATATATATATTCAAAGATGAAAATACATTCGATATTTTGCATTATTTTCACTATAATTTATTATATTTTATTTGAATATATATCAAAACAAAAGTTGAAAAATATTATACAAATTTTATAAAAGTTAGACACAAGAAAATTAATTTTTGTAAGAGTTCATAGACTAACCACAAAAACCAGAATCATTAAACAGTGCATATTAAAATTATGTTTTCAAGATTATAGATTTTTGCGGGTTAATCAGAATAATAATTTAGTTCACTGTAAAACGGGTTAAATAACTAGTTTAGTTTTGTTTGACATCTCTATCTATAATCATTAGTTAAACATATTATAAATTTAGCAAATTTAAAGTTAAAATAATTTTTCTTAAATTTCACAAAAATGTTTTTTAAAAATTATTCTGCACTATAGCTAGCGCTGGTTAAGTCCTAGTATACTATAATTTTATGTAAATACACTACTTATACACCTAAAAGTTACGCCCACTTAGGCTTAGTAATGTTCTTTCACATAATAAATTATGTTCTTTCTACCAAGGATCAAAAGTTAAATTATGTTAAATATGTATTAAAGCACGTTAGGTTGGTTCCTTGATTCCTACATATGATACAAAAATAAAAATTGGCGTCCCTAAAAATTGGATTATGTCTATCATTTAAATAAGAAGAGACGTATATCAAAGATGTATGAAGAGGATAATAAATACATTTACTATAGAAAACCCCCATTATTGATTGAGAAGAGAGGTGATTTGTAAGATTGGATTATATATGTACTTTCTCTAGACACTATTTTTAATATGTAAGTCAAAAAGGAGGTCGTACAAAATATAATTAACTAGATCAACGATATTTTAAAGCATATTTATTCGTAAATTATATATGTCTACCAAAATTACCTCTATTTTTCCTACCGTGATTGTTATAAGGATTTTATATTTTAAGTACTCATCAGTACTTATAAAAATTTAAGTATATATGGTCTAATTGTTAGAATGAGATTATTCAGTTTATAACCAGATTTGGATTAAATATAGTGTTTTGAATGTTTTAACGTGTATTACTCATGGGTGGTTTCATATCTAAAGAAACTATGAATCGATATCTAAAACTTTTATACTATTAAAACATAATCATTTTTGAAATCTGTTTCCAAACACCCTTTATTTTTTAGAATAAATTGAACATGTTGCCAAATAGATATTAAACTTGTTGTCAAACATTTCTTAAATTTATTATAAACTTAAAAATTACAAATTAAACATATTTGAATCAATAACACTTAAATTATTTCTTATTCCTCATTTCATATTTTATATATTACAAAAAATCTTTATCATGCGCGGACGCACGGATTTAGAATCTAGTTCTATATTAAAACAAAGAAAATCCACGCCTTTTTTATTTTCATAATAATACAGTCAATCGGTTGTTGCATGTTAGCAAATTTTACACTCCAATTGCTAGAAACATAATGGTTTGGATGTCTAGATTTTATATTCGGTCCATCTAAGATAAATATTGTAAACATGTTATTCCACTATTGTAGAAGTAATTTTAAACTCTTCCTTAGAATTGGAAAAACATACTAGTAAATCGTTTTCTATATAGAAAATTCGTTATTCATTTTAAAAGAAAGCTTTCTAGACTTGTATGCAGAGCTGGCCTTGAACCCAAGCAGACTAAACTCATGCTTGCGGTTCTCTTTTTTATAACAAAAATTCGGCCTTTAAATTTTTTAAAAAAAAATTGGTTTAGTGGTAAAATTATAAAAAGTTTCAATCAAAAGATCATGAATTCGAAACATAAGAAGGTAATGCGGCCCAATTTTTTTTTAGCTTCCGGTCTTCTAAAACTCAGAGCCGGCTTTGATTGTATGTATATAGTTTCTTTATATATATCTTCATGTCGTTATAATTGTCTAGGGACTAGGGGGTTTGGCAATTACTTGATTCTCCCGGAAGATCTTTTATATTTTTGCTTCTCTTTCTAACATTCTGGCTTCCTTTTGTTTTTGATAACGACCCCAAAAAAGAATAAAGATATCATTATCACGAGATTTGTTTGTATCAACACATTGATATATATATATATATATATAACTTAGGAATACTAACTTAATATTAATGTTTCATCTAATTAATGTAAATATGTGTCGAATGGATTTTCCATATGATTGGACTTGATATCATCTGTATTTTTATCCATGTAGGCCAAATCATTTTCAGTCAAAACATCTACAAATTTGGTCAAAATGTAGAACATATTAAGGATTTCTTTATTTGTTTGTTTATGTTAAATCATAAACATTTTTGCGAACATACTTACCTTTGGAAGAATTCTATCAAACGTGTGATTTGTGAAAGTCTTCATTTTTGCGAATTATACTGAAACTTAAAACGAAGAGAAAAAAAAGGGACTGGCAAAGAAAAAGAATCACCAGATATTTCGCTATGCAAATTTTATTTTCATCGTCGATGGACCTGAAAAAAGAGAGCAAAGAATTTAGCAGTTATAATATGAGAGCGAGAGAAAGTAGAGTAGTGGTGGTGTTTTTACAGAGCAATGAAACGGTTGAATTACGTGGGGGAGCTAGAGGAAGAGATTTAGTATTTTACTACATAAATTGTGAATGGACACGTTTAATTTTTCTGTTTTTTTCATTGAAAATTTGACAAATGTGAAGATATAATTGGAGGAGAGAGTGACTTGTGCTTTATTATTATAATATATAAAGGACTAGTATTACCAATGTTCTAAATTGCACTCCGCCTACGTCTAACCCAAAAATCGGAGATTCATCGGGGATTAATTACCATCCGTGCTACGCATATGTCAATTTTGTTTTCATTTAAATGATTAATAAAACATTATTTTAGTCACACATTTTTTAGAATTGGATAAGACGACACAACCGATGAATAAATGCACATAAAATTGTGGATGTGTTGAAACAAAGTGATTAAAAACGGTAATTTTAATTATTGGAATTAAAAATCTGTGTTCTTACTGAACAAAATGAATCAAAGGTTATATACATAGATAGAATTATGCAGTCATTGAGAATCTCACCAGACTCTCCAATTTGCTCTTCTATGAAATCAGTTGTAAAAACAGAGGTTTCATCAAAACTAAGTATGATAAAAAAAACTTTTACAAAAAAAACAAAAAAAGTTTAAACACTGATTGATCAATCAGTGTTTAAATTTTGTGAGTTCCCTATTTTTAATTAAATATTTAAAAAATATAATTAGATATATGGCTGACTATGACGGATTAATGGAT
Organism: Eutrema heterophyllum; assembly: GCA_002933915.1. Classification (NCBI taxonomy): domain Eukaryota; kingdom Viridiplantae; phylum Streptophyta; class Magnoliopsida; order Brassicales; family Brassicaceae; genus Eutrema; species Eutrema heterophyllum. Next base: position 75,091 of record PKMM01008798.1, on the reverse strand, counting down.
CAATTACAATTTAATGCATAAAACGGATTAATCGATCTTCTAAATTCGGCTTTAGTCAATTTTACTGTTGGAAAAATAATATTACTTTTGAGCTAAATCCAATTTAAACGTGAAAACCTGTTTATTGAAAACCAAAAAAATGGATGCAACAAGAATAAAATTTGGTGGGATTGGATATATCTCTGAATTTATACTATTTATTACGAAAACACATGAAAAAAGTTTCGCCCAATTCAACAGGAAAAACAACTGAATTTGTTCACAAATTAAGTGAAACAAAATTTTTTCTTTATCATCCTAATTTCACTCATCTTTAATTCCACTCATCTCTATTCCACTTATTCACTAAGTGCTATCCGTAGAATGACCGATTGCAGAGAGAAACATACTAATATGAGCTCATCCAGTTCTGTGTAAATGTGTAGTTATGAGTGTCATCCATTAGGTATTTGTGGGGTAATTTTTTAATGTTAAGAATATACTATAATTTTATGTAAATACACGCCTTATACACCTAAAATACATGTCCACTTAGGCTTAGTATTTAAATTAATAATGTTCTTTCACATAGAAAACTTTGTTCTTAAAGGTGATCCAAACTCAATCAAGGTATTGTTGATTGTAGAGATCACACAAGGATAAAAATTGACAGATTGATCGGAATGTCGTTTTTATTAAGACGAACTCGTCGGAGTTACAAAATGTTTCAAGATCGGTAATGAAATCGAGATTGGATTTCGAGCTCTCACTTTCTCTCTCTAAAATGTGTCGTCCTCCCCCTCGAATGTCGTCGGAATTTCCTTATTTATAAGCTTCCTCGGTGGCAAAAACTTTCCCCCCGAATCCGGGAAAAGTTCTGTGAATACCGGATTAAAAAACTAGTTAATCTTCCTTTTCCATACTTTCTGCAAAAGTAAGATTTGCTTTTATCCGCGAATCCCATAAGTGGATTTTGATTACGACGGGTTGATACCGACGAGCTCGGTATGCCGCGAGTCGGCAATCGCTTGATGTCTTTTTCTTTACCGATCTCGAACCGTCGTCGATCGAGATCAACTGAGCCGATCTCGGTTCGAGATGAGGACTTGATTTTACGTTTTAGAATTGATCATGCCGAGTTCGGCTTTTCACCGAGCTCGATGGTCGATCGCTATGTGCACTTCTTTACCGATCTTGAACCGTCGTCAATCGGGATTTATTCACCGATCTCGGTTCAAGATCAATTTTCAGAGCCGATCAAGACGAGTTCGGCATTCCTTCGGATTCCTACCAAACTCGTCGGTAAGCAGTCCTTTCGCGGACCTTTCTTCCGAGTTCGAAGGTCGGCAACCGTTTCGTGGTCTTCCCTTCTGGGTTCGAACCGTTGTCAACAGGGATCAATTGGGCCGGTCTCGGTTCAAACCGGACTAAACCGGGGAGTGCTAAACTCACCAACAACAGGTATATGTCTAATTCTCCTCATGATGCTGTAGAAGATGGAGAATTGGTTATAGGAAATGACTTAAATGAGGAATCGCTGTACAATGAGAAGGAATTAGATAGGATGTTGGTTGATGAGATATGGTGATGGATGAGAATATGTTGAATAGTGGATACTTGTTGTGTGATGAACCTGCTTTCGAGGCAGAAAGAATCGAAGCTATCTCTCAGCTATCACTAGGCTTTGCTATTCGGGGAAATTTACGGGAAAAAATCCTTGAAATCGGTTCAAAAGAACTTGTCACTAATACAAAATGATTCGAAAAAAGCAACATCTGCTGGTGACAATATTAGCAAAAGGGGAAAGCAAAATCACACCGGTTCGAGTGTGGCTACTAAAAAGAAAATCCCTAAGAGCCCTGATTTTAAAGGTGTCACGACATCAAAGAAGATGAATGTCCTTCGTGCCCGTCCTTCGACAAAGAAGAAGCATAAGACGGGTATTGTTTCTAAATTATATGTTTCGTCACAAATCTCTCGTATTGAGGTGTATCCTTCTGTCATAAACAAATGAATTTTTGCTGTTTCAGGTTCGGGGGGGGGGGTCCCAGAAACCACCCAATAAGAAGATATGAGTACAATTGCATGGAATTGTCAAGGGACGGGAGCCTACTTGACGAAGCAGCACATGCGGGAGTTGCATCGCTGTTTTTTTCCTGATTTTCTCTTTCATTCAGAAACAAAAAAAAAAAAATCTTTTTCTTTATGCAAAACTTTCATATTGATTTTGGTTATAATAAATTGTTCACCGTGGAACCGGAAGGTAGAAGCGGTGGACTGGCACTTTTTTATTTGGATTCTTTTGAGGTTACAATTTTGTTTTCAAATCATCGTATGATCGACATTGAAGCTATGGTCGATGGAAAAAGGTGTTTATGACCTTTGTGTATGGTGATCCGGTTGTTAAGTACCGTGAAAATGTATGGGAGCGTTTAACTATTATGAGCCTCTTGAGGAGGGGAGCATGGTTTATGATCGGAGATGTCAACGAGATTACTTGTAATCAAGAGAAGAAAGGCGGTCGTAAAAGGCACGAATCATCATTCTTACCTTTTAAAACCATGCTCTCAAATTGTGGTATGATTGAATTCCCGTATAAGAGTAATTTCTTATCTTGGCTCGGTTTCAGAAAATCCGGAAGAGTCCAATGTTGACTAGATAGAGCTATAGGTAATGAGGAATGACATCATCTTTTCTCCCACACTGATGTGGAGTACTTTAAGTTATGGGGGTCAGACCATCGGCCAGTTTTGGCTAGAATCCAATCAAAACCGGGCAGAGTTCATAAGGGTTTTAAATTTGATAAACACTGGTTAGGCAGAGCTGGACTCAATGATACTATTGCAGAGGACTGGGGATACTAATCCAAGAGATTTCCACTCAAAAATAGGAAATTGTCGGAAAGCGATATCTAGATGGAAGAGATTGAATCCATCAAATGCAGCCAAGAAGATCGAGGATATTAAATGTATACTCGAACAAGCCCAAACAGAAGACTCCTTCCCAAGTGAAGAGATCCTAAATCTAAAATGGGAATTATGCGCTGCTTTCTGCGAAGAAGAATTATATTGGAAGCAAAAAAACCGAGTTATTTGGCTAAAGGGAGATCATAACACGAAATTTTTCCATGGGACAACTAAACATCGACGGGCGAGAAACAGAATCACAAAGATTAAAAAACCCGATGGATCCTGGGCAGAAGACGAAGACGGTATAGAAAAGGTAGCCAAAAATTATTTCCAGAACCTTTTCACGTCGTCACAACCTAATGATTTTAAAGAAGCCCTCTGGTATGTTACCGCGCAAGTTTCTCCAGAGATTAATGCTTCCCTCACCCGGCCTCCAACGGATGAGGTGATAAAAAGGCCATTTTTGAGATAAATCCCGAAAAAGCGCCCGGCCCGGATGGGATAACGGGCTTATTCTACCAGAAGCTCTAGGAAGTGACAGCGAAAGACATCAGCATGATGGTAAATGACTTCTTTTTCATGGGAAGTGTTGACGATCGTCTCAATCAAACTAATATATGTTTAATCTCGAAAACAGAGAGGCCGAGAGAGATGACGGAGTTCAGACCCATCAGTCTGTGTAACGTTAGTTATAAGATTATTTCCAAAATTCTGTGTAAACGACTAAAGCGTTTCCTCCCGAAGCTAATCTCGGAGACTCAATCAGCCTTTGTGGCTAGACGTCTGATTACATATAATATACTGGTAGCCCAGGAAATCTTCAATGCCTTACGGACGAACCCTATTTGCAAATCATAATTTGTGGCAATAAAAACAGATATGAGTAAGGCATATGATAGGGTTGAATGAAGTTTCTTGGAAGCTCTAATGCTTAAGATGGGCTTCGATGCGAAGTGGGTTTCATGGATCGGATGGTGCATGTCTTCGGTTTCATACAAAGTCCTCCTGAATGGAGAGCCGAAAGGAAATATAAGCTCATCTCGGGGTCTTTGTCAAGGAGATCCCCTTTCACCCTTCCTATTTATTATCCTTACTGAAGCCCTTATCGCTCTGCTTCGAGGAGCGGAAGCAGAAGGGCGTATAACGGGACTAAAAATAGCGCAAGCAAGCCCAGCGGTTTCCCATCTCCTGTTTGCGGATGATAGCATTTTCTTCTGTAAAGCGGATGTCCTGCAATGTGCAGAGTTGATGAAGATCATAAATTGTTATGGACGAGCTTTGGGACAGCGGCTAGATGCCTCAAAATCGTCCATCCTATTCGGAAGCAGAGTGGCCCCCAAGGTCAAGACTGAACTTAAAAGGACGCTAGATATTTTGAATGAAGGAGGTATGGGGATGTATATGGGTCTCCCCAAGAGGATATGTGGCTCGAAGAAACAAGCTTTTGCCTTTATTCAAGAGCGTCTAAATAGCCGTATTAATTCCTGGTCAGCAAAGTTCCTATCAAAAGGAGGAAATGAAGTCCTTATTAAATCGGTTGCTCAAGCTCTTCCGACCTATGTTATGTCATGTTTCCTTCTACCCCAGGAGATTATTAATAAACTTAAAGGTGTTATCTCGAAATTCTGGTGGAGTACCAAGTAAAATAATCGGGGCCTACATTGGATAGCATGGGACAAAATTTATCTCCCCATTGATAAAGGCGGTCTGGGCTTCGTGATCTAAAGAACTTTAATCTCGCAATCCTTGCAAAGCAATTATGGCGTCTTATCCAATTCTTGTCATCACTCCTCGCCCGAGTTCTAAAAGGGAGGAATTTTCGATACTCAACCCCGATGGAAGTGGGGAAAGAAAATTCCCCATCTTATGGGTGGCGAAGCATAATGGCTTCTCGTAATCTCCTCCAAGCCAGTCTAAAGAAATTGATAGGATCGGGTTTTAATACAAAAGTATGGCAGGACAATTGGATCCCAGTAATTCCTCTAGACCAGCCTTAGACAATGCCGTCGTCTACCGAGACCCGCTTCTCTATGTTGGACACATGATTGACCAGTATACCAAGGAATGGAGATTGGAGACTTTACATAACCTAATTTCCCCCGAAGACATCCCGTTAATACGGAGTATTAAGCCGAGCCGAGGCTACAAGGCGGATGTGTTCTGCTGGAATCATACAACGTCTGGCATCTATTCGGTAAAATCAGGCTATGCACTCGCATTTCAGTTGAAGGAGGAAGAAGGCCCGTAACAGATCCTCGAACCTAGTATCACACCTCTAAAAAGAAAATTCTGGACTTTGAAAGCACCAAGGAAGATCCAACATTCTTGTGGCAGACAGTTTCGGGGTGTGTTCCCGTATGTAACAACCTAGCAGATCGTCACTGCGATACGGACCGGTTCTGTCCGAGATGTGGAGCAGAGGTGGAATTTATAAATCACCTTCTCTTTGAGTGTCCCCCAGCAATCTAGACATGGGCACTTTCAAGGATTCCATCCAGTCCGGGTCTTTTTCCGAGTATTTCTCTCTACAGGAATTTCGATTATCTCCTTTGGCGTGCAAAGGAAGGAGGTTTAATGGAAAAACATCTAGAAGCTTTCCCGTGGATAATCTGATATATTTGGAAGGCCAGGAATGATAAAACATTTAACGGCAAGGATGTATCTCCTGTTGATACCCTTCAACTCGCCATCCATGAAGCAGAAAATTGGAAAGTTGCTCAAGTGGTCTCGCAAATAGGTGAAGAAAGCGTCATCTCACTAGGCTCGCCCAAAGGTGTTGAGAGTAGCGGACCAATACCTCGTTGTCAAATAGATGCCTCGTGGGCATCCGATGATGACCTGTTTGGGGGTGGTTGTGTAATCGATCTAGCGAACGGACGAAGAACTTTCAGGGCCTTTGCGAAGGAAAGAACTTTATCCCTCCTTCATGCTGAATTTAATACCTTACTATGGGCCATGAAGACCGCCTTGCTGCTAGGAGTACTAGCGATGACTTTTGAATCTGATTGCCTACAAATGGTTAAGGTGATCAATGAAGAGGAAGAATGGCCTGCTCTGGCCTCGGAAATTGATGAGTTCAATCATTTACGTTCTACTTTTGGTTATTTTGATATTTCCTTTATTCCTCGTGTTTTCAATGTCCGTGCCGATTCCCTTGCAAAAGGGGCTCGAGCCCGAGGTATTGTCTTTTCCCATGTAGACTGTTTGATCCCGATCTGGATGGCATCCGAGGCCACCCTACTCGAATCATCGTAATAATATATGGACTTTTTGATGTCAAAAATAAAAGAATACCTTTTTCTTTATATCAAAGATCAGTTAAATTATGTTATAACTATATTTAGGAACATAAATGTATTTAAGCAGAATCTTTGATATAAGATTGAATCGCACAATTTTATAAACACCAAGTGATCAAGATATCAAGGTCGATGGAATCGGATGGAAGATGGTAGAGATGGCAACACACACGATTTATGAACTAATCGAATGTATCAAGGAGATAAACTAACTCTAAGAGCTATTCCTCACAAAGAGATTAGTCTCAACACGAAACTAGAAAGATTGAATCTCACAATCTACCTAGAACTCGCACGAACACAAGAGAACAAAAATTCAACCTATGAACTCTAATGAACAAAACACAAAGACAAGCTTTGCAAAGAAAAACTTCTCGTTTATATTTTTCTAAAAGATTGGGTAATTTTTATAATGACACAAATGAGCCTTTTATAACTCTTACATGATGATCTCTATATTAAATACATTAAAAGAAATTATTCAAATTTAAAACAAAAGAGATAAATTAGGATGGTCAAAGAGCTAGTCATAAAGGATTTGTCTTGTGAGCCAAATATGGCAAGCTTAACCACACATTTATACTCTTGCACTTCAAGAAAACATACCATTTGCATCGGCAATATTTGTCGCTAATTCGTCGCGCAAAGCTCTGGACGCAAACCATAAATCAACGCAAACGTTGCGTCGAAATATGCCGGTCGCAAATTTGTCGCAACTGTTTTGTCGCTATTTCGTCGCACTTAATCCTCCTGACTATACGGAACTACCACCTCCTTCAGATCGCTGAGTCTGATGCTCAGCGATCTTCATTGTCACGTCGTTGTATATCCTCTCTGACTGCACGTCGACGAAAGAACCGTCTTTCTTCTTGTGCGTCTTCTCGAAGACCGCGGTGAGAGGCGGAAGTACTCCGTCTTCCGCCTGAAAAAAAAGAAACATTAAATTATTATTTTAATAATTAATTCG
>PKMM01008798.1:20701-67187 GCA_002933915.1 Eutrema heterophyllum | reverse complement strand
GTGCGGGTGGTGCGGGTGGTGCAGGTGGTGCGGGTGGTGCAGGTGGTGCGGGTGGACTCGGGTCTCGACCAGCTACCGAGGCCGATGATTGTGCGGTCGGTACAGGAGGAGTAGTGGAGGGTCCACTCTGTCCAGTCTCACTAAGAAACAGAAGATAATGCGCTCGACAAGAACCTGACATCTAAAAAATAAAATTAAATCTATTAACTAACAATTATAATATCGTTACATATTTTTTTAATAATTCCAAACCTATATAATATTCCAAACCTATATAATATTCTAAATCTATCTAATTATTCCATTCCTAACAAATAATCTTAATTCAATCTAATTATAAATAATAAATTTCAATTAAAATTTTTTTTTACCTTTTTGGTTTAGAGAGAAGTGGCCGAGAGCAATGAGAGAGAGAGAAGTGGAGAATGAGCGAGTTGGGGAGAAAACTTCTGCGCTTATATATAGGGATTTAGTGTCGTCGTAAATTCGACCCAAATCCGTCGCAATGTGTTGACCGATCAAAGAGCCAATCAAATTAGTCGGTGTCATTTGCGACGAATTTGTGACGAGTCGATGCAAATTCGTCGCAAATAAAATTTCAAATTTTCGGTAACGGCTAAAATGAAAGGAAATTTTTTTAATCTGTGACAAATTTGCGACGATTCGATCCAAATTCGTCGCAAACCTTTTGACTTTTTGACAAGAGGGAATCTGAAAATATTTGAACTTTGCGACGAAGTTGCGACCATTCGATGCAAATTCGTCGCAATGGTCAAAATTTTCAGATGTACCAATTTGAGATTGGCGTCTAAAGTAATAGTAATGTTTGCGACGTAATTGGGACTAATATAATAAAAGCGATGCAAATCGGTTGCAAAAATGTGAAATTGTAAAAATGGTTTTGGCATTTTTTAACACACAAGTAGATGCTTATAACTTGCTATTGATTATAAAAAGCACACAACTAAATGATTGTATGAGTTTTAAAAAAAAAAAAAAATTCAAGAATATGGATTATAGAGTATAAGTACATGTTATAAGGTGAGAGATGTTGTAAATGTAAATGATATGTAGAATATATTTGAATTTTTAAAAACGTATGTTTAACTCATTCCCTACAATCATATTATCATGTTTAAGGCAAAAGTAATGAACTTTAGATTATTTTGCATGTTGAAAATTCACATTTTAAAATCCCAAGAACATATTTTGTCACCAATTTGCATCGGATTAGCTAGCAATGAAACTATATATTTCGTCACAAATTCGTTGCTAATTATTACATCACTATTCATTTGAGGTTTTGTGATAATTTCGCACACACCAATAACGTTGGCATATAGCGACGAATGTGCGTCGAATATCACAATTCGTCGCAAATTCGTTGCTAAATATTACATCTCTCACATAACCTTAAATGAATAGTGAAGTTTCGTCACAAATTCATCCCAAACCACAAATTTCCATTGCAGTTCGCAAATGCGTCCTAAATTTTCGTCATTTATTTAAAAAAAGCTAACAAAAACACGTCAAACTTAAGATTGATCACTATCATATTCATTTTCACATTCGAATCTTGTTCACTACTATCCTCATCAAACTCATCAGCTCCATCGACATTGTCTTATGTGTCATCATTAAGATCTTCTATTCCACGGTTGTGCGGATCAATCAATAAAATGCCATTAACATCTTGATCTGGTGTTGGCAAATTTACGCACGAATCTTGTTGCATTGGTACTTCGTCCGCGCTTCCATCTATATGACCTCTCGGAGCGATCTTTATGACTGATAACCAAGATATACATGTTGCCCTGCGACGAGGATATCTAATGAAACTGACTTGTTCTGCTTGTGATCCAAGGATGAAAGGCTCAAATTTGTTGTAACTCATTGATTCGTTTACATCTACGCCAAATTTGGTCACACGAACTCCGCGCCCAATCACAGGATCAAACCAATTGCACTTGACATTGTGCATTTCAAGTTCACCGACCCAGAGTACTCCATTTCAATGATGTCGGTTAATACGCCATAAAATTCTGACTCCCCTTTAACACATATCCCATAGTTGGCGGTCGATCTATGTTTACTGTGGTCGAATGTGTGAAATGTATATCCTCGGGTAAAATACATAGGCGCAGTTGTAATCTTCTCGAGAGGACCTTGAATCAACTCACGAAACCATACTGGATATTCCTCGTCACCATATGCAACCTGGTAAATTACATGCATTTAATTTGGAATATTAATCGATATTAATCGATAACAATCAATTAGTACCATCCAATGTATACACATATACGTACTTGCATCTTTAACCAGTTTGCGAAGTCTCGATCTTTAAGCTTCTCAAATTGTTCGGGCGTAACATCAGNTCATATACCTGACTGTCAAATAAGCTGCAAGTCGACTATCATTAAAGAATTATGTATATCATCATATATATATGTACAAAACTTTTAATATTGATTAATTAGGTACCTCTCATATGGACGCACGTAATCGCAATTTCGGAGGATGTATGTGTGAGCGCTATTCTTTTCTTTGTCACTTGGCCACCAAACTTCCTTCAATTTCCCGGCTAAGCGACCGATGGGGGAGAAGATATCTGGGACACCTTCTACTGAATACGTTGGTGCTACTCCACCATCATCATACCGTCGCGGGGCCCTTTTACGTGTGCGGACGTTAGGAGGAAAGTAGTATGATGAAAAGTGAGAAGTTTCTTCAGTTAAACTTCCCGCAACAATTGAGCCTTCGACCCGTGCAAGGTTTTTTGCTTTGCCCTTCAAATGTTTCATGAAACGCTCGAATGGGTACATCCACCGAAACTGCACAGGGCCACCAAGTGCTGCTTCATGAGGAAGATGTATAGGGAGATGTTCCATAACGTCAAAAAATGACGGAGGAAAGATCTTCTCCAAGTTGCACAACAATAACGCAATATTTTTGTCTAGTTGTTGAATTCTATCTTCTGTCAGAGTTCGGGTACTAAGATCCCGAAAAAATACTCCAACGCCTATCAATCATTAATTAAACTTTGTTAATTTCAATTGGTAATTAAATATGAACTTATATATTAATTCAAATAAACGTTTTGTACGTAACTGCAATTGCTTCATGTACATTTGTTGGTAGAAGCTCGGCAAACACGAAAGGGAGTAATCGTTGCATAAAAACATGACAATCGTGGCTTTTCATCCCTGAAAACTTTTGCCCTTGTTCTACACACTTTGAGAGTTTGGAAACATATCCATCGAGAAACTTAACCTCAGTTGTTGCCCAGTTGAAGAGTTTTGTCTTTCCATCGGTTGACAACCTGTTGATAGGAACTGGTGCTTTGCCATTACTAATTAGATGCAACTCACTTCGCGAACATATATCAGGCAAGTCCTGCATAGACTTCAAATTGTCTTTACTATTTCCATGCACGTTCAAAACTGTATGCATGATGTTATCAAAATAGTTTTTCTCGATGTACATAACATCAAGATTGTGTCGAAGCAAGTGATCCTTCCAGTACGGGAGTTCCCAGAAAATAGTCTTCTTATGCCAATTGTGCTTCTCACCATAATAGTCCGGCATATTGGCAGTTGTGTGCCAATTACCCCCACGAATGACTGTTTCCTGACCACCATAATAATCAATTTGCTCATATAAATCTTCACCAGATAGGTACACAGGTGGAGGGGTACGTACAACTTTGTTCTTCCGAAACAATATCTTATTTTTTCTATAAGGATGGTGGATAGATAAAAAGCAGCGGTGACAATCGAACCAGCTGATTTTCCTTCCATGTTTTAGTTGAAACGTATCTGTCCGATGGAGGCAATACGGACATGCTAATCTTCCATGCGTAGTCCAACCAGATAACATTCCATAAGCAGGGAAGTCACTTATGGTCCACATTAGCACTGCCTGCATCGTAAAATTTCTTCTCCTTGAGATATCGTAAGTACGAACACCAGTATACCACAACTATTTCAGCTCATGGATCAAGGGCTGCAGAAAAACATCTAGGGACCGCTTCGAATGCTTAAGACCAGGGACTAAAATACTCAAAAAAAAGAAACTCCCTTAGCATGCACATATCAAGAGGAAGGTTGTAAGGCGTTACGATTACTGGCCACAAAGAATATTGTCTCCCAAACATACCATATGGACTAAATCCATATGTGCATAGACCAAGATAAACATTCCTAATTTATATAGCAAAGTCTGAGTGTACCTTTTTAAAGTGCTCCCACGCCTTTGCATCAGACGAATGGGATACCTCCCCTTCTCTGCGTGAATGTTTGGCATGCCATCTCATCGATGCAGCAGTCCTTTCTGATTGATACAATCGTTTCAACCTATCGGTTATAGGAAGGTACCACATCCGTTGGTACGGGATCCTATTCCTCCCATTACCTTGCGGCTTATATCTTGCCTTCTGACAGAACCGACATTCCTGCAGCTTATCATCATCTTTCCAGAAGATCATACAATTATCAATGCATACATCGATCATCTCAGAAGGTAAACCTAGACTAAATACCAACTTTTGTATGGTGTAGTATGACTCAACAGCATGATTATCCTTAGGCAAGTACTCTTTTATTAAATCAGCCCAATCGTCCATGCAGATCTCAGTTAAGTTATTATCAGTTTTAATGTTCATCATTCTAGATGCCAAATACAATTTAGACTGGCCTTCTCTACATCCATCGTAGATTGGTTGGTTTGCAGCATCGAACATATCATAAAATGTTTTCGCATCTATGTTAGGTTCCTCAGTAATATTACCAGTAAATGTTGTTGTTGTCTCATGAAATGCATCGTTAACCATGTCATGAAACCTATCATGCTCTTGACCAACATACGGATGATGATCATAATATTGGTGATCATTATGCATACTAGGTTCACCCACATTTTGGTTATTAGTGCAGTTACTACTATCCGCTGCATATGGACCATATCCCTTACCATGTTGAAACCAAACAAAATATTCCGGCGTAAATCCTGTATTAATCAAATGCCTCCACACAATATCAGCTGAAATATGTTTCGTATTCATACATTTCCTACATGGACAGAACATCTTACCGCTTTCCACAGTCGTCCTGATGTTTGTCGCCTGATACATGAATGTTTCAAGACCATCTATGAACTCCTTTCTCACCGATCCCTCAGAATCTTTACGTATGTACATCCATCTTCGAGTTGCATAAATATCATCACCATCACCACCCGACATATTTGATTAAAATTGTGTTTTTTTTTCTTAAGAGGGGGAGATTGGTTTTTAGTGTGTTGAAAACAAATAAGGGTGAGTTGTATATATATGCAATTTATGCAAGGAATTTGCGACGTATTTGGGTCGAAATAATTAGGTAGGTATAAACCTAAAAACGTGTGTTAAGGACGGAATTGCGATGAAAAGAATTTGCATCGAATATGCAACGAAATGGCATCGGTATTGCGACGTATTGGTTCATCGCAAATAATTAGGTAGGGTTCGTCGCAAATCAGTCGCAAATTTTCAACTTTTATAGTTGGACGCAACTTCGACACAATTGTTGCAACGAATTTGCGTCGAAAAGAGGATACGTAGTTAATTGGACGCTATTGCGTCGCAAACTTAGGTGGAATTTGCGACGAAATAGTTAGTCACAAAGTTAAGACGAAGTTGGGACGAATGATTTTTTACTCGCAAATTCGTCGCAACGCCGTAGCTACGTTTGCGATAACAATATTTGACGCAAATATTCGTTGCAGAAGCCCTGTCTTCTTGTAGTGTTGGTAACTCAAATCTTCCAGCTGATAAGAAGGCTTAAGAGGTGGGCGTTCTTTATGGGACGTTGATTGAACGGGAAGAACCAATGTGAGGAACGCGTCTAGATTCATTTGACTCCGTTTAAGGCAAGTTGCGTTTGATTGATATCTTCGGGCTGAATCAAAGGCTCTGGATGGATCACTTGATTTTAATGCATGAGAAGACTCTAGAGGCATTGAATATTTGATGATAAACTTGTTGGTCCAAGGTAATGTCGAAGTTTCTATAAATGGCACCTCGTGGACCCGTTTAATAAATTTGATGGCATCAGGTCGATCCGGGTCGATTCGGTTCGGAGCTCCAATTTGTTGAGCCCAAGATAGACCCAACAAGGGAAACTGAATCACTCATGGGCTGGGCTGTGCCGTGGCTGGGTTGTACACTTCGATCTTGGGCCATAATGCTTTGTCGAGTTGAATAGGCTCCGGTGAGATATTCGTCTTGAATAGGCTTTCCCAGGGGCGGAGGCAAGTAGAGAGTAGGGGGGTCAACTGACCCCACTCAATTTTAAAAAATATTTGGTTTTTATTTGAAAAAAATATAATAACCCCATTAAAACAACATTTTGACCCCATAATAATTCTAATTTTAGTTAAAATTCACATTTTTCTAACTAAAACTTGTGCTCATATTAAATTTAAACCCAACTTAAATAGACTAATAAATCATTTATATCTCAATTATATATTAGTTAATTTTATTTCTATTTTAGAAAACATAAAAATGGAAAACTTTTTTTTTTCTGTTTTCCACGAAGAGAGTTAGAGACGAAGGAAGTGTATTTTTAAATATTTTACTTTAATCGGTTTAACTAGAGTCTAAGTGTTTATTAATTTAAAGATGATATTACTTGAATTCATAGGAAAATTTAGGGTTTAATTTCATAATCTATGAACTTACTACCTAGCACGAGTGATGGTAGAAACCAAGAAGCATTTTTCTCATCATTTGGTTTATAGGCTTTTGAAGTTAGCTTTGACTTTTCATGTAGCTACCGCAACCGTCGAGAGATGTTTTTCAGGAATGAAGATTGTCGAGACAGTATTACGGAATCCCATCGGGATCAGTTTCTAAGTGATTGTCTCATTTGTTTTATCAGAAAAAATATTTGAAGATGTAACAAATGAAAGGTTTCAGGCTATGGGTAAACGTCGAATACATTTGTAATTTTTTTTTGTGGTAATTACATTTTTTCTTTAAAACAAAATTATGCTTCCAATATGAAAAAGTTCTGGCTCCGCCAGTGGGCTTTCCTCCGGATGGATTTCTTGATTCTTTGCAAGTCTTGACATCACTTCTTTCTTCTTTATGTGGATGTGCTGATTCCATGACCACATCAATCATGCGATTCAAGCATTGGCATTCTTTTTCAGATTTTCATTCAAATCTTTGGGGGGGCTTCAATACTTACGAATAAGCAGCAACAACTTGAGTGAAAAAAGGGAACATGCTATCAGTCGGCTTATAAACTCAAAATGACGCTTCGTCATCGCTCTTTTGGTCAATTCTTCCCCAAATACATCTTCCCCATACCACGCCACAAACTTTGATGTGACCTTGAGCGTCATCCCTTCAGGGACTCCAAACTGAAGATCGGATACTTGCGCGCCTCAAAAAGTTGATGAACAAGGACGTTAATTTATAATTTTCATTCTTATTTTAACTTATATCGGTGTTTAAATTATGTGATTACAATTTAATGCATAAAATCGATTAATTGACCTTCTAAATTCGGCTTTAGTCAATTTTACTGTTAGAAAAATAATACTATTACTCTTGAGCTAAATCCAATATAAACGTGAAAGCCCGTTTATGAAAACAAAAAAACTATTATGAGCGTCATCCAGTTCTGTGTTAATGTGTAATTATGAATGTATTAGTGGATATTTTTTTAATGTTAAGGCTTAAGAATATACTATAATTTTATGTAAATACACGACTTATACACACCTAAAAGACATGTCCACTTAGGCTTAGTATTTTAATTAATAATGTTCTTTCACATAAGAAATTATGTTCTTTATATCAAGGATCAAAAGTTAAATTATGTTATAACTATATTAAACATGAATGTATTTAAGCGGGGTTTTGGCCAAAACCGATCCAAACTATGTTTATATGTTCGATTTAGACCTAACGTTTGTGACGGCTCCA
Organism: Eutrema heterophyllum; assembly: GCA_002933915.1. Taxonomy (NCBI): domain Eukaryota; kingdom Viridiplantae; phylum Streptophyta; class Magnoliopsida; order Brassicales; family Brassicaceae; genus Eutrema; species Eutrema heterophyllum. The sequence goes on along the minus strand of PKMM01008798.1, from coordinate 59,212 downwards.
AAACAAACGTAACATTATAAAAATTTAAATTTCATACATGTAGATTTGTTTTTATGCCGATTCATACCCTTGCCGTCAAATAGTTAACGATCCGTTAAGGCATGTCGACGTGGATGCCATGTCTGCAACGACGTCGTTTTGGGGAAGCCTTGAATTTGCAAAATGATAGAAAACGTTGTCGTTTTGTCTCTAAAATAGTTAGGGATTTTTGTTTCTTCCTCGACGAACACGAAGACTCGTCTTCTTCCTTGTCGTCTCTCACTTTTTCTCGGTGAAATTCAGTGAACTCTTTGCTCATCTTACCCAAATTCAAAAGCGTTAATAATTTTGTTGTGGAGAGGTCAGCGTTTGTCTCTCGGTTGCATAATGAGGTAATATTCTGACTCGATTTCGGGTTTAGTGTTTAGGAAACTTTTGAAGTGAATTGTTCTCGGTTTAAATGCTCAAAACCTTTGACGATGCCTTCATTACAGTGGTAGGAGTCTAGTAATTCATCTTGATATTGTTTTTTACATTTGATTTGAAGATGAAGACAATGTAATGTTCATGCTCACCAAGTGTTCGATAGAATGCAAATTATAAAATTAACTTTTTTTTGTTGTTTCAATGACTCCATGGATGCTCATTTCATGATATATTACAATGGGAAGTTCAAAATGAGTGCGGGAAATATGCTTTCGTATAGATAATGGAGGAGATATTCATACACTTATAAGTCCTCCACAAACTTTGTTTGCAAACTTGCCGGATGCACTCGGAATCTCTTTGTATGGACAGAGGATATGGTATAAGCTTCCATTTGAGGAGTTTATCGAGCTGAAGGTGATGTGTAATGGAGATGCAATGTTTCAGAAAATGGTTGAAGCTGTAATGTGGACTAAAAACGCTGAAATTTTTATGGAGAAGGACGATGATGGAGATGCTGGTGGTGTTGCTCGATCTCATGGTAATGGTAATAGAGTTGGTGCCAATGGTGATGGATCAGATGGTAGTAGTGATGCTGAAATTGTTAATGAAGAGGCACGAGTTGAGGAAAATGTCTATGGGTTTGTTGATGAAGAATAGCATGACAATTATGAGACAACTCCTCAAAATTCTGATGATGAAGATGCTGGCANGGCTCCAAAACAAACGTAACATTATAAAAATTTAAATTTCATACATGTAGATTTGTTTTTATGCCGATTCATACCCTTGCCGTCAAATAGTTAACGATCCGTTAAGGCATGTCGACGTGGATGCCATGTCTGCAACGACGTCGTTTTGGGGAAGCCTTGAATTTGCAAAATGATAGAAAACGTTGTCGTTTTGTCTCTAAAATAGTTAGGGATTTTTGTTTCTTCCTCGACGAACACGAAGACTCGTCTTCTTCCTTGTCGTCTCTCACTTTTTCTCGGTGAAATTCAGTGAACTCTTTGCTCATCTTACCCAAATTCAAAAGCGTTAATAATTTTGTTGTGGAGAGGTCGGCGTTTGTCTCTCGGTTGCATAATGAGGTAATATTCTGACTCGATTTCGGGTTTAGTGTTTAGGAAACTTTTGAAGTGAATTGTTCTCGGTTTAAATTCTCAAAACCTTTGACGATGCCTTCATTACAGTGGTAGGAGTCTAGTAATTCATCTTGATTTTGTTTTTTACATTTGATTTGAAGATGAAGACAATGTAATGTTCATGCTCACCAAGTGTTCGATAGAATGCAAATTATAAAATTAACTTTTTTTTGTTGTTTCAATGACTCCATGGATGCTCATTTCATGATATATTACAATGGGAAGTTCAAAACGAGTGCGGGAAATATGCTTTCGTATAATGGAGGAGATATTCATACACTTATAAGTCCTCCACAAACTTTGTTTGCAAACTTGCCGGATGCACTCGGAATCTCTTTGTATGGACAGAGGACATGGTATAAGCTTCCATTTGAGGAGTTTACCGAGCTGAAGGTGATGTGTAATGGAGATGCAATGTTTCAGAAAATGGTTGAAGCTGTAATGTGGACTAAAAACGCTGAAATTTTTATGGAGAAGGACGATGATGGAGATGCTGGTGGTGTTGCTCGATGTCATGGTAATGGTAATAGAGTTGGTGCCAATGGTGATGGATCAGATGGTAGTAGTGATGCTGAAATTGTTAATGAAGAGGCACGAGTTGAGGAAAATGTCTATGGGTTTGTTGATGAAAAATAGCATGACAATTATGAGACAACTCCTCAAAATTCTGATGATGAAGATGCTGGCAGACGTTATCTAAGGTGCAAGAAGGGCAGTGGGGATATTAGATTGGGTCAGATATTTGATAGTATATTTGAGTTCAAGGAAGCGGTGGTTGACTACGCTCTTACGAGAGGAAGAAATGTGAAGTTCACAAAATGGGGATCCGAAAGATGTCAGGTGAAGTGTGCAGTCGATGGTAAAGCTACTGATGACAATGATGAAGAAGCTAATGCTGGTGATAATGCACTTCAGCTTGCAGCCTGATGATATGGGAGATGCTGCTAAAGAAAAAAAAGTTTGTGAATTCAGAATCTATTGCTCGTTTGAAAAATCAGCAGGTGCATACTTGGTACAGACCTTCAACGATGAGCATTCATGCATCCCGGACGGCTATAGCAAAGTAATTAAGGGTAGGATCATAGCAAAATTGTTCTTGAATGAGATTAGAGAAAATCCGTTGTTCAAGACGAAGGAAATGCAACGATCTATTGGGGACAAATACAACTTGGTTGTCTCAAATGACCAGTGCAGAAAAGCTAAGAAAAAAGCTTTGAGAATGATTCAAGATGAACATGATGAGCAATTTATTAGGATAAAGGACTACAAAGAGGAGTTGAAAAGGTAGGTTAAATCTCTATAATGTCTCTAACCGTGACAGTTTACTAATGTGGTAATCTAACTTCCCATTTTGTTGTTGTTATAATGTCTAATGAACATTCTAATGTAGAGGTTGTGACAGTAACCACTGATGGTGGACAAGAGATCTTCGACAGGATATATGTGTGCTTAGCGGCTCTAAAGAGAACATGGCTTTCTCTTTGTCATCCAATAATTGGAATAAATGGGTGTTTCTTAAAGAACAATGTTCAAGGACAACTCTTGGCTGCTGTAGGAAGAGATGCAAACAATCAATTCTTTCCCGTTGCTTGGGTTGTCGTGCAAGTAGAAAATACTGACAGTTGGGTCTGGTTTATCCAGATGCTGAAACATGATATGAATCTAACTGATGGAGAAGGGTTCACTCTAATCTCAGATAGGCAGAAAGTAAATTTAGTTTAGAGTAAACTTACTAGTATACTTCTCCTTACTGGGGTATTGATAATCTGTTTTCTTTGACTTGACAGGGCTTGATAAACGTTGTTGAGCAAGAACTGTCTAGAGTGGAGCATCGCATGTGTGCACGCCACATCTACGGGAACTTAAGAAGAAAATATCCATGAAGAGAATTACCTAAAGACTTATTATGGGCTATTGCAAAGAGTTTCAACATTGGTGATTATGAGAGAGCTATTAAAGCATTGAAGAACTTTGATGTAGGTGTACATGACGCGGTTATGGAGAAGAATCCATATAATTGTAGCCGCGCTTTCTTCAGTTGTACATCTGTGTGCGAAGATGTTTCAAATAATTTCTCAGAGTCATACAACAGTAGCATCAACAAAGCTAGAGAGATGCCATTAATAGAGATGTTGGAGACAGTTCGAAGGCAAGCTATGGTCCGTATGGATATGAGAAGTATGAAGGCACGCAACTGGCAAGGAAAATACAGTGAAAAAGTTGCACTCACCATCAAGAGCGAAGAGAAATATAGGAAGAAATTGTCGAGTACTTTGGAAATGGACAGTATGAGGTGAGTGAAAATTGTCATGGTTATACTGTTGATATGAATACAAAGACTTGTGCTTGTAGGAGGTGGAATATGACAGGGATTCCTTGCCTCCATGTACTGAAAGTAATTCAACTAAGGAAACTTGATCCACTGGATTACGTATCACACTGGTACTTGACGTCTAAATGGAGGATGCAATACAGTGATCCAATCCGACCAGTTAATGGCATTAACTTCTGGAGAACATCTGGTGAAGCAACGATTGAACCTCCACCAAGGGGAGATCCACCCCTCACAAAGAAGCAAAAGAAGAGAATTAAAGGCAAGAATGAGTCTCCGCAGAAAAAAAAAAGAAAGGGAATGAGTCTCAGGAGAAGAGGATAAAGCTGGCTATAGAAGGAAGGATTTCACATTGTGGAATGTGTGGACAGACAGGACATAACCGAAGAAGATGTCCTCAGAAACAACAATCAGCAGGTGAACCAACTGGTCTTAGTCAAGGAGAAGGACTAACCCAAGAAAGCCAATTGTTTGATTAAATGTAAGTTTCTTGTTTTTGAATGCCATTGTTATGGCTTTGGTTGGATTAGTTAGGAGTAACTTCGGGTTTTTGGCTCGAATTTGGCATGTTTTTGCCTTAGATTTGGCTTGTTTGTGCCTCTGTTTTGGATTGGATTGTATGTTCTATGGATTTGGTTATTATGAATGAAGTTACCTTTGTACCAAATTTTCCGAAAACATAATCAACAAACATGCAGATTAACACTAAAACTCATAAGTTCAACACCAAAATACAACATTTCAAAAGGCACATTGTTAGATTTTTGCAACCAAACACACAAACTACAAACTCTTAAGCTAAGATGAAATAATAGACAAATACCATGCCCAAACCACACACGGCCAGATTTTTGCAACAATTCACAACAGATTTCAACTCTACTCTCTTTCTCGCTGGTTTTGACCACGGATTTCAGTTCTTCCATCTCTTTCTCCCATCCTAGTGCAACTGATTCCATCGCTTGAACATCATTTCCATAGCTATTTGCCACCGCCTCACAAGTTCGAGTTTCCATAGGAAGTGTCTCCATGTCGGATTGGAGATCTTGGATCTTCATAACCACACTTTTCTCTACGTTTACAACATCATCTTCGATCTTCTTAGCCACACTTGCAACCTCTTCCATCTCCTCAACCATACAAATGTCGGTCCATTTGAACAAATGATACTTATTCTACAACACAAATTCAGAATATCAAATCACTTTCAAACCAAACAAATGTTTCAATGCTTCAAAATCTTACCTCTTTCGATCCATATGGACAGCAATAGAAAAGTCTACCCGGATTCTTCTCTGTTTCAGAAGTCCTAATTATAAATGCCTATCCACATCTACAATGTCGTGGAATGCCTCTCCCTTTTTCAGATTCTTGATGTCTGAAGCTTACTCCTTCACAATTAAAAACTAACAATTAACAAAAAGGAGCTTAATCTAACCAAAACAGATCAACACCTTCGCTGCAAAATTTCCTCGATTCTTCTTCTAATTTTGAGTAAAAGGTTGAAGAAGACGACTAAAGGGGTTCTCACAAAACGACGTCGTTTTGTGTGTAATTTCTGATTCCCCGTTTCACAAATACGACGTCGTTGTATACAGTCACGTTTTCACAGACACGACAACATCCACGTCAGCGGAATATAACGGCACGTTTGTACAGTCACGTAAAATGCATGAATCGGCACAAAAACAAAACTACATGTATGAAATTTAAATTTTTATAACGTTACGTTTGTTTTGGAACCGTCACAAATGTTAAGTATAAATCGAACATATAAACATAGTTTGGGTCGGTTTTGGCCAAAATTCCGTATTTCAGCACGTTAGGTTGGTTCCTTGTTTCCTACATATGATACCCAAAAAAAAAAATGACGTCCCTAAAAATTGGATTATATAGATCTATCATTTAAATAAGAAAGAAGAGACTTATATCAAAGGTGTATGAGGAGGATAATAAATACATTTACTAGAAACCCCCAATTATTGATTGAGAAGAGAGGAGATTAAGTACTTTCTCTAGACACTATTTTTAATATGCAAGTCAAAAAGAAGGTCGTATAAAATATAATTAACTAGAGCAACGATATTTTTTTGTTAACGTAGATCGAGCAACGATATTTTAAAGCTTTATTTGTAAACTATATGTGTTTACCAAATTTACCTCTATTTTTCCTAACGTGATTGTTATAAGGATTTTATATTTAAAGTACTCATCATTACTTTAAAAAAATTAAGTATGTATATGGTCTAATTGTTAGAATGAGATTATTCAGTTTAAACAGATTTGGATTAAATATAGTGTTTTGAATGTTATCACGTGTATTATTCATGGGTTCATATCTAAAGAAACTATGAATCGAAATCTAAAAAAACTAGAATCGCTTAATAACAATAACGCTTAATGCTAATGCCTAGGAAATAATCGTCACGGTCTATGGACGTCTAGCGGCTAGACCGCTTTTTAAAACAGAACAAAGAAAGCTTGAAATTCTATGATATCTTGCTTTTTTTTATTTTTATAATAATACAGTCAATCGGTTGTTGCATGTTAGCAAGTTTTACACTCCAATTGCTAGAAACGATATCTATACGTCTATAATGGTTTGGATGTCTAGATTTTATATTCGGTCCATCTAAGATAAATATTCGAAACATCAAACATGTTATTCCACTATTGTAGAAATAATTTTAAACTCTCCCTTATAAATGGGAAAAACATACTAGTAAATCGTTTTCTATATAGAAAAGTCGTTATTCATTTTAAAGAGAGCTTTCTAGACTTGTATTGTATGTATATAGTTTCTTTATATATATATATGTAATTATTATGTATTTATATATATATATCTTCATGTCGTTATAATTGTCTAGGGACTAGGGGGTTTGGCAATTACTTGATTCTCCCGGAAGATCTTTTATATTTTTGCTTCTCTTTCTAACATTCTGGCTTCCTTTTGTTTTTGTTAGGTAAATTTGATAACGACCCCGAAAAAGAATAAAGATATCATTATCACGAGATTTGTTTGTATCAACAAATTGATATATATATATATATATATATAACTTAGAAATACTAAGTAAATATTAATGTTTCATCTAATTAATGTAGATATGTGTCAAATGGATTTTCCATATGATTTAATATATGATTGGACTTGATGATATCATCTGTATTTTTGTCTATGTAGGCCAAATCATTTTCAGTCAAAACATCTACAAATTTGGTCAAAATGTAGAACATATCAAGGATTTCTTTATTATGTTTGTTTATGTTAAATCGTAAACATGTTTGCGAACACTTACCTTTGGAAGAATTATATCAAACGTGTTGCAAGATTTTTATAAGAAAACTCCAATTCAAATTTAACGAGTGGTATTGTGAAAATGAAAAGTATATCTGAAAATACTTAAACCTTTTAGAAACGTCTTCCAAAAAAAAACTACACAAAAGACTGTATTTGAAGTGATGTTATACAAAATGAATAAATGATAATTGATCATCATGAACAGACTAGGGATTGGACATATCAGTTGAATTTCTATTTAAATTAATTTTTCAAATAGGAAAATGAAGTTACATCGGAGGGCGCATGTTAGAATTCAGAAGCCACATGATCTATGATGCTCTCCTGCATCATATAATTGAGATATAAATGTATTTTCATGCGTTCAGTGACTTTGGTATATGACATAAATGCGCTCCCCAAATAATTTATCCCCATATATATACGCTGATCCGGTGATCGTCGATCGACATATATAATGAAAAAGAATATATATGTATATATCATAGCAAAAAAAATAATATATATGTATATATTGCTTTTTTCAAAAACAATTGGTACTACTGTTTTCGTCAGAAAGTGCATTTGTATAAAATCCATATAATTCCCTGAGAGCAGTGTAGAATCTCGACTCTCTATTTCTACTTTAAACTCTGCTATTTCCATAACAATTTCCGTAGGAATATGCTATCACTGGATGAAAAGGTGAATTTAAAAATGTTTTATCAACAATTTAAATTAGATCGTGGTTAGCTTCATTAACATAAGTGACTAATAGTCTAATACGTTTTTACATAGTTGTTAGTAAAAAGTTCCTTAGCTTAGTTAAATAATTTGCTGGCTAGCTATATATATATTCATTTACTCTTCATTTATATACACACACATTTACAAGTTGTGAAGAGATCTCTTTCTATTATATTGGATGGTAAATACTCTTTTACGATTTTGTATAGTTTCTGTACAGTTTGATTCTTGTATATAGATTGTGAACTGGTCAAAAATAAACCAGTATACATTAGAATTAGATTTTCTGTTATCTTTTCATTAATCAACGAGAATGAGATTATTTTGGTAATACTTTCTTTAAGGTTCTTCTTATTCGTTTTCTTCCTCTTCTTCACACATTTTTCTTATTAGATTTTTTTTTTTTTTTTGTCAACATGAAAATTAGACTACATGTTCAAACATTCGAACCAATCCGGAAAATACAAATCTATAAAAGAAAAAGGTTAATTTGGGATATGTTAGAACCCATTACTCTTAGCAATTTTCTTTTGAGATTTGATATATTTCCAAAATAATCATTTTTCCTCATTGGTTTTTTCCTATTATTTATTACTTGTTTCTGGAATGTAAATATTGCTTTCTTAATTATTATTTTTTTTCAGTTTTCATGGTAGGGGTAATACTACTGGTCCACAGTCTATGTTTCCATGCATGTGTGTGGATAAGATCGAAAGCAGAAGCAGTCAAAATCTTTTCTTTGGGTCCATTCTCTCTTAGAACACAAGGAAGAACTCAACTTGTTTTGCTTTTTCTTCATTTGTTCACACACATAGATATTCGTCCGCCGTCCACAACTTAAAATTTTCGATTATAATTTCTTCATCTCTTGTGAGCTTGTTAATTTTAAAGTTTAAATTTCCCAAAAAGCATAATAATATCAATTATAATCAATATATGTGAGATCTATATTCTAGCTAGAATCATGTCTTTTTTTTTCGCTTCTACATATGATAGTACACACATTACACAACATAACATCATGTCATAAAACTACCCAAAACAGGAACTACAAGTTTACACACAAAAGAAAAAAAGATCAAAGAGAAAAATATATCTAAACTAACCCATTAATCATCATCAGATATAATCCAAGCCCAATTTCTGCCTCATTCTCTCTTGAAAAAAATATGTACATGCAATAAGAGACAAAATAAGATCTTAAGTTACATATATATTGGAAATTGTTCTCTCTCTCTCTATATATATATATAGATAATATATAGATATATAAGTAGTATATATGAGTGTATATATGTAGTTGTAACAATGATCGATCAAGGCTCTTGCTTGAAGAACATTGAAGGAAATATCTCCTTCAAGAGCTCATATTCACCCCCATGATGATACTCTTGATGAGAAGTAGGGTTTCCATTCACACTTTGTCCATATCCGTAATCCAAAGCCGCCGCCACAGCACCGCCGCTAGTATAAGCCGACGACCGAAACATATCATGTGTAAAGCTTCTCGGAGTCATGAAGTCCGCGGAGTACAAAGCAGCCGCTGCGGAACTTCCCCGGAGATTAGTCGGAATCGGGTGGTTGTGTTGACCCTCGTAAGTTGTAATCACAACCGTTGGATCTTGGAACGATCTCTCCACTCGTTTCTTCACGTTGCACCTTTGCGTTGTACATCTATAGTAACTCCTATTTTCGTTTGCATTTACAATTATCAGTTTTTTTTTTTTTACACATTTGCATTTGCGATTATTAGTTTTTATCTAAAATTATAAAATGCAAATGTACGGTGAAGTTATTACCTTGGATAAGGGCTGTTTTTGACTGCCTTTTGGCCGTATTTTCTCCATCTATAACCATCTTCAAGATGATCAACTTCACTTTTAGTCATAAACGAGACTCGTGGCTCTCTTTGTTTCTTCTCCTCGTTCTTTTTCGTTTTCCCTCTGAAATCATACATTATAAATTAGTGAAACATACTAGATTAAATTCCTAAATGAGGGGATTATTATATATTTGACATTCCATGTTATTCCATAAAAATTGCTATATAGTTATGACTTACACTTTTTTGGGACTTTGATTTTCTTCACCTCCATCTCCAACCAACTCTCGTTTCCTCTGGCTCTTACCAGAGTCTTCGCCGGGATGATCAGCCTCACTAGAGGAAGAAGATGCAGAAACCCTAGTTGGAGTCTCACCGATTACGTCATTAGTAACATCGTGGTTCGATTCTTGATCGATCGAAGAGTTGAAAACCTCTGAGGAAGAGGGAGAAAGACCAAAACTTTTCTGAAGTAGAGATTCGTACGTTCCTGGCGAACTTTGGAGGCAATCGGTGAAAGAGTAAGAAGATGGATCGAAACCGTTGTTTCCATAAGAAGATGGAGTTGGAGTAGGGAGATTCATCATTTCGTACAAGGAGAACGATGAAGGGTATTGGTAGTTGTAGAGATCTTTGGTTTCATTAGACATGGTGAATGAAGGAAAACAAAGAAACAAAAAAAAGTAAAGAAGATAAAGAAGAAGAGAGAAGAAAAGCCTTTTAGGTTTGGAGGTTAGGTTTTTTTTTTCCTAAGAGAGGTCTAGATTGGTGCTTGGACTTTAATTGGGTCTTCGTCTCTCTTTCTCGTATTTATGCATTTTGAAACTCAAAAAAGAAAGAGAGAGAAAGAGAGTGATGAATAATATATGCTTTTGGCTTAATTGATTTGGAAAGGAGTTAATTAAGTAAAATTATAATGGGGTAATATTAGTAGAAATCCCCTTAGTTAATGCTTATACACCAGGAGGTCCGAGTTTCGATTTTCAGATGACGCAATTTCTATAGATTAATGAAAGCAAGTTTATAAGGAAATTTTCAGCGTGGTGCAAGTAAAACCGTTCATCGTGATTACATATCGTTGTAAAGCGGATAGATTGTCCGTTGTAAAATTATCTTTGTAATAGTTCTCAAAATTTATTCGGTGTTAAAAAATAAATAATGGGGTATATTCAATGTTAATACTTTTATTTTTCTGTTAACTTTGTTTTTAACGTTTTCTCAATACATATTAAATTGTATTTCATTTATTTTTTTTCTATTTATTAACTCAGTAATTTCTTAAGTTTATCAGCATAATTTCGAATTTAACAAATAATATATAAACAAAAAATGCAATTGAGAATCAAATGTCGACAAAAATAAAATATTGTGAAAGATAAGAAAGTTAATGTAGTTTATACTATGTATTAGGGTTGTTAAAAAAAACAGTGTATAAATTCAACAAATACGATATAGATGTGAATATTAATTCCTTTGTGATATCATTTGGTGTCTTTTGAATGACTTTTTTTTTTTTTTGGCTATAAGCACTTTATATAAAGCTAAGTTGACAAAAAAGAGCTGCAAAAATGGCTTCTAGTGAGGAAACATACTTAGCCTCTTTAATTTTCTAATGTACGATGCTTAAATAAAATTTAAAATAAAATCGGATATTTAATTGCAAGTCCTCATATAATAGTTCGAGTCTTTAAATTCATATGTTCTTTAAAATTTCCCAAAATCTACTTTTATATTTTTGATAAACATGTATAGTTTTTTGGGTTCGTTTGGTGTGCTGCCTTTTTAATGGGCTAAAAAGTAAGCCATGAAAAGTTCACACCTTCGATTTTTTTTCCCACTCTACTACACGTGGAACAAGGAACAAGGAGGTGCACACACGCGCTTCGACCAAGCGCGTGGAAGAAGGCGACGTAATTGAAGGAGTCTTAGTCAGCGAAGACTACGGTGTTACCGGAGACCGGAAACAGTCAGTCACCGGTCGCTTGGTGTGAAGAACGAAGGAATTGGAAGCAGTCAAAGATTCAAACGGAAAAAAGGTTAAGAAGATTATTTTAATGATATAAAATATAGTTTGGGAGTATTAGGCAGCCACGTGTAAATACTGCCACCGGCATTTGACCGTCGCCGACACATGACTGGCACGTGCTTCTTCTTCCCTTACTGCTTCACGAACCTTAATAAGTTATGAGTCATAGCTGAATTTAAAATTCCTAGTCAAGAGGCAATAAATAATATAGAGAGACCCTACGTTTTTTTTGGGTACAAAGATATAAATCTCTTGATATTGCAATTTTTGATTAAAATATTACTATCTCTGATTTTCTAAGTTTTTATTTTATTTCACAAAAATTGATTTTCTAAGATTTTTATTGATTAATGTTAATAAATAATTAATTTTAAAAGTGATTAATTAAGAATATTTGAATTTAATGAATTATTATTAGTTCATAGTCATAAGAAAATATTTAATGAGATAAAATAATATATTTATAATTAAACATTGTTTTTTAATATGTGTAAAAAATACAGAAAATCAAACTCAAAACAGATGGAATATAATGTAATAATTTGACACACACAATAAAAAAAAAATCATATAAAGCTAAGTTGCAAAAACATTCAAAGGAAATTTTTGGCCAAGTGGAGTGGATCGTTATTGCTGACGGGTAAATGTTGTCATCATTACGCTACAACGATTTCTTTTCACATTAGAACTTTCTCTTGGCAAGTTTAGTAAAGGAGCATTTTATATGGTCAAACCAATATTATTAAATGCTACATTGTGTAAATTAATTATGATAGTAATGCTTTATACACAGTCAGAAATTCCTTTTATAAACAATCGTACAATTATATTTGCGATAATTGTGGGGAACCTTGTGCTAGAGAATTTTTTTTCTTTCTTTCTTTCTTTGATGTAGCTAGTAATCGTTTTCAACGGAGAAATTGACAGAAACATGATATGAGGAAATTAAAAGAGACATATAATGCCTAACCGACATAACAAAGGAGAAGGGAACAATACATACATCAACTTTCGTGTGGTCAAAGTAAAAGATTTACTACAAAAATCACTAAAAATATGGCAAGATACAAAAAAACAAAATAACTTGGATGAGATTCGTTTTCATCAGTAACAGTTGATATTTCATGGTCTAGTGGTTTTGCCCACAATCCAATTCTTTGGTAGGTAAAGAGTTCAACTCATTCTCTTCACGTTTCTACATGAAATCTTTTTTTTGGGTGTCACACACTCACACCTAAGTTTTTGGATTATAAACTACGTACGTACATTGGCTACGTTTGATCATCACTATATAATATCTAGAATGTTATGGATGACCCGATAGTCACTATGACATACTAATATATGTATCTTTTTGTTTTTGGTGCAAACACTCATATGTATCTTAATATAATTTTTTTTTGAAAAAATGCAGCAACGGACTATGCTTATTGCTTAGGTATACAATGGTTCATAATGAATAAAAAAAGTAAAACCATAATATATTTTTTCCCCCAAAAGCTAAAACCATAATTCCCATGTTTCTAGCCCCTTTTTGGTCAAAACGAAGTAAGATAAAAAAAACGTTTTCGATAAAAGCAATACCAATCTAGTAATCTTTTTGTCGAAATTAAAAAGAGCGAATAATTCTCGATGAACCAAAAGAGGCATAAGACATTAACTATTCTTATTTGACCAAAAATATCAAATCTTATAATTCTTATTTGAAGGGTTCAACTATTATTGGATTATACACAGCTAACATATAGTAATCTGCTTCTCGTACTACATAAATGTACTAACTACCAAGTAGATATCTATATAAATAATTAAATACACACATTTATAGTTTAATTTAGGCACAAACTGAACGCCGTAATTGGTGCCTAATCGTTTGCGCTGTCACATCCATAAAGCTTCATTTGATTTAGCCTCACATTTATTAAAGTTCTTATTTATTTAGTTAACTAGAATTTAATCCGTGCTAATTATAGCGTGGAATAATTTTTTTATAGATTTTTTTTTTGAAATTTTTAAAAAATTGTTTATATCTGAATTTTACAATATTGCTAATTAATGATTATAGATAAAACTGTTGATTCGTAATAATTTGTCTATTTAATCCGTTTTGTAATTTAAAATATTATTCGGGTTAATCCGCAAAAATCTATAATATTGAAAACATAACTCTAATATGTACCGTTTAATGACTCTGATTTTTGTGGTTAATCCATGAACTCTAAAAAAAAAAAAATTATTGTGTCTAACTTTTTATAAATATAATAAATATTATATATAAAGTATATAGCAAGATTTCGAATAGATTTTTGTCTTTTAATATATATAGATTAATTATTATTTAAAAATATAAAGTATTAAAAATAATTAAAAATTAAATAATAAATAACTTTTTTAATGGCAACAAATATTTTTTATATTAGTTTCAATAATTTTAAAAGATAATTATATTATTTTTTATTTTTATTTTTTTATTTATAATAACATAATATATAATAACTTATAAAATAAAATTTATTTTTTTAAATGACTTTTTAAATAATCATATAGAGATGTGGTTTTTTGGGGGTGGTTTCCCCTAATTACCCTAAGTTAGTATGTGGACCTGAAAACATTTTTTTGGCTATATATACACATATACACACGCATGTATAAATGTATCTGTCTATAGTTGAAATGTCTGACCTATTTTTTTGGGGATATGTGCCTAACTCATAAAGATATTACAAAACACTATTCTTAGTAAAAATACTAATTATTACTAGTAGTATATTAGTAAGAGAAAATAAAAAGAAAACAGAATGAAATTGTTGACTTTAACCTTTCAAAAAGAATAATTGGGGCAGGTTTGTTGTTAGGTGTGTGGCAGTATTATTAAAATTTGGTAGTATATATGAATAAAAAGGAATCTCTTGTATTTTCTGTTCTTTCACACACATCCTCAAAGAGTTGTTAGCGCTGATAAATCTAAACTTTCGAAAAACATAATCATGTTTGAATGGAATTATCAAGAATAGGGAAAATACTTTACATTATTTTCTGTATCTTGAGGCTCTACATGATTAACTACATTTTGGCTAATTTGATCAAGCTGACAATTTCTGTTCTACTGTTGAAGTTTCAGGAATTTTGTTTTCTGGGAAAAAAGAAGCTAACTGTTATGCGTCATATTCCATACCGAACCAAGAAAAGTTCGATAATACCTTTAAGCATCCAAATTTATATACATTGAACCATATAACTCTTTATCCTGATTAACATATCATATCTGCAAAAATTACAGGGGTCATTAATATCTCTGTCTCTCTGATTTAGATGAGAAACATATCTTACCATCGTACCAAAAGCAAACCGACGACATAACCATTTGGCACAAGATCAAACCGGTTATGGAAAAACACAGAATTCCTTTTCATCATCTTGGGTGAAAAGGAGAGGGTAACTTTTGGAGATGTGAATGCTTAACTAATTATGCAAGACAAGACCAAAGACATAATTAAGATCGGTCCAAACCCGGTTTAAGTAAACCCGAGACTGGACTCCTCAGCATCATCAGCATCGTTGCAAGTTGCAACTGTAAACTAAGCTAAATTAAAAAGTTGCAGAGGATCCATCGCCACTGCTACTATCCAAGAGATCTACAAGAGTAATCTTTCCGTTGCTGCATCGGTCGAGTTTGTCAAACTGTTTAGAGATTGGAATTATGTCCTTATCGGTTATTTTCTCCATCTCCTTCAGTTTGTAAATCACATATTCCGCTTTACTGCAAACACCAAAAACCCAGAAGATATCTCAGATTAGAGCTAGCAAGCAAAGCATATATATATATACATGTCCTGAATCCAAAAAATGCGTCTAAGCCTTCCCTTTTGCAGTCACTCAAACTATAGATAAAGCTGAAAACATCATAATGAAGAAGATCACAATTGAAAATTAAATATGCTTTGGCATCTCACATTCCACAGATCTTCAACTTAGCCTAAGAACTTAAACTATGTATTTGCACAAAAAGATTCAAAAAAAAGAAGTGCAGAAGATGCAATAACTAAGGAATCTAATAACTAATGAGCTATGAATGTTTTTGTTTTAAAAGATCTGACATTAAGGACAAAGCTTTTTTGGTCTCCAAAATGCATATTTTACATGGGTGATCACAGAATTAATTCCGAA
Source organism: Eutrema heterophyllum (assembly GCA_002933915.1). NCBI lineage: Eukaryota > Viridiplantae > Streptophyta > Magnoliopsida > Brassicales > Brassicaceae > Eutrema > Eutrema heterophyllum. The sequence continues at coordinate 43,285 of PKMM01008798.1, read as the reverse complement.
AATCGGTTTAAGATTCAATCAAAACCTTAAGGAGTGTGTCAAATCATATAAAATGGATAAGGAAACGAGTCAAATACCTCACACAGCCATTGTTATCAATATCTGCAGCGAAAAACTGAGAGACGGACATTGTCTCACGAAGCACTTTCTTTGCCCGTTCTCTATTCCTCTTATCCACTCTTGCCTCAGCCAAAAACAAGAAAGCCCGAGCCACGGCTAATGTAGACACAAGCAGCCATATCGCAGCAAAAAGCCTACCGGGCAATGTCTTAAAAGCCCGATCTCCATACCCAACAGTAGTAACCGACATAACCGAGAGATAAAACGAATCCAACAAGTCGATCTTCTCAATGAAATGCATTATCCCAACACCAACAGCAATGCATAAAACCACAACACCCAATGCCAAAGCCACTTTCAACCTAATCCTCATTCTTCCTTTCTTCACATCGATTATATACGATCTCCTCTTATCTGGTTCGTCTCTCCGCTTAGCAGAGTCTAACATATAGCTCTCTTGAAGGTCAAGAACATAAGAGACCATCCCACTAAGCAAAATATCGATGAACCCAAACCCAACAAGCACGAACATGATCGAGAACAGCTTCGTTACCACACTGTTCGGAGTGATGTCTCCATAACCAATCGTGCACATTGTAACGATACAAAAGTATAACCCGTCAACAACGGGATGGGTTTGATTCACTACGTAATGATCACGATTCAGCCAATAGATAAGCACACCTAAAGAGAGATACACAACGAGAAGAGCAAAAGCTTGTCTTACGACGGAACGTGATGACTCGAGATCTTTTTGTTCACGAATTGGGTGATGAAAATCATTGATTACGGCCATTGCTGGTGCGGTTTTGGATCGGTGGAGTGCGTGGCCGTGATAGTGATTGCAATTTCGATCGGAAAACCATGGTTCGGGTTGGGGTGGGAGGAGAGGATCTAGGGTTGAGGAATCGGAGAACGTAACGGCGGCGGCGGCGGCGGCGGAAGACGACGGCGAATGTTTCTGTGAGAGAGAATCGAAATATTGAGACGAATCTCGCGGCGAGCGTGAAAAGGGTCCGAAGATTAAACGGTCTTTAAACTCCGACGGCGTCATCGGCATCGGAATCGTGACTTCGCCGTCTTCCGGTAAGGGAAATAGAATCGGAGACGGTTTTCTCATCCTAGGGCTAATCATGTATTGGAGTAATGGGTCTACGTTGTTGTTATTACCGGCACTTCCGTCGTTTGCCATCTGGTTTCTCGCCGGAAAACAGTAAAACCGGTGGGGGTTTTCCGATTTCAGCTAACGAATTTATCGGAAAATCGTTTCCTGTTAGGTATATACTCGGCGATTCGAGCGCTTGTAGGGCTTGAAGCTAAGAAAGGTAAGTGGTGGGACGTAAAGAGTGGAAAACCCGAGAAAAGAAAGAAACTTTATCACAAGGACCGAAGTCGAAGCAGAAATGGCGCTTTCTCAGTTTCTTGTGGCTATTACATTTACGAGAGAAATCAATGGTTTTATTATATATTCATCACATTAAATATGATATGATCTTGTTAAACATCGATGCTATTAAGCCTATTTAATTGCAAAATATAGGGAATGTTCTTCAGTAATAAGTAAAAAATATATATTTTTTTAATATATTTTTCAGATGACAAAATACACATGCTGACTGTTATTTGATTTGGATTTCTTTTAACTATTTGAAAAAATGCCATCTATTAAGTCTAAATTGAATTTGACTCCTTTTTTGTCAACATATTTCATATATTAAATCAATTTTGGTCGATAGATCGATTGCCCCTACGAATAATATATGCTGTTTGGTTTAGACTCAAATGAAAAAATAAGTAATTTCGTGCTCATGCCTGTTTTGGAAGGAATTTGATCCGGACATTTAAGGTACGAGGGATCAATTTCAAGCCGTAAATACAATAAAATTAACTATAAATATACCAAAAAAATTTAGTTCCGACCAAAAGGAGGGCCAATTAACAAGATCTTCAACCATCTTCAATCAGTCTGAGCAATCCGTCTCAAACCGGATCGACATGATCCACTTCTTTATAAGGCAAGACATTCCCCATAAGAGGCCTTCCAACTCTGCATGTAATGTTGAGAGACTTTTACGACATCTTTGAAGTCCATAAAAACTTTGTCCCATGTTATCCCTTAAGACACCACCCAATTCTGCTGACCGGTCCATAATTGATCCAAAAAGCATCAATCTGACATGTTGGGATCTGGAAGACTTCGGGGGATCCGCCGTGATATCTTGGAGGTGAGGCTCGTCCATCTTTTTTTCACAGTCTTTCTGGTTTGCAATCCTCTAACTCTCTGCATCCAAATAAGCAAGTTGGAGGGTGTCTGCTGGGAATATCTCTTTGCTGTTGAAGGCCTAATCGTTTCTTACATTCCATATGTACCAGATAATATATGGATATGAATTCTTTTCTGGGTCAATAAACCCATGTTTTTTTATCTCCAAAATAGGAAATCCATATTTGATTTAACTATTTGGAAAAAAAATGCCTATTAAGTCTAAAATGAATTTGACTTCTTTTAATTTTGTGATAAATATGATAATGCAATGGATAAAATAGCCGTATGCAGATTTGCTCTCTTTGAATGTAATTTATGTATATATGCTTCACGCTGGGTGAAAAAGGTTAATTTTAAAATGGAGGGGTCAAATTGAAAAGTTTGAAAATACTATTATTAAAACACTCCTCGCGGCTCGACCGAAGAAAGAAAATAAATAATATAGGGTCAAACTCTGTTTGACAAAACGGCACGGCGTCTCTTTCTTATTTAATAGTAAGATGACCCGATCTCGATTCATGGAGCTAAAGAAACAATAAAACGGCAAGATGTGTCGTTTTATCAAAATCTCACATGACGTGGTTTCCCGGATTAGATAAGTACAGCTCTCAATTAAGTATCTAATTAAATATGTGTAGAGATTAGTACCAAACATAAACACATGATTAGATGTTAGCTCAACTATAAAATTCATATTATTGATACACAACTTATTTAGCACAGTTAGTTTGTTGTCAGTTTTTTTTCTACTTTTCTGTTTCCAAGTTTTTGGTCTCTTTCTTTGCCACCTAATATGGTTAACAGATTAACATATGTAACGTAGGGGCGTTATCATGGGCCAGATTGTCCAAATCGGTCGGCCCAGATCAAGTCCAGGACCGGGGTATGAACTTAACGATCTTTAATGGTGAGGTTTATGTCAAGACTCAGACTCAAGACTGAAGAGTTTTTGTTTTTTTTGTTTTTAAAGAGTAAAAAAATGGTAAGAAAACAGTTTTTTAGAATACAAGAAGGTTAGCAAGTAAACAAGCCAGCCATTGAAGGTCTCACAAAAACCCTCATAAGACCTTACCCTGAACCACAAACATACACACCGCCATTTTCACACCTCGGAATCGTTCCATCGCTGCTCGGAAATGAGAGGTGGAAAGTAAGGGGAAAGAAAAAGCAAGGCATGGAGAGAGGGATTTGATTTTGATCAGTAGTTGTTGGGCCATAACTGTTGTTGGGTCTGTTTAGACGCGTCTCTAGCGTTTTGTTGTTGTTGGTGTTGGTGATGGAGATGCTCTAATGACATTGTAGCTTGTGAATGGTAAGGACTCGCATAGCCATGTCCTCCAAAATGCTGTTGTTGTTGCTGTTGTTGTTGAGACGGCTGCTGCTGCTGCAGTGGTTGGGCTTGACGGAAACCGGGAGGCTGCTGATTCTGATGACCTGGGAAGCTGTAATATCCGCTTCCTGGAACCAAACGCGAGTTGGGTTGTTGTCCTTGATGCCATGCTGCTGAGTTTTCGTTCTGCGAATCAAAGCAAAACAAAGAAGCTACCGGTTAAGGTTTGTGAAACAGAGATTGGCACAACCAACACCGATCCAATTTTTTCAAACCCGAAATTTGTCTATATGCCAATCAGCACCAAATACAATTTTAGCTATAACATGATTATTTATATTTCTAGTTATTCTTTTATCCAAAACCAAACTAACCAAAAACCAAACTGAGCCGATTTTTCTCAAACCAAAACCGAGCCAAACAAGATTTCAGTTCTAATTCGGTATAAACCAAACCAAACTACACATCTAAACCCGAACCAAACCTAGAATTGAACCCCATTTTTTGCAAACAGAAATGGTATAAAACCCTCCAGCCGACTTAACCGAGAAAACCGAATGGAACCATCAATTGCTCACACGAACAAGACTAAAATATGAGAAGAATTTGTTGGTTTACCTGCTGCTGAAGTGATAACGCCAAGTGATTGCTGTCCTTAAACTGTGAGCTCAAGATATCTTCGTAGGAGTTTGCAGCGGTAGTAGGATTCAAAGGGAAGTTGTTACTCAAGGGAGCGCCACTGCCGAACCCGTAGGCAGAGGGAGGCGGAACAGGAGGAGCGGTTGCTTGAGTTTTGTATTGCGGAAGCATAGACTGATGGTTACCAGTGGGAAACGCTTGTTGAAAAGCTGAAGGCATGTAAGGGTTGTAACTCTGTGGCATGAATGGATAGCTTATCAAATTACCATAATGCCCTAAAGGCATCCCAGGCTGATGAGAGTATGGGTTCAAGGCAAGGTGTTGAGCAAGAGCTGCTGCTTGTTGTCCTGCACCAGGCATTGCGTTTTGAGGAGAAATACTTGCAGCTCTTAGTGCCTGCAAAAAAATATTGTGTAAGCAATGATATTAACAGGCAAGCTAGGAGTAATGTTTATGGAAAAGAAAATGCAATTGACTACCTCTGCCATGGATATTGCTGGACCGCTAAGTGAAGAGGGAGTGGCGGTGTTGTATTTTGTAGGGAAAGGCGAGTAGTGAAGATCGGGTTCTCTTGTATCTTGAATGCCTGATGGTAGCAGATTGTTGGGTAAAGAACTTGTATATCCTTGCTGCTGAACATGATGAAAAATAAGACGTGAGATCTTTTGAGTGAACTTTCGATCACGTGATGGATTTTGTAAAGCTAAATAGCGGTTTTTTTTACCATTACGTTGGGGAAGGTATCGAGATTCTGCATCTGGGGATTTGTTTCTGATGGAGGATTCAACTGTTGGCTGTCTTCAAATCCGTAATCTGCCGAAGATGAAAACTTGTACTGATGATCTTCTTGAGGAGGTTCATGTTGCGCCGCTTCTGTCTCAGAATCCGAGGACGCATGGTAATTCCGGGCAGTTGAATCCATTTGATAGGATGTTTGTTCATCAGTAGCAGCATTCCTTAGTTGTTCTTCTTCCTCTCCATAGTAGTCAGCGCCGGGGTGTCTGAATGATGAATCATCCTGCGCTTCTAGAGTTTCCTCCAAGTTATCATTCAAGCCACTAGCTTGGCCAGATCCTATCCGGGGGCCAAAACTACCAAACATTAGGTGCGAGCATTCCGAGGTATGGACTTGCAGGTGATTGGGGATTATAACTGCAGGTTTGTCATCTTTCGGTAATGTTTCCTGCTCTTCATCATTGTCTATAGTAAGTTGCTGAAAACCGGTAGCAACAGATGCAGACACATCTTCGGCTGAAAATAGTGGAAACAGCAAACAGAATTAAGAAACATGAACAAAGAGGAAGAAAGAGCTAAAAACAAGGCTCACACAGAGAATTAAAAAATAAAAAATCTCACCTCCATTTTCCTCAAAAGCATGTCGCTCCGCGTTGTTGTTTTCGTCGTCATATAGCGAGGAGTCTCTAGAATCATCATCAAGCAAATTTCTGCTGGATACTGAAGTAGACAGAACCTGCTCCGCATTAGGAGGAGAAGAAACTGGATTTTCTTTTGTTTCGCGGTCCTCGTCATCCAAATGAGTGTTATCCAGATGTTGAGACTCGCTAAATTGGTCGGGGGATATATTAGATTCAGCAGATGGTTTCAAGAGAGACGATGATGGATAAGAAACATCTTGCTTCTCAATTGAAGGCCATTCATCCTTCAAAGGGGCTTTGCTTCCACTCTCTTGAGTCTCTGATGAACGAGGCACAGCGACATTCTTCTGATGGAGAGGCCTACCCATTTTCACAATATCAGCCATAGTTCTCTGCCCCGGGTTGGCATTGACCCAAGCGGATTGATACGCAGGAGATGGCAGCGAAGACGAAGTAACTGCATCACTCGAACCTGTCAGTGCTTTCTTAACTTCAGCGTTTGTAGGATCANGATGGATAAGAAACATCTTGCTTCTCAATTGAAGGCCATTCATCCTTCAAAGGGGCTTTGCTTCCACTCTCTTGAGTCTCTGATGAACGAGGCACAGCGACATTCTTCTGATGGAGAGGCCTACCCATTTTCACAATATCAGCCATAGTTCTCTGCCCCAGGTTGGCATTGACCCAAGCGGATTGATACGCAGGAGATGGCAGCGAAGACGAAGTAACTGCATCACTCGAACCTGTCAGTGCTTTCTTAACTTCAGCGTTTGTAGGATCACTGCAAAGCAAAGGAGATACACTAAGCTACCACAAAATAGCGACATTTTTAACAAAGTCATATACGAAAAGATCACATGAAGAAAAGAACCTGTTCGATGGAGGTTGGCGCCCGAGGACACCAGATGAAGAAGAAGAGCCAGCCCAATGATTACGGGTTCCGTTTTCTCTTCTGTTTGCAGGTACAACTTGAACACTTCCCGACTCTGAACAAGTTTAGACATTTTTTTAGATTACCAAACCACAACCATCAGAAGAAAAACATAAACTCTCTCTCTATAGCAAAATTGCAAATTGTTACCATTAGAGTTAAATCTGTTTCCGCCACCTCGAGTGGTGTTGTAGCTATCATTACCGCTACTTCTAGCTCCACGATTTGGGATGCTACGTGTCCAGGACTCTGCTGGATCTTTGGTCTGACCAAAGAGACAAAACAAGCGAGAATAAGACAAAAAAGGAACTCATCATCTGATACTATAAGGCATTAGATAAAACAATCTGCACAACTTACCTCTTTCTTCTTGTCTCGTTTGCTCTTCACCTCGTGAAAAGTATCTGAAAAAGTTTAAAACGAAGCAGCATTATATGAAACTGAAATTGAACAAGCCGAGAATATATAAAAAAAATCAATACCAAAGAACAAACATAAGAGAAGGCAAAAAAAAAAAAAGGGAGAAAAAACTGATTTTTATGTTTTTTCCAGAAACAGGCAACAATGAAAATTCAACCAAATCCCAAAAAACATTACTATTTCAAGAAACATAAGGAAAACAAATAAAGTTCTGACATTCTCTTACACAAATCTTAACTTCTTAACATGAAAGACAAATTCTTCAAAAGCTTAAATTATTGAGAAACCCTTTGAAGTTTTGATTTTTCTGGGGGGGTTTTTGCTGTTCTACTTCCATTAAACAAATTCGAAGCTAAAACCCACCAAAAAAAAAAAAAAAAAAGAGAAATCCTACGGAAGCTTGAAGAAAGAAAGACGAAAAAAACCTTGAGAAAGGAGACGATTAACGGTTTCGTCAGGATCCATATCGCACTCAACAAGCATCGCATAGATCTCTAAGTCAGAACAGTTCACGATCTCTTTCAAACTCTGAACCACCTTTCTCGAAGACGCCGGAACACCCGCGTTCGCGTTACTAACGCCGCCACCGCCACCGCCACCGCCTCGACCGCCCATTTTTTTTCTCTCTCTCCGGATTACCGGAAAAAAAACGAATCAGATCTGAAAAGGAAACTTCTTCGACTCGCGCGATTCGTTCTCTCGAGCTCCCACAGTCGCGATTCTACAGACAAAAAAGGATTCTCGATGTGACGATGTCTCTCTTTCTCTCTATCGCTTTTGGCTTCAAGTTTTGGAGAAGAATTAAAAAAAAAAAAACCTCTTTTTATGCTTTTGCTCTTTGGGTTTGGGGCTAATGGTTTTGGGAAAATGGAAAAGATTCAAATTTTGGAAACTATGTAATGAAAAATGGTAATTTGGAGATAACTACTGTTAGTTAATTAACAAATTTATTTTTGGTAGGTTAATTACTTTTTTAAAAGGCATTTAATTACTTTATAAAAAAAATTTCTCCAGATTTCGTTTAAAGACAAGTTAAATGTTTTGGATAACGATGAAGCAGTTTACATATTTAGAACAGTTGTTGTCTGAGATTCGATTAAGAAAATAAAATAATAATTGAGATTTGAATTTTAGATTCGAGTAAATGAAGTGCACGCGCCGAAACAAACGCGTGGGAGAGAGAGGATCTGAGTAATTGAATAATGGGAATATTGGATAAGGACGTCGTTGCGGGCCTACATAGAAAATACACGTAATATGGGCCTAAAGCCCATTAAATCTAACTTTTACCAAAAGCATGGAGACATGAAGCTATACATTTTGGGAAGGACTCTCTCCTTATTGGTATACATTTTGTATCCAGTGAGATAAGCTTGTGTTATCTGAATGTTGAACAGTATAAAGTGATCGTAGCCGTCACTTTCGTCCAATGGAAAATCGTAATAAGCTTCTCTCATTCACGGGAAATTGTGTTGAGAAAAAAAAACAGAGAGGAGGAAAAACCAAAACTCCTGGTTCCTGATCAGGTCGGTCTTCTCCCCCATCGTCTGCTTTAATCATCACTCCTTTCAAGTTTTTTCCACACTGAAGTAGCCTGAACAAAATGAAATAATGAGACAGATGTTGTTAATTTATTTGACTTAATTAGGGGATGTGTCCATTTCTACGACACATCTTTGCACACCCTCCATGTGTGGAGGTGGGATGTGCACTTCTTAAGGCCCTGCCCAAATCAAAATCGGTCTATCAAACGACCAAATCTCATTAAGTCCGACCGTACGCCCTACCGGAAAAAGGGGGAAATCACCACCGAGGCTACTGAGTAAGCTACTGAGTAAGGATCGGTCAGTCTGCCTTGCCCAACCGTACGACTTATCCTGTCCGGCCGTACGACCTACATGAAAAAGGGGGAAATCGCCACAGAAGCTACTGAGTAAGGGTCGGTTAGTCTGTCTTGCTCAACCGTACGACCTATCTTGCCCGGTCGTACGACATATTACATACAATATCTCTAATCCACCGTCTTAATCTCACTATAAATAGTGATGTATCCCGTTGAGAACAAGATCCGTAATTTGTCATAAAAGCTTTGAAACAATAATCTATTTAAGCAACACCGATCTTCGATTATCTTACAATTCGTTTAGATTACCGAACTCGAATATCCTTTCGTAGTTCATTGTCTAACCGACCTATTTCCTCTTTGTAATTGTCGAGCTACAAGTTTTAAATAAACTAAAGTCTCCAAACTTCTCCTTCTTGATTTTTACCGATTTCCTCCTTGTTACATATCGGATACAACACTCCAGTAAATCTCTTGAGTTGCTTGCTATTTTTGCCTTTGATGCATTCTTTTTTATTTTTGGACCATTTTCTTTGGCAGGTTGCTGCCATTGTTATTAGAGGCATATCAAATAGTATTTAATCTGACCAATGAAGTTGTAACAACCAGACCAATCCCGATCTCCAAATTTATACTCGGGTTTCTTCCGACAGGTTGCTTTCAGTTGACGAGACACACCAATTGTTACTCTTGACATTACAACGCAAGATATATCGAAGAACAGCCTTTTCTCTTCAATACCTCGGAAGAAGACTCGTTGGTCTAAAAACTTACTTGTGTTGAATCATACCAACAAAAATTCAATAACGTCACAGTTTACGATTAATTATAATAAACCGAATCAAACCGAAGTCATCTTTTTTTCTTTTCTTTTTTTCCGACCGAGTTTAACCAATTCCATGGAACTTATATATATATATTTTACAAAGACAAGATTTTTTTTTTTAAAGTAATAATAATAAAAAAAAGCCTCTCGGTGGTCACCTGACAATCTGTACGTGTGGGAGAGAAGGCAAGCAGTTAGAAAAAAGCATTGAAGCAAGAAAAAACAAAACGTGGAAGAACGAAAGAACAGAATCTGATAGTAAAAAAAAAAAAAACGAATCCCAAATATCAAAAAAAAAAAAAAAAGAGAAACCTTTTTTTCTTTCTCTTGCAAATGATAAAAGAATCAGCTTCTTCTGATCGAAAAAACTCACTCCTCACTCTCCAATTATGGCATTCGAGAGCTCTTCATCAGCTGCAAGCAACATGAAACCTCTCGGCGGCGATTCAAGACCTCAAAATCCCAATACTGCTCAGTACTCCGTCGATGCTAGCCTCTTCGCTGATTTCGACCACTCCGTTTACTCCGGCAAGTCTTTTAACTACTCCAAATCTGTAATTTCACCGCCTAGTAACGTTCCTGATGAACTCATCACAGCTTATTTGTCTAATATCCAAAGAGGCGGCCTTGTTCAGCCATTTGGTTGTTTGATTGCTGTCGAAGAGCCTGGTTTTAGGATACTTGGTGTTAGTGAGAATTGTATCGAGTTTCTTGGTCTGTCTCTTGCTTCGAGCTCTCATGCTAACGAGTTTAAGGTTAAGGGTTTGATTGGAATCGATGCGAAGACGCTTTTCACGCCTTCTTCAGGAGCTTCTTTGGCTAAAGCTGCTTCCTTTACTGAGATTTCGTTGTTGAATCCGATTTTGGTCCATTCTAGGACGACCCAGAAGCCGTTTTACGCTATCCTTCACAGGATCGATGCAGGGATTGTGATTGATTTGGAGCCTGCCAAATCCAGTGACCCGGCTTTGACTCTTGCTGGTGCAGTTCAGTCTCAGAAACTTGCGGTTAGGGCGATTTCTAGGCTGCAGTCACTTCCCGGAGGAGATATTGGTGCTTTGTGTGATACTGTTGTGGAAGATATTCAGAGACTTACCGGTTATGACCGTGTTATGGTCTACCAGTTTCATGAAGATGATCATGGTGAAGTGGTTTCTGAGATTAGAAGATCAGATTTGGAGCCTTATTTGGGTTTACACTACCCCGCAACAGATATTCCTCAGGCCGCTCGGTTCTTGTTCAAACAGAACCGTGTCCGGATGATTTGTGATTGCAATGCAACTCCGGTTAAGGTTGTTCAGAGTGATGAACTCAAGAGACCACTTTGTTTGGTCAATTCTACTCTAAGATCTCCTCATAGCTGCCACACCCAGTATATGGCGAATATGGGCTCTATGGCTTCTCTTGTACTCGCAATTGTGATCAAGAGCAAAAGTTCAAGCAAGCTCTGGGGATTAGTCGTGGGTCATCACTGTTCTCCTAGATACGTTCCATTCCCATTACGGTATGCTTGTGAGTTTCTGATGCAAGCATTTGGACTTCAGCTTCAAATGGAGCTTCAGTTAGTGTCACAGTTAGCTGAGAAGAAGGCTATGCGGACACAGACCTTATTGTGCGATATGCTTCTCCGTGATACCGTTTCCGCTATTGTGACACAATCTCCAGGTATTATGGACCTTGTGAAGTGCGATGGAGCGGCTTTATATTACAAGGGGAAATGTTGGCTGGTTGGTGTTACCCCTAATGAGGCACAAGTTAAAGACTTGGTGAATTGGCTGGTGGAGAATCATGGTGATGGTTCTACGGGTTTAACTACTGATAGTTTGGTGGATGCGGGATACCCTGGTGCCCTCTCACTTGGAGATGCAGTTTGCGGTGTGGCTGCTGCGGGAATTTCTTCAAAAGATTACTTAATTTGGTTCAGGTCCAATACTGCAAGTGCAATCAAATGGGGAGGAGCTAAACATCACCCAAAGGATAAAGATGATGCCGGAAGAATGCATCCAAGGTCATCGTTCAAAGCGTTTCTTGAAATTGCAAAGAGCAGGAGCTTGCCGTGGGAAATCTCCGAAATGGAGGCTATTCATTCCCTGAGGCTTATAATGAGAGAGTCATTTACCAGCTCTAGGCCAGTATTGTCTGGTAATGTTGTGGCAAGAGATGCAAATGAGCTTACTTCTTTTCTGTGTGAAATGGTTAGGGTGATTGAAACGGCAACTGCGCCTATTTTTGGGGTTGATTCTTCTGGATGTATCAATGGTTGGAACAATAAAACCGCTGAAATGACGGGATTACAAGCTAGTGAAGCCATGGGGAAGTCACTTGCCGATGAGATTGTTCAAGAGGAATCACGTGCAGCTCTTGAAAGTCTCTTGTGCAAAGCCCTACTAGGTTATAAAAATATGATATTCTGGATACAAGTTTCATGTTATGCTCTTTGAATGAGTGTTAACGACTAACAAAAACATCCGTTTGTTGTGTTATTCAGGTGAGGAGGAGAAAAACGTAATGCTTAAACTGAGAAAGTTTGGTCACAACGATCATCCAGATTCTTCTTCTGATGTGTGTGTTCTCGTTAACTCCTGCACGAGTCGGGATTATACAGAAAAAATTGTCGGTGTCTGCTTCGTTGGCCAAGACATCACTAGCGAGAAAGCAATAGCAGATAGATTCATCAGACTGCAAGGAGACTACAAGACTATTGTTCAAAGCTTAAATCCGTTGATTCCACCGATATTTGCCTCGGATGAGAATGCTTGTTGTTCAGAGTGGAATGCAGCCATGGAAAAGCTTACCGGGTGGTCAAAACACGAGGTGATTGGGAAAATGCTACCGGGTGAAGTTTTTGGAGTTTTTTGTAAAGTGAAATGCCAAGATTCACTCACAAAGTTCTTGATCTCTCTGTACAAAGAAATTGCTGGTGATAATGTTCCAGAGAGTTCACTGGTTGGGTTCTTTAATAAGGAAGGGAAGTACATAGAGGCATCCCTAACCGCGAACAAAAGTACAAACACCAAAGGCAAAGTTATCGGATGTTTCTTCTTCTTGCAGATTATCAATAAAGAATCGGATTTGAGTTGCCCAGAACTGAAAGAGAGTGCTCAAAGCCTCAACGAATTAACTTACATAAGGCAAGAAATCAAGAATCCTTTTAATGGTATCCGATTTGCACATAAGCTTCTTGAATCCTCAGAGATTTCAGAGAGCCAAAGGCAGTTTCTGGAGACTAGCGATGCTTGCGAGAAGCAGATCGCGACAATAATCGAAGGCACAGACTTAAAAAGCATCGAGGAAGGGTAAAGCATAACATTTGGAATCTTCATCTCCTGTTGTTTTTATATTTTGCATCTGAAAATCAAATTTTTTTTTTTCCACGGTATCAGCAAGTTGCAATTGGAAACAGAGGAGTTTCGACTTGAAAGCATCTTGGACACAATCATTAGCCAAGTGATGATTCTGTTGAGAGAGAGGAACTCACAACTCAGGGTTGAAGTCGCCGAGGAGATCAGAAGTCTGCCTCTATATGGTGACAGAGTAAAGCTTCAGCTCATTCTTTCTGATCTTCTGCGCAACATTGTGAATCATGCCCCATTTCCAGATAGTTGGGTAGGAATCGAGATCTCACCAGGCCACAAGCTTGCACGCGACACTGATCGCTATATCCATCTACAATTCAGGTAAACGTCCAAAGAAACAACTGAAAAATGCAACCAACTTTTTTGACAGATTCTGTGTTTTCCACAGAAAAATGCTACATTTTTTACAGATTCTGAGTGTTTCCACCTAAACAATGCAGCTGCTTTGCAGATTTTGAGTGATTTTAACTAAATGTTCGATGTTAACTTGTCGTAGGATGATACATCCTGGAAAAGGACTTCCTTCAGAGATGCTAAGTGATATGTTTGAGACTCGAGATGGATGGGTAACGCCTGATGGATTAGGGCTTAAGCTTTCACGAAAACTGCTGGAGCAGATGAATGGTTGTGTGAGTTATGTCCGAGAAGACGAACGTTGTTTCTTTCAAGTGGATCTTCAAGTCAAGACAAGGTTAGGTGTTGAGACCAGAGGAAGAAAGGCTGGTTCAAGCATAAAGTAGAAATTTTGAGTTGCAAGGAATATAAAATTTGATGAAATTTGGTCCTTTTACGTTCTAAATATAACCAAATGTGTCAATCAAACGAAGTTCTCATTATATATTACCAATAAGATATATCTTAACCATCCCTACGTACATGATTCAGCTGACCAAGAAAAAACAAAACACAACCATCCATTTACATGTCTAGATCAGAGGACCCTGTCTGATTCCAGAAACCAAAAAGCCCTTTAGGACCCTGTTTCAATTCCCAGCTCTAAAGTAAACCGAAAAAGCCAATCTTAACCCGAGAAAACCAGGAAAAACAAAAAATTCTAAAACTGCTATGTAGTGCTTTGACTGCGTCTGTTCATCATCATTATCATCGTCATCTCATCCTAAAAACCGAATATTTACGTTTTAACTAGAGGCAATAAAGGGATTCACTTGAATGTCAGCTTCAATGCGTGCTCTTGCTGGCAAGAGGATGAGCAGCTGTCGAATTTGATGCCTCGAGCTGCAGATGCTCCAGGTCCAGGATGATCTAGTCAGGTATAGATGTATGAGTCAACTATTTCATCAGTAAAACACAGAACGTATAATGATCATGTCAAGGCCATGTGTTTGTTGTAAGAGGTTGTTTACCGGATAACTAGATTCTGGTCCATCAAAGACAATAGGGTGGCATCGCCTGTCTTCGTTCATTAAGCTTGAGTTCTGGAAGTGAGAAATGAGTGCGGTTTTACCTTGGATCCGTGCATAAGCCAGGGAAGCAACTTTCTCGCTGTTGAACTTATCCCATTTTTTTCCATTAAAGGCCTATGAAACAGATTAGAATCATAAGGTCACCCCCAAAAATTTCCATATCTCAGAAACAACATTAAAGACTCAAATCAAGTTTTGTACCTCGTACAATGCAATGATGAAAGTAGGAGACACCATATTGATAAATGCATAACCCACATTGCATTTATTCTGCACACCAGAAAAAAATAGAAGAACATCAAAGTTTTTTTAATTACATGATGTCAGAGATTCAACATGCAACCAAGGTGGTCTTTACCTTGAAATCAATAGGCAAATATAGAAAATCATAAGTGCCTCTGTTTGTCTCGTCGATGGCAGCTAACAGCATCTTCCGGGTATACCTGAAAACAAGGAAAAAGATCAGTTCTTTCAGATCCCACAACAGTAAACTGACCGGCGCATAGCAAAATCAAAGGAGAACTCTTACTTATTAGGGATGTTTTTTATCATCAAGGTTGTCCGTAAATCTTCACCGCTCATAATCTTACTCAAGTCAAGCTGAAACTGTTTCTTGCTGTCTACTTGGTTAATGTTACTATCAAACTGTTGGCTCCTTCCATCCTCCCATGGGCCGTCAATGGAAGCCATTGTTGCAACAGGCCATGGGTAAGAGCCATTTCCCATAAACAACTGACTACGTCTTGGGGAAGATAGCATTTTGAAACTTGGGGACCCAGTTTCACGCATGTTTCTTGGAGCTACATTACCACTTGCTCCTCGGAAAGCTGCTGAACCAATTGTTGAAGTTTCAGGCGACCTCGGAAAGAATCCAGATGGCGCAGATCCAACATGATGGTGCTCGTGGGTGGACCCGTTTTGAGTTGAGTACGGAAACCTGTGAGCTTTTCCGTTCATAGGCCAAACTGAAGAACTAGGGCTTCCCCACAAAAATTCTGATCCAGATAGTGAATCCACATGACCGGGGTTTGAGTTCAAAGAACCAAACGAGGAAGCAGTACCATAAGACTGTGTTTGCTGAAAAGCAGAAACTTTGTGGCTTGCATTATTATAGCTGCTGCTTGAAAACAGATGATCCAAGTGACTGACCCTTCTTCCTTGGTCATTGCTCATCGATGCGGCTTTTGTTGGGTTTGCTCCTTGAGAATGCAGAATTGAAGAAAGTTCTGAAAAACGGATGTTTGTTGGGCTCAAGTTTCTATATATTGGAGACCTGCTGAAACTTTGTAGAGGACTATGATCAATAGGGCTGTTACCCCAGTGATTCCCAGCGGGAGATCTGGCTAAAGGCGAATCAACGAGATTCAGGTAGCTACAGGAATCATCTTGCTCAAATTCCGGATTCATTTGCAACATCATGCTGAAGAAAAAAAAACAAAACAGAAGATTAGTCCACAGTTTCTTCAGTCAATTTTGTTAGTATCAGTAAACTCACTTTCGACGAGCACCACCAGGACGACTATGTTCAAGCTTTATACGCTTTCCAGCAATGTCAGTCCTGTTCAAAGCTTTGAGAGCTGCATCAGCGGATCTAACGTCAAAAAATTCAACAAATTTGTGATGCCTCTTATTTGGTGTTTCCCGTATCTGCTTTGTCAGAACAAATAACTTACACAAACGTTAACCATTATGCAGGTCTTGAGAGAAACCTAAACCTCAAGAAAACAACAGAAAAAAAAAAGCATCACCTCCTTGATCTCGCCATAAGCTCCGAATATGTTTTCGAGGTCTCTGTTAGAAACTGATGGAGCCAAGTTGAAAACCACAAGAGTTCCTTGATTAACATCTTTCTCAGATGGATTATCCTATAAAAAACATATATAAGAACAAAAAGAGAATGGAAGAGTAAAAAAGAAGAGAAATGCAGGGATGTCAAACCTTGGGGATTGAGAAATGTATGTCAAGTTTCCTCCGTTTGAGCAGCTTGCTTTGTAACGCACGCATAGCTGCTCGAGAAGCACGGATATCGTAATAAGAGATCATTACAAATCCCCTGTGTTTGCAGGCTGTATACAGAGTTCGGATATCTCCATATTGCTGCCAAGAAAGGAAAAAAAACAACCATAAAGATCCAATCTTTCAGCAAATAAACATCCAATTCTGGATTCTGTATCCTCAAATTACCTCAAAAAGAGCTATCAATTCTGAATCCTCGACGTTGCTGTTAATATTCCGAACAAACAGAGTCCTTGAAGGGTGTTCACCATAGGGATGTTCGCCAGCAACCGATCCCACTCCATTTTGGAAAATGTTTTGAGTCATACCATTGTCAATTTTAGAATCAGCAAAACTCATTCTTGGGAAGCCCTTGTTTAAACTGTCATGTGGGTCAGTCTCCAATTCAATACCTCCTCCGCTACCAAACAAATCATAATCTTCCAAGTCATCCAATGTAGCTGGCAATGAAGTTAAGTTTAAATCATCCATTAGACCAGCCAAAAGCTGTTCCTCATCATCGGGAAGCATGCTTCCGATTGGATGAGAGTCACGATCATCGAGCATATTGTCAAAGCCTCCATTGAAATGGTTTAACCCGGAAGCAATTTCATCAGCAGACTGATGGTAGTTCTCGCTAGGATTGACTGCAAGAGATAACGATTAGAAGATAATGCAAATGTATGACAATTTAACGGCGACTTAGGCTACTCGGAAAAACAGTTTTGGGTACATACAGTAATGGTGTGGAAGAAGTGGTAGAGAGCTGGAAAAGAGGAAGGCATCACTTGAAGCATGGACATCAGGTCTTGAGAAAGTTTCTTTCGGGATATTCATTGCGAAAATATCAACGAAACCTGCACTTTTGTATTAATTCCGCTTCTTTCGCAACAACGAAGAAAGATGTACTTTTTCCAAACCTAATGTAGGCAGATTATCAAAATATGAATTCAATTGTCCTGGTTGATTCGAATTAGAGATGAACAAGTAATTGCATGGCACCAAGAAATCAAATTTTCTATTTTTTTTATCGATCATTGCTAGGTTGGATACAATTTTCAAGAACAGGGGATGAAAAAATCCAGTAGCAGTTCAACAAAGCCACAAGGAGTGAGTCAATCTCTATAAACCCTAAACTTTGAGTTTAAACTCTAATCAAAGTCTAATTTGGGATAAATCATCATCATCATCATCATCAGAGACGTTACCACCAAGACCTATGCATGTATACACATCCGATGCAGCTACAGCTAATTCCGAGGAATCGAACAGGAACAATCAAAAGCAAAACTAAACGGACCTTGGAAACCAGAATAAAAAACCCTAATTTCAATCTCGAAGAAGCTTAACAGTGATCATCCAACTGTTTTTAGATTAAAAGAAACCAACTTTCTATTTCACCCATTAGTTTTTAGCAGAATCACGAGCAAACTAATTTACGCGAGAGCGAAAGGAATGAAAATATCAATTTTGTTTAAAAATCGAAACTTTTTATAAAAAAAAAAAAAACTCAGAACCTAAAATATCGAAACTTTAGCAGAGGAAAAGTAGAAGACATTGGAGGAAAAAAATGAAAACCTTAAAACGACTTTGGTTTTGTTTGTTTTTCTCACGATCACACGTCCCGAAACGCTTTCTCTCTCCCTATGTCCCTGTATATATATATACACACACATTTGTAAAGCAGAATATAATTTTTATTCGCGATTTTAGATTTTCTTTTCAAAGCATTTTAAGAGAATCTTTAATTGGATGGAGAGAGAGTAATGAGCCGAAGAACGGCGAATGATTTGAGTAACGAAGGACCAAGTGGGGAAAAAAAATCAACTCCATTTAAATTGTTTTTTGGAGTCCGACAATATTTATCTGTTTAATTATGTTTTAAACTTTACTTGATAACTAGTCAAATAAACATTGGACGCACCGTGCTTTCAATATCCTAACTTAATTTGTATTAATACGGTCATAGTTTGTACTAATACGGTAGGTGTGAATACAAAATTCTAACTTGAATTTTGAAATGGAGTTTCAAATTGTTTAAAGATTAAATTTTTCATCATAAAAACTAGATAATTTAGACTATATATAGCTAAAAGAGCTCGTATTTTAAAGATCCTCACAGTTTAAGTTCGAAACATTTTTTTTTAACACTGATTAAATTTTATTGAAATAACCACGAAGAAAAATACAATAGCCGGCAGAAAAAAGATATCTCTCCGAAGTCAAAAACTAACAGATAACATGTATATCCCTGAAACCAAAAACTCGATAAACGAAAAACTATTGCTCGAAAAAATACAGAAACCAATAGTGAAGCTCTCGAGGACACTAGGTTAGTCGGAGAAGTGCTGCCGAGAGGATCTACAACCGTAGACGGAGAAGAGCAGAGGATAGAGGCGCGATGAATTAACCCCACGAAAATCAGAAACAACGGATGAGAATCTAAATCCTACACACCTAATCTTCTTCCGAAAAAGACTAAAACTAGGACTATGCATCCCACAAGAGGTTAGCCTTACAAGAAGAAATCAAGAAAAAGACCATGGGAGAAAACATTTTTATTCAACTAAACTAAATGACGGTGGAAATATACTAATTTCAAAGATTCAACGACCTAAAGGAGGAGGATAATTGAAAACTATTCTAAACAAGACAACACAACTTTACAGGCACTTCCCTGAGATAAACGAGAGCAAAACCATAACCCTAAANCACAGCGCCAGTGAGAAGCATTTGACACCAAAGAAGCAAAGAACCGACAAGGCTTTTTTGTGTTTCTCTCTCGATGGCTAGGGTTTTTGTTTAAGCTCGAAGCTATAGTACTAGATTCATATATAAAAAAATGTCAGTCATGAACTACATATTATTGTAAACAATAACTCATTAATAATTCATTAATATAAATCAAAAAATAATTTAGTAGAAATTAATAATTGAAAATTGAAACTGCATGTTTTATAAGATATTATTTTATTCTCAATAAAAAGAATAAAATAAAATATTACATATCAGGATTTGCTGCATATTATATAATCTTTTCATATTTAAGTTTGTTATTATTACATAGGAGGTTTGCGACAGTAACAAAGATCTTCATTGCAAGTAACAAAGTCTTCACCTATTAACTTGCAATAGTCAAGGCAAGCTTGACGACAATTATTTTTACTAAGGGGTAAAGCCGCATGTCTTTCGTTAGCACATCCACACTTGTTGTGCACACACTTGGGTGTTTCACATTTTAAGTGAGTACAATCGGAGACATTTTTGCAAGACTGTAGTGCCAAAACTTGAGTATCTGTGAGATTTAATATGTTATATTATGATATATAATATTGATGATGAAAATGACGATGGTGATGAATATAATCAAACATAACATTTTAAAACATCTTACATGTTAACAATAGTAGAAGACCGATGAATATCAAAGAAGTTTTCTCCATTTTTGTTGAATAAGTTTGTATTTTTTTGTGTGATTTTGAGTTGTTTGTGTGACTAAAATTGAGGAATTGGAGACTATTTTTATAATTGTAAGAAAATAATTTGTTTTCCTTACCATCACCAATATAATCTGCAAACAATTATACTAGTCAATTTTCCTTTTTTTGGTTAATGTTTAGTCAATTTTTTTTTTGTCAATGTTTTATTAGTCAACGTTTGCATTATTTTTTTTAGTGAATATAATACTTTCTTTATCTTTCTCAAAAATTTATACTCCTTCCATTCCTAAAAAATTAAATTTGTAAAGTTTTCACACACATTGAAAAACAATTAATGTTTAGTCATAAATATATTATTTTCTCTCACAAATATTTTTCCATAACTACTAACCAATAATAATTCAACAATTTCAAATATTTTCAATTAATATCTTTAAAAAGTTTATCATCTATTAACATTAACTAATGTGGAAACCCCATTAGTCAAGTGGTTAACAGTGGTTAACCAAAAAGTTCATTAATGCTTCTACACCAGGAGGTCTGGAGTTCGATTCCCAAAGAATGCAATTTATGCAGATTAATGGAGACAAACTTATAAGGAAATCTTCAATGTGGTGCAAATGGAGCCGGCAAAATCGTAGCCATCAAGGAGTGTGTGGACTTGACGACTCCACATGATGAAGTTAGAAGCATTCATCTTTGTGATATTGGTCATATTGACGTTGAGAAAAGTATATCCAGAGACAACAATGGTCTCAGACGAAGCAGCCGGAGAAGAAGACATGAGTGATAAAGAAGAGATTTGCGTGAAGAGATTTGAAAAGAGAGTGACGGCTAAAGAAAAGTCTAGGTTTAAGGATCATGCTCTGATACCATTATATGATTAGACGCTTAATGATCTTATTAGAGAGTAGGGTTACAATATATATACAAGAGATTACTAGAGTACTAATTAAAATTATAACCTTTATGTACATTACTCTTACATTGAAAGTATATGTCAAGATCGTAGCCATCAAGGAGTGTGTGGACTTGACGACTCCACATTATGAAGTTAGAAGCATTCAGCTTTTTGACATTGGTCATATTGACGTTGAGAAGAGTATATCTGGAGACAGCAATGGTCTCAGACGAAGCAGTTGGAGAAGAAGACATGAGTGATGAAGAAAAGATTTGCGTGAAGAGATTTGAAAAGAAAGTGACAACTAAAGAAAATTTTAGGTTTAGGGATCAAGCTCTGATACCATATAGGATTAGACACTTAATGATCTAATTAGAGAGTATCTTATTATATAAAGCTGGATCTCCCAACGTGATCGTGACACGTAAGATCATTTTCACTCACGAAATCGTGACATTTGTCACCGTTAATTTAGATATTGACATGTGTCAATTTAATTAAAAAAGTAAAAATGAATTAAAGTAAATATTAAAAAAGTTAAACTAAAAAAAGACAATTTAAAAAAAACAAAANATAATAAAGAAAAGTGACAAAAATAAACTTTAAAGTTTATAATATACAACCATGACCAAACTTTAAAAAAGAAAAATTATAAACATACGACCAAACTTAAAAGTTTATAATCATTTCCATTATGACAAAAGGAAACTTAAAAAAAGAAAATTATTAATATACAACACGACCAAACTCTATATAATAATCTACACATTTCTAATTAATGTGTACTTCCATCTTTTAGTTATCTTATTCAAATTTTAAACAAACAAATCATGAATTGTGTTGTTGTTTATAAGATCGCGACTGTTGATACCGAGTTTAGCACAACCCGATAATCACACAAGATTTGGCCGAGATGGCCGGTGAACCAGGTCGGTCGTCCGACCATCAGGGTTCGATGTGAGATCGACGTGAAGGTCAGCCTTGTCTCGACGACGATGAGGTAGGACGGTGGAGAAGAAAAAGTGATTTATAGTTGAACCCCGAAGGGCTGCCTACGTACCTCGAGGTGGGGATCAAGCCAGATCGTAGTTCACACGGAGTTCGACGGGCTCCGAGTTACAAAGATGGTGAGTAAGATCGGCATCGTGTGGGCTTTGTGTTCGTCATGCTCGTTGCTGGGCATGCACGTTGGTCGGCTTCATCATGCACGTTGGTCGGCATGTCCATGATTGTTTGGTATGCATGTTGCTTGGTATGCAAGTTTCTTCTCATGCAAGTTGTTCGTCTATCTTCCTTATCGTGAGAATGGGCTTATCTTTCCGTGGTCGTCGTTTGGTATCGTGCTCGTCAAGCACGTCATTGTTCTTCTTCAAGCTCGTAGCTCGGCCTCCCCTTATTGCTTGTTATTCACGTGATTCCTTCTCTCTTGATGAGTTCGGTTCTCCTCCCTCGGCGAGTTCGTCCTTGGCGAGCTTCTCCTCGGCAAGTGTTTCGTGAGCTTATTCCCTCGTGGTCATTAGGATGAGTTCGGTGATGAGAGTTCGATCACCAAGTTCCCGGCGAGCTGGGTTCTCTCTCGTTTGTTAAGCTCGGTCCCATATATTTGGCGTATCCCACGAGTTCGGTATGTCCGGCGAGTTCGGCGTATTCTGGAAGTTCGGCATGTCCCGCGAGCTCGGTGTGGTCTCATGTTCGGCTTGACCGTGAGTGATCTCGTGATCGCGTTGTCGTGATCATGAGCTCGGCGCGTCGTGGTTGTGAGCCGGGCGTGTCGTCA
>PKMM01008624.1:0-21080 GCA_002933915.1 Eutrema heterophyllum | reverse complement strand
CAGAAGGTGCAGACTGTAGAAGGTGCAAGCTACACAGCATATTGCATAAGGTGCAAGCTACACAGCAGACTACAGAGGGTGAAAGCTACATGTAACATCCCGATTTCTTGTATATGGTGGTGCATGTTAAGAGGCTTATAAGAATTGATTTGGCTACCTATGTCACCAAAGTGCACTTATCTTTTCGGTCACTTGTCCACAAAGAACTCTAGAGTTAAGCGTGCTTAAGCTAGAGGAATTTAAGGATGGGTGACCTATCGGGAAGTGATTTGCGGCACCATTCGAGTGAGGTCAAAACACGAGAAAAGATCGCGTGGTGATTAACTTGTAGGGTCAGTAAACAAGTCTTGGAAGCCTCCCGGACTAGCTCACCGACCGTCGGACGATGGTGGGGCCCACTAGCCGAGAGAGGGCGTGAAGGCCCACAGACAGTGACAGTCGGGGCATTAAAATTGGTATCAGAGCCTAACTCAAACGAGTGTGGAGTCATGTGGGATCACATCGTAGGGGGTGACTATCTTGGTGCCTCCATAATAAATCGGTCTCCTTTGCCCGTGGAGGTAGCCAACACATCGTTGGTGAACCACGTTAAATCTGTTTCGTGTTCTTTACGTTTATAGTTTATCTTCTCGCACCTATTACAACAAAAACCATCCAAATTGTTGCAAGTTTGATGACCGGGCTAAAGGTTTCATCACAATCAATGTCCATTTCTTGAGAGTTTCCGTAATAAGCGCCATGGCTTTTTATAAACAAATCTAATTTCTGCATACGTGGAGAAAATAGTAATTGCAGTTTTGTAAATACGTTTTTGTTAACAAAGAGTTAAAAGACTATTATGAGGTAGAAAGATTTTTTAAGTAATTTTAAAAAAGAATAACATTTTTTGTAATAAAAAAAGGTTTTAGAGGTTATTTTAGTACATCTCCCTTACCTTCACATCTAATGACACTTGTTGGAAAAATAGAAAAAAATTTGAAAGACTTCAAATAATTCAACTTAAACAAAGACACAATATGAAAACTGGTGATTTACACCAAAAGTCACTTTCTCCACTTTATCTTACAAATAAGCATTTTGCACTGTTCCTTTTTTGTAAATCCGAAATTGCCCCCATGGTTAGGGGAATGGTGGATACAAGGTCGTGGATGGTCAAGAATCTGAGTAAAATAATTATTACCCCATCAAATTTGTTTTCTATTTTTTTTTGAAATGTGAAAGACATAAAACAATTTTTTTGGTAACAATGAATGATAATTTTATTTTTCCTACATTTTAAGATCCATTTTGCTATAGTTTTGATGTGAAACAAGAAATCTTAAAAAAAAAAAACAAGAAATTTAGTCGTACGAAATTCAGATCGATGTGTACATGAAAACGTGGACAAGAATTCAGATCGACATGGGCAAAAACAAAAGGTAGCACACGAATCAGAATAAGGCTTTCACAATTTCACTTTTGTGGCTATTTTCATGTTTGAATTTTACGGAATTTATGTTATGTTTTTATGCACTCACATAAATGCCACTTTTGTCAACTCCTTTGTGATGAAGAATACCCATGTGGGCACAAGTGCAAACTAAGGTTTCTCATACAGGTGTCTTTCTCATCAATTATAGGAATTGGGTTAGATCACAAGATATATATGGACAACATATTTTGAAAACGATCACTTAATAGTAGCAGAGATAAAATATTTGTGGACTAGTTAATGCGGACAACGAATTGTGGACAAAGTTGCGTGGACAACGAAGAAACCATTATCTCATCACACGCTTCAAAGGTAGAATCTCGATCTTTCAATTTTAAAATATGGTGGACTAGGTAGCATGAACAATCAAAATTGAAAGTAGAATATGATAAAATATAATAATTGGACAAGCAAATTAGATATGGTAGACAAATGCCAATGGACAAGATACGGTCATCCACACATGCTCATCCACGCCTTTTCGTCCACACATGTCCATCCACACTTTCATTGAAGATTCTAGTAGACAAGTGCCGATGGACAAGATTCAGTCATCCACATATGCTCATCCACGCTTTTTCGTCCACACATGCATGCCCATTCACGCCTTCCTTGGTGATTCTAGTAGACAAGTGCCGATGGAAAATATACGGTCATCCACATGCTCATCCACGCCATAAACTACGAACGATCAATTTTTCATTATTATCGAAGCACATGGGCAAGGGATAACTGAAATGCAAAGATTGGGATAAAAATGATGCAGATTTATCTCAATCTTACATAATATCCATTACACAAATACAATGAAACAAGGTAGCAATAGCAAATAAAATTAAGAGTGAAACGTTAATCATCTTTTTTTTTTTTAACACTGGTTTTCATTTCTAAAAAGAAGAGGTACAGGAGCAAAGGATACCAGTAGGTATCTTACAAACAAATTACAGTCTCAAAAACAGAGTACTATAACAAAACTCAACAGAGGAGCTAATGAATCTCTAGGGCGTGGGCTCCCCATAAACATATACACAAAAGCCTCAATTGATTCTCAAAGACGAAGCAGAAATTCTTCAACCCTTCTGTTCTGGAATCTTTCTTCAGAACACAAAAGGTCCTTCAAGAACCAAGAACAGACATCAACTTTAGCCTAAATGTCCATAATTCCATATCTAGTGATGAACTTTTATTGTGCACAATAATGCCATAACCTCAAGTAAACCAACTTTTACATGAGGCATTCACAAGCACTTCAAGAACCTAATATACTAATTTAACCATGAAGTAAAGAGCGTTGAGTTGAATCCATCACCAGATTCCCTAACATTTTTACTATATTAGTAATACATCAAACTATACTCAGTCATCGGTGTCCTCGTGTAGAATTTAGTCAAACTAGTACAATAGACAAAGAATTTACTAAGACCAAAGTCAAACTCAGTAAAGTTCTCCGAATCTCAAAACTTGAAATGCTTTAACAGAAAAAAAAACGAAGAAGAAGTAGATTTGGTTCCTTTACCTCAGCTTGCATACCGGCATGGCGTCGAACGCCACTTGCATCATACATCACAATCAAGCTAAACCCTAAACAAACAAGAAATAATGAATCTGCTACTCCATGGCAAAGCGCGACAGAGGTCGTCAAAGCCATACAAAGCCACCGGAAGCATATAGTAGACGAAAATCCCATTTCCTCTCAATGAAGAAATTGATAACCATTTTACTCGATTGCGCAAGGAACCATGCGAAAACAGCTGAGACGAATGTCGAATTCGCCGAGAGCGTCGCCACGAAAGGGTTAATCTTTACCTTAGCCAAAGCCGTGACGCTCAAAAGGGCAATCCCTAATCCACCGTTGTGCTTCAGATCTCCGGCGAAATTCTCGGAAAACGCCGCCGTATCGTCTCTGTAAGCTCGAAAAAGCGACATCCATAGCCGGGATTGAGACGAAACCAACCCTTTAATCGTTCGAATGATTGGGCGCAAAACACAAAAAGGGTTTAACTGGAGACAGCGATTACTAGCATTGCAATCATGTTTAGGATTCGAGGAAGCCAAAGGGGATGATTTACAGCTTAACGAGATGGTGTTGGGAGCTTCGAACTTGTGGATAGAAGGTAGCTTAACGAAGGAAAGATTAGAAGAAGTGTGTGCTATGAGAAGAAAGAGGGTATAAGAGTCTTATTCTGTAATTAGAAAGTACAAAATGGAATGACTCCTCTCAAAAGTGTTACTAGAATGACTCTAATTTTTAAGTAAAAAGACCTCAAACCCTTGATTATCCTCAATAATCACAGATCTGCCATTTTAAATTAATTTTACAAGGAAAAATAATTGATTTACACAATCATCAATTAATTTATAATTTAAATTAGATTTAAGAAAATTATATCAACTACATATCAAATTTGTCGATTCACTTTCCTAAAATCAAATCTATTTCTTCCTAAAATCTCTCATTCACGTTTCTCAACCTTTTTCTCTCAGACCCTCTGCGATTGTTTTTGCCCTAGCCGTTGTTGCAACTATCACCGTCGTTCGTTTTCTCTTCACGTGTCGTCTTCTCTTCCGGTGTCATCTTCTCATCTTCTCTTCCGGTGTCGTCTTCTTTTCCGGAGGAAATCGATGAGTTTTGTCATCCTATCACCGTCGTTCTATCTCTCGGCGTTCTCTCTCTCAGCATTTTCCGGTGTGTTTTCCCACAACAAATCTGCCGTCGTCTCTGTCTCTCGG
Organism: Eutrema heterophyllum; assembly: GCA_002933915.1. Classification (NCBI taxonomy): domain Eukaryota; kingdom Viridiplantae; phylum Streptophyta; class Magnoliopsida; order Brassicales; family Brassicaceae; genus Eutrema; species Eutrema heterophyllum. The sequence continues at coordinate 16,879 of PKMM01008624.1, read as the reverse complement.
CGGTGTCGTCGTCGCCTCTGGTCTCTGGTGGTCGGCAGAAGGTCAGGGTGTGGGTAAATCTCTCTCTCTCTCTCTCTCTCTCTCTCTCTCTCACTTTTCCACCTTTTTCTCTTGCTTTCACACTCTCTCTCTTTGTTGGGATTGTGTTTTCCTTAGATTTTGTGTTGCAAATATATGTTTTGCCATTAGCGTTTATTGCTATGGTGATAACTTCGTGGGGTTATGTGTGTGGATCTTGTTTGTAAGTGATAATTTAAGTCCCGATAGATCTATTTGCTAGTTTGTTTTCATGAAGTATTTTGCGAATTTCTTTGGTAGTTGTTTCAACTCTTCCGTTTTGATTGTGAGAAAAGGGGAAACTGATAAATGTGTTTCCTTATTGTTCATAGCCGCCGTTCGGAGTTTCTTGGAGGAAGGCAAAGAGTCTCGGCATTTTACGGAGGAAGCGAAGAGTCTCAGCGTTTTATGGAGGAAGGCAAAAAGTCTCGGCGTTTTACGGAGGAAAATGAAGAGTCTCGCGTTTGTGGCAGATTTTTTTAGCTGCGATAGAGTTATTTACTATCTCAGATGCATAATGTTTTGATGGCAGACTTGTTTTACGTATTACGAGAAACTTAAAATTTTGTTGTTACGATAGAGTTATTAGATTTGTTTTACCTATTGCGGCAGACTAAACATTTTGTTTATACGATAGAGTAATTAGGCATACGACATATTTAAAATATATTTATAGCATACTTATTACTCTCTCAGTACCCTTGTTGTTATATGACGTTTTGATGATAGTATTGTTTTACCTATTGCGGCATACTTATATTTCGTAGCAACTAATGATCTTCTTCCAAATATGACTACTACAAGTAAAAAGATGAAGTATCCTCAGCGAGAATACAAAGAGGAAAAAGCACCAATTCAACAAAGAAGTATCAAACACATCCTCGTACAAATGATGTTAAATACTTAAAGAGTAACACAAATCCTCCACACAAAAAACAACATGAAATTGATAATAAATCTACTTATTCTACTATTTTCTTGCATTTTTTCCTACGAAATCATTCATCTATTACATTTCTAGCATAATTTAGTGTATTCACATATGTATCATATTAACAAAGTTTCTTTTGTCTATCGGTATTGTATATTGCAAATGTGTGATTGTGCTTCCATCAAAAAGTTCACTTTTTTCCGTATCGGCAACTGCAAACGATATTGGAAATATCTTAAAATTGCCATCTTAAGCTGTTGCTATGAGAAGTGTCCCTTTATATTTACCCTGCAGATATGACCCATCCACAACAACTACTTTTCTTAGGAAAGGAAACTCTGACATACTTGCACCAAATGCGATGAAGAGGTACTTAAATCTATCACTACCATCAACCTCAAGACGGGTTAGTGTTCCAAGATTATCTCTTTTTATCATGTGTAGATACGCAAGTAATGTTTCATACCCTTTCTTGGGAGTTCCTCTAACTAGCTCTCGGGCAAATTTTAGTGTCCGATGAGCTTTCCAATACTTCATATGTGTAGCAATACACAATAAATATGTCACATTCAATATAATAAATCTGGCATAAAAAATAAATAAATCTGGCATCAAAAAATAATTAAGTCTCACGTGACGTAAATTTACCTTAATTCCAAAATGAAAGTTCATCAAGTTTGTTACATGACTGGGCAGAACAGATGATTCAACACCACCAACATAATCCTTGTACAACACCATTCCAAGGAAATCAACATACCTTGTAGTTTTATTAGCAGCTAGAATTTTGCAGCCTCTCGCGTTATCGACAACAAATAGCCATCTGCAATTCTCAAACTGCCAGCGACCACATACAAGAATCACTTGCTCCATAGTAGGAGAAGACCTCTTATAAGTCGTCGAAGGGAAGAACTGAGAAGAACGAGAAATCTGATGATGTTGGAGAATAACGGCGGCAACCCTAGCGCAACCAATGTCGCAGGTGGTACTGTAATTTCTCAGATTTTTAAGGATAAAATCGGGATATTCACACCGTAGTAAAAAACTGCCGTAAAAGACAATTAAATATGCGGTTAAAAGTTTACCACCACATGGTTATTCTAGTAAGACTACCATCACTATTCAATAAGTCTGTTATGAAATGTCTACCACCATTGTAAGATATATGTCTGCCATCGATAAGTCTACTGCCAAAAAAAGGTTATTCTAGTAAGAGAACAAGTATGCTACCATTAGAAATTAGAAAGTCTGCTATCAAATAACTTACTTTTTTTTAAGTCTGCTATAACGTAGAAAAACCCTGCCATAACGTAAGAGTCATTCTAGTAATTAAAATTGATGACAAAATAAGTCTGTTTAGCGTAGACTTATTTATTTTCATTAAAACTTTGCCACCATTAACTAAAGTCTACCACCACGCGGATAAATAACTCTGTCAAAAAATCATAAATCTGTGACAGATTTGTATCAATAGATTTTAAATCTGCCAATTTTTTAATAAATTTGTGGTGTCGTTTGGTAAATTTAATAAAAAATCTATCGAACAAAGTTAACTTTGCCAATTGAAAATAAGTCTGGCAAAGAAAAATATTTTTGTCACGTCGTATAACAGATTTTGTATATAAGTTTGTCTACTGTCATTACCTCTGTCATTCGGAAATAAATATGTTATGTCATAAGACAGACTTATATGTTTAAGTCTACCGTCTCGTATTAAGTCTATCACCCGAAACAAAAATCTGCTAAATTACAATAACTTTACTACCAATATCTCGATAGATTTATTATGATAGACTTATTGAAAATCGAAATACGTGGTGGCAATATCGTAAATAAGTGGACGTTTTTGCTGAGCTGGAATTTAATTAGTAATGGCATTCCTGTAATAACGTTTTTGGTACAACATGCCCAAAAGGGCAGTATGGGTAATAACTTTATTAGAAACACCTTTCTCTTTCCTAAGTTATTCTAATAATTAAATCTAAAATTAAGGTCATTCAAGTAAATCACCCTTATTCCTATGAAAAACTTCAGCAACTCAAACTTAAACAAAATAATTGGTGCGGCAAACAATATATATATAAGATTTTTATTGTTTTAAGCGATATAAAAAAAAAAACAAAAAAAAAAACTTTCAATAGTTTTATTTAAGCTTCAAAATTAGTTTGGTAGATTAATTAGCTCTATCCAGCATCTATCTACTAAAAAGTTTTGATTTGTAAAAGATTTTCCGCATTAAAATCAAGTTCCTGCTTTTCTCACCGTTTTCTTTTCTTTTTCTTTTGGTAATTTTTGGATCTATCAATTTGTATGCTTTTACTTTTTCCGTACTCGAGCTCACAAGCGGTCTAAGCTTTCTCGTATTAGATCTGTTTGTATCAAGATTAGTCACTTTAATCTCATATGATGCTCACAACTCACAAGCCTAACGCTTTGAAAGCAAACTTTTTTCCATGTGTTTAATATAGGCTCCTTTTTTCGTAACTCGTAATGATAAATGTATAGTTCTAACTTTTTTCAACGCGACCGTTTTGTTGTGGTGTTCCCACACAAGACGTTTGATGAATAATGCACTTTCCCTTGAAAAATTTTGCTAAACAAGTGAACTCCGTACCATTATCGCTACGCACCATCTTGACTTGTTTGTTGAATTGTCGTTCGGAATAAACGCATAAATTTTGCAAGATATGGCTCACTTCCGACTTTTCAAGTAGCAAATGCGTCCAAACCGAACGAGAGTAATCGTCAACTATTGTTAAAAAAATATTGAGCTCCGTAGGAAGAAGCAACACGGTATGGTCCCCAAACATCAACATGAATCAACTCAAAACACTCCGTTGTTTTATTAGAACTTTCATGAAAAACATCTCTTGTTTGTTTAGCCCGAAAGCAAATGTCGCAAGGACTTGGGCTAGCATTATTGTAAATACAAAATAAAACGGGTAAGACGAAAGCGCAGAAAACGCAGGATGTCCCAACCGATGGTGCCACAAAGCTTGGTCATCAGATGCATCCACTTTAGCAGCTCGAACCGTTGCCACATCCGTAAAATAGTATACCCCATCATGTTCTCCACCGGGTCCAATCAGAGTCCTCGAAAAACGGTCATGTAAAACGCAAAGGGTATCAGTAAACATTGCAAAGCAATCTTTCATTTGCTTTAGAATTTTTGAAACCGATATAAAAGAGCAATTCAGATTCGGCACATAAAGAACATCAAACAGAGATATGCGATCTGTGAGATGAAGAACGTCTTTGCTCCTAGAAAAAGTGATATTGCCATCGGCAAAACCAACCGAGCACGGGGACGTGTCGACGATATCAGTTAGGAGCGAAATATTCCCAGTCATATGATGGGAAGCTCCTGTATCAATAATGACATCAACATGTTTCTTACCAGGTAACTTATCGGGATCGCTATTCGACTTCTCCTGAGCCATCAAAGAAATAGCTTTCCATTGCTCATGTGTAAAATCAGAAAAAAAATGGTGACATTCGGACTTGTTGTATGTGCCACAACAGCCTGACCATGACCCCAACCAGCGAGTTTAGCACTCGAACCACGACCTCTGCTCGTACCACGACCTCCTGTCATTGTTTGGCGCTCTGTATACCATTCGGGGTACCCATTTAATTACCAACAAAAGGCTATCTCATGACCCGAACGACCACAATCTGAGCAAAGCCAATTACCAGCTTTGTTACGATCACCACCACCAGAAGACTCCACTAGCGCATCACTGCTCAGTTCACAGCGAAAAGGAATTTCAGAATGTGGAAAATCCCGACGAGCTATGAAACCAATCGCATCTTGCTGCTGCTCACGCAATATGGCGACAGAGAGACGTTGTTCCTCTCGAATTACTCGAGAATAAACTTGCTCCAAATCTGGGGAAGGATCAGCATCAACAACCGACTGAATCACGTTCGCAAATCGTGCTTCATCAAGACCCATAACAAACTGATGCACCTTCTCCTCTTCACGTAGTATGGCGAACGTAATTGCAAGACCACACTTACAACCTCCACACGAACAAACAGGAATAGGTTTGTAAGTGTACAACTCATCCCACAATGCATGAATCTTCCCGTAATAATCAATCACAGGTTGCCCATCTTGACGACAAATCGCAATTTGGGCACGAAGATGGTGAACTCGAACTTTGTTCCCCACCGAGAACCTCGTCTTCAAGTTTTCCCACAAATCGTGAGCATTGGTGAGGAAAGACACATCAGAACGAATAACCATGGAATTCACATAACTCAATGATTCCAACTCGGAGCTATCAGCCGTTGGTTTCTTCAACGACCCGTCGATGAAACCAGTCTTCTTCTTCGCTTAAAGTGCATTGAGCATCTCAGCACACCATTCATTGTAGTTATCCCCTGTCAGAACAACCGAAATAATCATAGAGCATGGATTGTCTGAAAGAAACAGAGAATACGGAGTTACCACGACAGATTGTTCAACAACAGTAATCGAACCAGAAGTTGCATCATCACCAGCCATGTCTTCCAAGAGAAAGAAAAAAAAAACTCGATTCAACTGAAACTAGAATCGAGAAGATTGAATCTAAACAGAGATTCAAGCTTGAAAGAAAAAAAATATGAACAGAGGATCAACTGATCGAATCAAGAAATTAGGTTTCAGAATCTTGTTTACTCTGATACCATGAAGAACTTTCGCTGTGTGTTATTTTATTCGTGGTTACATGATTTTATACAAAGGAAAAGGAAGAAGCTAGTGGAGAGGAGCACAAATGGAAGGGAGTGGTTGACCTCCGACAACTCTTAATGGAGACAACTCTTAGTGGAGAATACTCTATTATTACTTTCTCTATTCCTACACTATTAGCCCAATAAAGATCACGACTAGGGAAAAATTGCAGAAACACTTGAAACATTCGTTCCTATCACATAACTATGAGTCTATGACCGTACGATGTATACTGGAAAATCTGAAATAAGGATCCCGTTTGGTGGATAAATATCTTGAATAATTTTTTCTTTTGATTACTCGAAATGAAATGTTTGACAGTGAGATTCAGTTAGTGTCACACTTTATAGGAGGATTGAGACCCCAAATGTAGAATGCGTTGGTGCAATTTGATCTGACTACGACTGCGGAAGCTCATCAAAGAGTTGTTGCGTTCAAATAACAGTTCAAAACAAGCTCAACTTAGAGTTCTTCGAGTCGTAATAGGATTGATGGTGGTAAGAGATTGATGGTGGCATTAAGGTGCCTAATTTCCGAGAAGGTGAAGACACGGCAGTTGGACATACTTCAACGACGGGTGCTTTGGGGGACAAGCAGACATTACGTCGTTCTTCTAGACCGAATGCTTTACATTGTTTTCATGTGGAGAACATGATCATATTCAAACCGCATGTCCAAAGAAAAATAGACATGGACTGTTACTTGATGAGGTGAAGTGAGATGATGATGCAGGCGATGAACAAGAGATTGGTGATGATTTGCCGGTGGATCGCAACAGTGGCGATCAGGGCACGATGTTGGTGACACGCCTCCAGTAGCACATGAAGAACCGTGATTTCGGACAAACATATTTCAGTCCACTTGCACGATTAAGAGTAAGGTTTGTCGGTATGCGATTGATTTAGGAAGTTGTATGTTAAGTTTCCTGGGTTTCCAACTCAAAACGAATTGGCAATGCGTGGATTGGCCTAAGCCTTATATATTAACTCAAATACCTTCTCACTTCCAATGTGGGATATATTCTTCACACGCCCCATCGAGACAATGACCCGTATAGCCATTAATCTCAACAATATTTCATTATATGATTAATTTCAGATTATATCGATCGGGCCTCTTTCGATGGGCTGGATCGATTTCGGTTCGGATTGGGCAGCGTGTGTTCGGGCTCTGATACCATGTTAAGTTTTATGGGCTTCCAACTCAAAATCATTTGGCAATGAATGGATTGGCTCAAGTCCCTTATATATTAGCTCAAATCCCTTCTCACTTCCAATGTAGGATATATTCTTCACACGCCCACTCGAGATAATGGTCTGTTCAACCATTAATCTCGATAATATCCCATCATAGGATTATTTTTGGGTTAGATCGATCGGACTAATTCGGGTTCGACCGATTTCAGTTAAGATCGATCGGGCCTCTTTTGATGGACCAGATCGATTTTGGTTCAGATTGGGCAGCGTGTGTTCAGGCTCTGATACCATGTTAAGTTTTATGGGCTTCCAACTCAAAACCAGTTGGCAATGAGTGGATTGGCCCAAGTCCCTTACATATTAGCTCAAATCTCTTCCCATTTCCAATGTGGGATATATTCTTCACATATTCTTCACATTGTCGTAACGTTGTATCAGAGGACGAGTGTCACACGTTGGGCCTAAGACGAGAAGATCACTTGGCTCCTTATAAGCTGACATGGTTGAAGGAAGGTAAGAAGATACAGATCACCCAGAGAACATTAGTGTCATTTCGATTGGCCTATATTACAAGGGCACAATCTTTTGTGATGTGGCGCTTATAGATGTGGGACACCTTTTATTGGGGCGACTGTGGCAATATGATTGCGATGTGGCTCATAGTGTGAAGAGTAAAGTCTACAACTTTGTGTGTCACAACCGTCGGATTGTGTTACTCCCAAGTCACGATACTTCATTGTTGGACGAATCACCTAACAAGGACGCAAATAGGGAACATAAGACACAAGATATGCATGATGCAAATGTTCTTCTTTGTTCCATTGCATCATGTGAAAATGAGTTTTCGGAGAGTGGTTTCGTCGTGGTTCTTTTGTTGACAGGCGCGTCTTCTCATACGGCAACACTAGTGGCATCTTGGATCTCGCGATTGCTCGATGAATTGGCAGATGTGTTTCCATGGGAATTAACTGAAGGACTCATGATATTCAGCATCCCATTGACCTGGTTCAAGGAGCAGCACTACCCAACATACCACATTACACATAAGACCCCCAAATTACATTTTTAACTTTCAAGGTGACAAAAGTTAGCATTTTAAACCTCAAATATATTACTCTCACACTTTAAACCTTCAAACCAATTATGCTTACACATAAAACCCCTAAATTAGCTTTCGAATTTGCGTCGCCAAAAAAAATGAACGAAACTGTTTAGTTTCCGATAAAAAAGTGGTGACATGTCTTTTTCTCTAAATTTGTTTGAAATTTCTAGGTGAAAATCAAAGAGGAATACAACCGCATGCGGGAATGGATATCCCCAGAGATAGAGCCGGCGCAATTCCCTAAAAACAAAGCCGATGGAAAACATAATTGCCTCGAAGACAAAGCTCTATGAAAGGAATTCGAAAGACCATTAAAAGAAAACTCGAACCGCTAATGAACAAAGGATACTAAAACCGACCTACAAAACCGAATCCCATCCACAACCTTTTCCAGACAACATTTAGACGTCGGACTTGTACCAAAAGATATGAGACTCGAGTAGAACCAAAACCGAAGAATGGCCTAACTGGATCCCAAAAAGCAGCAGCACTGGCAGAAACGAGCACAAGACCGAAACGGAAACAAAGCCAATAACTACTCCAAACATGGCTAGCTATTCTAAGGAACCGATTCACTCGAGAAGACAGAGGCACAAAGCAAAGAGACCTTGAAACATTGATTGGGAAAACGCCAAAAAGACCACCAACTCTTACACGCGGACACTCGCAAACCAGCCTAAACCATCTACATACAAAACACAGGTCACCTCCTCGCAAAAGAAGAACTAAAGATCGATATCATTATTTTGTATTGAAGCCAAACTCCAAACCTCAAAAAGCCTCAGAGAAGGACTGGTAGATGCCTCCACGGTGAAATACCATCCGAATGACATAAACCCAAAATCGAAACTAGTCGGACGCTAAACAAGTGGTAACGTGTCTATAAATTTATTTATTTTTAAATAAAAACTCATTTTAATTTGTTTTTAAACTCCAACTTGGTCGCTTCCCAAGTAGTTAGGAGATGGAAATTCATCGGAGAATAGGAGAAGAAACGGAGAGGAGATTTTTATTTTTATTGTGATTAAAATAAATAAATAAATAAAATAATGATTTAATTATTTTTTATTTAAAAATAAATAAATTTACATGCACATCACCTCCAATAAATTTACATGCACATCATTTTTTTGTTTGAGCAAATTCAAAAGCTAATTTTAGGATTTTATGTATAAACATAACTGATTTAAAGGTTTAAAATATAAGTGTAGTATATTTAAAGTTTCGTGAATGAGCTATCCTAAAACTAGATTTTGTCATTATGAAAGTTAAAAATGCGATTTTTCATTTTTAAATTCAAGGTGCAATTGAAAGTTTGGCGAAAAAAAATAGAAAAGAAAATAGAGAGAAGAAAGATAATAAATTCAAAACCCATTTTTTTGTGCTGTATGTTTATACATAAAATCCTAAAATTAGTTCAAAATCCTTAAAAAGCTAATTTTAGGATTTTATGTATAAACATATAATATGTAGACCCAAAAATCGCATGTATTTTTAAAATTTAAGCTGTAGCTTCTAAAATAACATTAAAGTATGATTGGTTGGGTTTTAGTGCTGTAGGCTGTGGAGAGACTCTACGGCCACCACCAATCATTCTCTATATTAAACTGCGATGTCTCGCTGTTGGATGATTTAAATACGGCGACGACTTGGATGGCTCATTCACGAAATTACCAACAAATTCCAAGTTGGGGAATCTTTAATATTTTATTTGGTTATTAGTTGTTTGGATAATCTTATAATATCGTCGACTTGACAAACGAAATAATGCTTTTCCTTTTCACATCTTAGTTTGCAAATCGCAATAAAGCTTTCTTGATTGCATTGTGAATCGTGTCAAGTGCACCATGGGTAATATTATCTGTTTTCAAATTCAATGCGAGCAAGTGTTGAATTGCTTCAGTAGTTGTGTTTGCGGCAAAGTCAATTATATTCGTAACCTCAACAAGAATCTGGCAGATCTGAGAACAGCCATGGAACTACTCAGTGCAAAGCGAGAAGATGTGTTGCTAAGAGTGCAGACGGAGGAGAGAAACGGTCTACAAAGGCTTAGCGTAGTTCAGGTATGGCTTGACAGTGTCCTGGCTATCGAAAACGAATTCCATGAATTGCATACTGCTTGTCTTGTTGAGCTTCAAAGGTTGTGTCTTTGTGGTATTTGCCCCAAAAATTTAAGATCGAGGTATAGTTACGGGAGAAAGGTTTTATTGATGTTGAAAAAGATTAAGCTATATTGGGATCAAGTTTTAGAAGTGGTGACTGGGCCGCCAGATATAGATGTGGTGGAGTTAAGGCCTTTACGGCCGGAAATTATTGGTCAGGAAACATTGCTCGTAAAGGCATGGAACCACCTCATGGATGATGGAACCAAGACTATGGGTCTATACGGTATGGGCGGAGTAGGAAAAACAACTCTTCTTGAAAAGATCAACAATAAGTTTCGTGGTGAAAATAAAGAGTTTGACACTGTGATTTGGATTGTGGTTTCTAAGGATAAACGTGTCGCGAAGATTCAAGATGAGATTGCTGATAGACTAGGACTGAGTGGAGGGGGATGGGATCGAAAATCAAAAAGCCAAAAAGAAACTGGTATACACACTTCAATGAGCCGCATGAGATTTGTGTTGTTATTGGATGACATATGGAGCAAAGTGGATCTAATGGAGATTGGAGTCCCTTCTCCAACAAGGGAAAACAAATGCAAGATAGTATTCACCACTCGTTCTAAGGAAGTGTGTGGAAGCATGGGGGTAGAAGATCCAATCGAAGTCAAATGTTTGGGATCAAATGATGCGTGGAATTTGTTTCGAAATAAAGTTGGAGAAATCACATTAAAATCACATCCAGGAATTGTTGAGCTCGCACGCAAAGTTGCTGAGAAATGTCAAGGCCTACCACTTGCTTTAAATGTTATTGGTGAGACTATGGCATCTAAGAGGACATTACAAGGATGGCATGACGCATTTGAAGACTTGAGCTCATATGCTACAAATTTTCCTGGCATGAAAGACGAGATTATTCCAATTTTGAAGTATAGCTACGATAATTTGAAGGAGGAGCATGCCAAGTCGTGTTTCTTGTATTGCGCTTTATTTCCAGAAGATTTTCAAATAGGTAAAGATAAATTGATCGACTACTGGATATGCGAGGGATTCATGCATAAAAAGGAACATGGAGAAAGGGCAATAAACCGAGGTTATGAAATACTTGATACCCTTGTACGTGGATGCTTATTGTTGGAGGATGTGGGGAATAATAATTCATATGTTCGTATGCACGATGTAGTTCGTGAAATGGCCCTATGGATAACATCGGATCTTGGAATTCATGAAAAAAGATGTATTGTGCTCGCCGGGGTTGGATTATCTGAAGTACCAGGAGATGAAGACTGGAAAGTTGTGAGAAGAATGTCGTTGCTTCAAAACAAAGTTGAGCAGATATCTAGCAGCCCCGATTGTCCTGAACTTACAACTCTCTTCCTCCAAGAAAACTACAAATTGGTAAATATCTCAGGAAATTTCTTTCTGTCCATGCCTAGGCTTGTCGTTTTGGATCTGTCTTGGAATAGGGCCCTCGACAGATTGCCAGAGGAAATATCAAAGTTAGTATCCTTGCGCTATCTTGACTTGTCACGGACAGAGATAAAGCGACTGCCTGTTGGCTTCCAAGAGCTGAAAGCGCTAATACATCTGAATCTAGAGTTTATGATCAGACTTGAGAGTATCTCTGGGATATCGCATTTGTGGAATTTGAGGACATTGAAACTAAAAGATTCCAAAATGTCCCTAGATACGAGCACAATGGCCGATTTGAAGCTCTTGAAATATCTAGAAGTACTAACCATAGACATAACGTCAAGTTTGGTTATGGAGCATTTGTTACAAGATCGCAGCTTGGTGAGATGTATTAAGGACATCTCCATGGAAAAGCTTCAGGAGGAATCATTCAGAAAATTGACTTTGCCAACTATGGCTACTCTCCGTGACCTCAGGATACAACGTTGTGCAATGGAGGAGATAATGATAGAGGGGACAGCATCATCATGGAACCAAAGTCTCCAAACTCCATGCTTCCCGAACCTCTCCAAAGTGTGTATACGACAGTGTAATGGTCTTAAGGATTTAACGTGGCTGTTGTTTGCTCCAAACCTTACTCGTCTTGAAGTTGGGTTCTCAAAGGAGCTAGAGGATATAATAAGCAAAGAAAAATCGCAGACAGGTATGAACGATCCTTTTCAAAAACTACAACATTTAGAGTTGTTTGATCTACCTATGCTGAACAACATCTTCAAGAGTCCTCTACCGTTTCCAGAATTGAAGCGTATCTCCGTGCGAAATTCGCCAAAACTGAAAAAGCTTCCACTGGAATCGAAAAGTGTCGTTATGGTTGAAGCACTTGTCATATATTACTTTGAAAAAGAATGGCGTGACGGGATTGAATGGGAAGACGAAGCCACTAAACGCCGTTTTGATCCTTCTTTCAAGCTGTGGTAACCCGATGAAGCCAAAGTTGGACTTCTAAATCTTCAGACAACGTATGTCCTATTGCTCTTTCTTTTGCTCTCCTCTCATTTTCATTGACATCCTCTTTGTTTTACCACTTTATCGTTCCTGTTTTTAAGTGTTACTTGAATTGTATCTGCTGTGTTTGTTTCACGCTGTATTTTGTTTGAATTTTTCCCTGGGATTTGTGTGACAAAAAAACTATATTTGGTTCGTACGAATTTTTTTTTGGTCATCTAATCTTTATTTATATAAAATTCAAATTACATAAAGTACATAAAATATAAAAATTATAATACAATAAAACAACGAAAGTGAATATTGCCGATTATTTTCTTCGACAAATTTTGCTTGCAATTAGAGAATCCACTCTTTCCTTCTTTTTAATCGCATTCGATCTGATGCGATTTTGATATTTGGCTATTGTCCATACTTTTCCTTGTTGTATTACATTGACTCATTCCCAATTAAGAGCTAAAGATGTTCTTCGAACAAGAACCCAATTTATTGATTTTTCCGATAGAAAAAGATATTGAGATTGCCAATCTTCAACGACTGTACGAATGTCGTCATACAACAAGGAGGGTTTCGCTCCAAACCACCGTTTCCTCCATGGCTGTTTCCATGGTATTTGTTTCCATAAAAATGCAATATCTAGCAAAATAAAAACTCCAAATAAAATCGCCATAGAATCATCAGATCCAAAAGATTATTCCGTTGACAGCGTGCTCTCATTTTTCCCCAAATTCCAATGATGCATGGGTCGAAAACCCAAATTACATCTCCAAACAAAATGGTGGAGATGAATAGAATCTGAGGAATACTCAAATCTAGCATAAAAGGATCTCTAGTACCCAAATTCAAATTGATGTCATCGTGCAATGGGAGGAAGCCCACGCCGGAGATGTCTGCGTTGTGAAGAATGGAGAGACACTGCTCCACACCGCCATGTAAAGAAACCACCGTCGAGAGGGGTTGAAGAAATTGGTTCAAAACCCGATAGAAAATCGCCAAAAAATTACGGTAAGTTCGATCGGGATATTCTCCGACAAACAACACCATAAAGAGCATGATTCTGATTATTAAAAACGGGATTAATCTCTGAGACTATGATTCACGATCGATAACAATAGCCTTACCGATCACGATTGAACGACGGTTAAAAATTTACCTTAACGATTGCCTTCAGAGAGGCACTAACTGTCCTTCTAATCCCTTTGCAGTAACAGAGCCGGCGGCGTAAACAAATTGATTTGCGTGAAGAACAACGATCACAAAGGTGATCGGATGAGAGAGAAGAGATAAAAAACGGTTATTGCTAGTTATTCGTACGAATTATTTGGATGTATTAAGAGTAATACCATACACTAACTAGCAAAAAATAATTAAAAAACTAGATTTTCACCCGTGCAGCCGCGAGGTATTTCTTTTTATAGATTTAATGTATCAAAATAAATTTTATAACGGGAGTTCATTATGTGGACATAATTTTTTTCTAATCCATCCTACAACGGAAGTTCAATATGAAAAGTAACGGTAATTCATTATGTGGACATAATTTTTTTAATCCGCCTTAGAACGGGGTAAGTTTTAATTTTGTTTTCTGATGTTTAGTTTTGGTGTTTAGACAAAATATATTTGTGGATGTGAAAGTTTGAGATGTGTTAACATTTTTATTATTGGTATAGAATGTATTATATAGTTTGCTAAAAATTTAATCCATAATGAGGGCGAGCGATAAATTTTTATTTATTTTTGTTATTTTGTTTTTTTTTTGGAAGAATGATTTGTTTGTTTTTGTTTTGATGTTTTGTATGGAAAAATATGTTTGTGTTATCACATGTATGATTCAAAATTAGTAATTTTAGCTACCCAAATTTCATGACCCGTTTTTGTCCAAATCATGTGTAAATAAGATTTATTCGCCAATAGTAACAAATTTAAGGGATATTCTAAGATCTTAGATAAGATTTATTGTTAGTATGATTTGATATTAAGATCCCGAGATAAGATATTAAAAATCTTAAATTTAAACAATTTGTTAGTATATATTATTTAAACAATTAATGTCTATATAAAGATTTTTTATCAAAATGTGTATGTTACATACTATATGAAGCTTTTAGTATTATTAAATTATTTATAGTGTTTTTGCTTTGCTATCGAAATATGTATCTTCCAACATAAATTTTTTCACATAGACATTGAATCATATGTAACATCTAGTAGTATACAATATGTATATTAATGGTAGTGAATGACATTGATCCGATATTCTTAATGGTGATGAATGACACTCGATCTATAATTTATGAACCAAATTGTATTCATGTCGAAGAAATTATTAACCAATATGGAAATTTTATGCGAGTATATAATTAAAACCTCATTAATGGAATATTTCAGTTAATGCAATTTTTCAAGGTGTGATTTTTCATTTTTCAAATTTAATTATCTACAAAATAACTGCACCAAATATATCTGTTTGGCAACAAGAATAGTAGTTATCCAAATAAATAATAGCCTAATAGGAAGGTTTTCCTGTTTGGACACAAAATGTATATCTCTTTTAATAGTATATATTAGTTTGACCAATTTAGCAATATTCAACGACATTATTCATCTGCAAAAAGACAATTAAACCCCTAGCTATCATCTTTCTCTCTCCTCATCACATTCATCTTCTTCTTCTTTCTTTTTCTTCTTCCTCTTCTTCTTCATTTTCTTATTCACAATAGTGGAAGATGGTGAAGATGGAGGGTGGTGACGGTGTTCGTGATGGCGATGGTGTCGTAAATGGTGGGGCTGATGGTGACATTGATGGTGACGGCGACAGTGACGATGGCGACGGTGATGGTGGTGGTGACAGTGACGGTGTCAGTGACGGTAGTGGAGAGTGGTGATGGTGTCGGTAATAACGACGGTGCTGGTGAAGGTGGTGGTGACGATGACGGTGTAAGCGACAGTGGTGGAGGGTGGTGATTGGCGAATATTTGTATTAATGAGGTTATCGGCAAATATTATCCGACTATTTACTATGTTAGCACCAGGGGCGGAGGCAGTAAGATGAGAGGGGGGTCAGCTGACCCCAGTCATTTTTTAAAAAGTCAGTTATATGTTTTGAAGAAAAATTATATTGACCCCAACTTAGAATAATTTTTGACCCCAATACAAAATTAATTTAGATACATAAGGCAAAAAAAACCAAATACATGAAATAAAGAGCCCAAATACTAAAAAGTTGGGTTTCAGCTAAGATTTATCAATGTGGTTAAACTAAAGTAAAAAGTATAGCCACCTAATATTAGTTATGTTTTTACAAAACATACAAATGATATATATTGAATTTTTAGTGTGTTTAATTTTTTATTAAAATTTTTTTTTTTGCCCCCGATAAATAAAAATTCTAGCTCCGCCACTGATCAGCACATTACAAGCGTCATATATTATTGTTAGGACGTTAACATACTATATCATAAGTGGGTTAACACGATAAATAAACATAAACTTATCACGATAACATATTAATTAACATGTAAATCAAATAGTTATCCACTAAAAACCACATACGGTTTTATGTTATCCAAAAATATTATCCGGATATTTACTATGTTAGCATGTTATAAATATCAGATATTATTGTTAATACGTTACAAGTATCATATATTATTATTAACACGTTAACATACTATATGATCATTGGGTTAGCCCGAAACATAAACTTATCACAATAACATATTAATTATCATATTAACCAAATAGTTATCCATTAAAAACTCAGTGCTTGCCTCAACTATTCATTATGTTGGATCTAGGGGTATTTTTATCAGATTTTTGAAACATTGTGGACAGAAAACTGATTATGAATTATTGGTTGCTAGTTTGTTAATAAACTGGTCAACCATTGATATTTACTAAATTCACTCATGTATTAAATGATTTTTCATAAACTATATTTGGTTCGTTTCGTTTCGTTTCATTTTTTTGTTGTTTCCCATGATCGTGTTTTCACGAGTCACGACCCCATAACCTGAATAAGCCTTTAAAGGCTTTCAGGCCGGGATATGCCTTTCTTTGTGTAACACCCCTCTTCCCGGGCCTCGTAAGAAACCGGGGAACCGAAGGCGTGTTAGGTTGACAGACTAAACCGTGTGGGTTAAGTCGCCCGGTTTGGTCTCTTGGTGAGCACACATGATCGCCAGGAAAACGCCCATGTCACAATCAACAATAATAGACATAGCCGATCCTCGCTAACCTGTACATAACATAGGGAAGAGGAGGGGTGAGTAATGGGGATTACTCAGTGGGGATGAACTTTAGGGAGGCTCACTGTTCACTTCCAGACAATTACGCGAGATACTATTGTGAAAGTCT
>PKMM01008484.1:127172-143144 GCA_002933915.1 Eutrema heterophyllum | reverse complement strand
TGAAAAACAAATCTTGTGGCAAATTTTGTTTAAAAAACAAAAAAAAAGACTATTTCCAAAAGTAATGATGAGTTCAAAACTTAATATCGTAAAACAACTTTTTTTTTTTAGCTTGCGGCCTTCTAAAACTCAGGGCCGGCTATGGTTCTGCCGAGAAAGATTGAAATCCTCTCAATCATTTATATTGATTTCCTTAAAACACAATTTCTTTTCTTTTTTCTTTTCCAAATCGATTGCGATTTGGCTCAAGGGAAAAAAATGATTGAGATCCCTTGTTCGGAAACCACCACATGTATTGAGATCATCTTTATCTCGAGACCAAGTCCTTAACCAAATGAGTTTGTTTGCATTGCATGAGTATAATCCACTTGAAACCACTAATTGAATGTCAAAGGATTGGATGAGAGGAATGCGTGTGTAGGTTGAGATTTAAGCTTGATTCATGTAGGGAAAGGATATGGCTAGCTCCTTTTGAGTAGACTAGTTTGATCGCATTTTAGAGCAAACAACTTGGACATTGAGCTTGACTTCTTTTTATGATACTTGTGGATTTGAGCTCCCGCTCTTAATTTTTTTCTCTCTTCCCGATTCTTGTTTGCTTGAGGACAAGCAAAAGAGTAAGTTTGGGGGAATTGATATCAATGTATTTTGCATGTCCTTGCATGCATATTTATTAGGATTTCATGTCATTTGCATTCATAATCACGGTCTTGTCCCGCATTTTGGTCTTCACTAGGACTTAGGGTGTTGCATTAGGTCCCATAGAGTCTTTGCATTCTTTGGAATGATTTCTAGGTACTTTGGAAGCGGTTCGGGACTTGGGACATAAGACCAACATCATCAGGAACACAGCCATACCGAGTCCACAGATCGGTATTGGCAATCGGCGAGAGGTTCACACACCCATACCGACTCCACAGCTCGGTATTGGGATCGGCACAAAATCTTCAGGGCAACACACCGACGCCACGGCTCAGTATCACACTCGGTATTGAAGACGGACCGAAGACAGAACCAAGAAGCGCTTAACTCCGGCCCCCATACCGATCTGTGACATCGGTATGGCCGAGAATCCGCAAGAAGACTTCTCCCCAATACCGACTCCACAGATCGGTATTAGCACTCGGCATGCACCAGCCCAGGCTCAGTACCGAGTCCACAGATCGGTATTGGTGCTCGGTATTCACTAGTTCGCCCATTTTGACCCAACTGAACCGGGTCGGTACCCGGTTTGTTCCGGGTCGACCCGGTTCGCCCCTCTCTACTATAAATACTCTAAACCTAATTTTTCTTGTATTATGTCTCTTCTTATGCTAAAAACCTCTTTTTGAATGTTCTAAGTATTTTGTAAGAGATTCTCCTTTTCAATCTATCAATCTATTCTATTCTCAATCTCCTTTCTTAATCATCTAATCATGAGATTTAACATGTTCTTCATAGGATTTGTTAGACCCATCATGATTAGTGAGTAGTTTCTTAGAATCTAGGGATGGGTTAGGATTAGGTGACTTCCATTCATGATTTGTGATGCTTAGGGATAGATAATCGATTTCCTACTCTTAGGGAGTGTGTCTAATGCTTGATTGTGCTTGAGAAAGTCAAACTTGATCTCAAGGCATTTCCCACCCACAAGGTGTTCGATGAAATGCCTAAGAGAGCTTTCTAAGAGAAATACCCTTCTTAGCCTAAGAGATTAGTTGTCTAAGGGATTATTTAGGTGATCTTGATTAATGAAATTAATGCTTGCTAATTAAGAGTCCACAAATGAGAATTTGATCTTGGATTAGTAATTAGCATAGGTGATTAGTACCTTGAGAGAGGATTAGTCGCGATTAGGATCTTAACCTTGGAAATTAACCTTGATTGTGTATGAGCATCATGAATTAGACTTGGAATAGCCTATATCCAATTACCCCATCCTTGGATTCGTTTCATCACTTGAGTTCATATCTCGCTTAGTTTGTTTCGTTTTGTTTATTGCTAAATCTTGTTAGGGTATTAGTTAAAATCAACAACTCACCTATCTAGCTTAACTTACTTGAGTGCCTTGTATTCTTCGTGCTTAGAATTAATCCCAATACGGATTGATAACCTTCTATACTACTCGTATTGGAGTTATTGATACCTCCTTAAGACGAAAAAGTCTTAGTATCAAAAAGCGAAGGACGCGTACCTGGGTGACGGGTATCGCATGGTATCGATCGATAAACGGGATATTGGTCGATGCAATTTTTGACATCGATCGATATGTTGCTCACGGTCCCTTTAGAAATACCCAGCTCCTTTGTCGTGTGGATGGTGTCGATCGATACCGGGTGGGTGTCGATCGATACCGCTCTCCTGAATCTGCGGCACGTGAAACACAAGACACAAAACCAAAAACAAAAATAATAGAAAAACTTATGTACAAACTTACCAGTGGGTTGCCTCCCACCAAGCGCTTGTTTAACGTCACGAGCTTGCCTTACTGACGTTCAGGCAATGGGTGCATCAGCCAGAGGCACAATGTGTCCGTCTGGAATCTCGGCGTTCGCCCAATAGTGTTTCACCCTCTGTCCATTGACAGTGAACTCCTTGCCTTCAGCACAACTGCACCGTGTGGTCAGACTTCCTTGATGTTGAAGGGACCTGACCAACGAGAACGCAATTTTCCAGGAAACAATTGCAAACGAGAGTTATACAGAAGTACCTGGTCATTGGGTTCAAAGTGGCGAGAGAGGATCTTCTTTTCGTGATACGCCTTAGTCCTTGATATGCTTGGTTTTTACCATTTTCTATTGTATGTTTTAGTATTTCTTTTAATCGTTTTATCGAGTCAAAGTCCGTTTTAGAGTCTTTTAGTCCTTTATTTAGATATCTCAGGTGAAAAGGGCGTCTAAGGAAAGATTTGGAGTTACGGGAGCAAAAACGCACAAAACTGCATCGACCGATACAACAATCCAGAGAATTCTCCATCGGTCGATGCAAGGAGTGCATCGACCGATGCAACAAGGCAGAGAATTGGCAATCGATCGATGCAAGGAGTGCATCGATCGATGCAACGAGGCAGAGAATTTCCAATTGAGCGATGCAAGGAGTGCATCGGTCGATGCAAGCCGGCGAGAAGAAAAAGGAAAACCCTAAATTTCCTATTTTGCTCTGGAAACTCTTTATTTTAACCTAAGTCGACCCAGACCTATATAACTCTATTTTTAGCCTCTTTGACGGCACCCCGCTCGACACTAGAACTCTTTGATACACTTTTTATTGTTTATTGCTTTTTGGAGATCATTGTAAGCTTTTGAGAAGAACCTTGTCATTCATTGAGAAGATTTCTAAACCTTTTCTCTCTTAATACTATGCCTTCTTCATCTCTTTGCCTGTTCTCTGTTTCCATGTCTGAGTAGTCCATTAGTTAGGTTTAGGGTTCTCAAGGGGGTTCATGGATCATTGAATTAGGCACAGATAGGGATTTATCTTTCGAGGTTTTCACTTATTGTTGTACTTACTGCTTAGGCTTGAGCTGACCGCTAGGTCCATGAACTAAGGTTAATTCCAATAGCGCGGAAGTGTGAGGATTGCTGGAAAAAACATAAGTGAGCGAATCGATCTATGAGAACGGAAGTGGATTAGATTGATTCGTGAACATATCAACATGTTCGTTAAAGCTGATCTAGAATTTCTATGAGCACGGAAGTGGATTAGGGGTTCTAGGTTTAGTAGCCATGAGCACGGAAGTGGATTGGTTAACATTTATGGTTGAGTTTGAAACTTGCATTTAATCGTTCCCTGAATAGTTGTCTGATTTATAATCTCTGGATTCCTAAGAGTAAACCCTTGACCTAACGCCTTTCTTTTATTGAATTTACATCGTTTGAACTGCATTAGTTATTGAACCAAAACCACTTTTATTTCTGTCTTAGCTTAATTTCGTAATTGTGAGAATTGTAGTGTGCCTTTGGTCTCTGTGGATTCGATCCTAAAGTACTGCATTGACAACCGTTATGATTGCGGTAGTGTAAGCTTTAGTATTAATTGACTGAGTGAAAAAGCTTAAATCAGTCCTCTCCTTGTATAGCTTCGAATTTCATAGGCAAGGTGCCTAATCTCATCCAGCTTGTTTAGTTGAACCAATCGCCTCTCTACAGCAGACTTGATGTCAAAATTCATCAGCTTCGTAGCCCATGCTGCCTTGTGTTCGATCTTGACTGGAAGGTGACACGCTTTCCCATACAGCAAGTGAAACGGTGTAGTTCCGAGTGGCGTCTTGAAAGTGGTCTTGTAAGCCCACAATGCATCATCCAGCTTTGCAAACCAATCCTTCCGAGTAGTACCCACTGTCTTTTCCATAATCTCCTTGATTTGCCTGTTGGATACCTCAACCTGCCCACTCGTCTGAGGATGATAAGGAGTAGCTACACGATGATTCACACCATGCTTCTTCAACATCTTCTTGAAGACCTTGTGAATAAAGTGAGTGCCACCATCACTAATAACAATACGAGGTACTCCAAATCGAGGGAAAATAATGGACTTAAACAGCTTAAGAACCACTGAAGAGTCGTTGGTTGGACTAGCAATCGCTTCCACCCATTTAGACACATAGTCCACAGCAACCAGAATGTACATGTTCCCACGTGATAAAGGAAAAGGACCCATAAAATCAATGCCCCAGCAATCAAAAACTTCCACCTCAAGGATGAAGTTTTGTGGCATCTCATGTCGCTTACTGATCTTCCCTCTCCTCTGACAGACATCACATTGCGAGATGAAGGCATGAGCATCCTTAAACATTGTAGGCCACCAAAAGCCTGCTTGAAGAACCTTGGACATTGTCTTAAAAGTTGCAAAGTGTCCAGCATACTCAGACCCATGACAATGGTACAACATCTCTGGTACCTCAGACTCTGCAATACATCTCATGTACATCCCATCAGAACAGTGCTTGTACAAGTAAGGTTCATCCCAGAAGAATCTCAGAATCTGCATCGATCGATGGAGAGTAGCAGAAAAGTCTCAATCGACCGATGCAACAATCTGCATCGATCGATGCTGGCCCAGGTAAGTGATTCGATTACAAAACCGGTTTATTCCGGTTTAATTCACTCAAATTGAACCGGATTTGCCCTTATCTCCTTCTTCTCCATCGATTTTCTTCTCTTTTTCCCTCACCTCCATCAATCCTTTTCTCTCTTTTTCTCAAGAACACAAAATCTTCAATCACTCATAACTCTCTTAATTCTTAACGGATTTGAACGATTTTGGTGTCTATCCCCATCGATTTTTTGAGCTCTACACAACCCCCAACCCAGTTTCTTCGATTAGCAAAGGTATGAGCTCCTAATTCCCCTTTTTCAGTCCGATTTTGGTAAGCAAAAATCACCCTTGAATTGTTGCTTTGATTCATGTATTCATAGCTAGATTTCTTGTGTAATTGGACCTTATTAGGATGTTGGGGAATAATTTAACCACCCCTATTGCTACTATCGATGGAATTTTGAAGAATCTACAAAAACCTAGGGTTTATGGTTTGTGTAAATTTGGGGTTTTGCCTTAGTTAATGAGAGGCTTAGATGCGTTCCTAGGCGGGATTGAATTATTTTTAGACATGTATTACACCGCACACGCTTGCACCTTTACTCCTCATGGGATTATAAATTATTAAGAATGCCTTTTGTTCGTCGGGTTCATACGCTTCTCAATTATATCGTCGTGATGAACTGTTATGGACGTTTGATAATGATATACGCTACTTGATTTCCATAATAACATCTTGATATGATTGTGTGTTGTTTATAGTCGTTGCCGCTCACTTGGAAAAATTTCATTGTTCGTTTTCCAGGACAATGGGAAGGACCGGTAGAGAGAACACGCAGCAGAACCCGACAACGGACGTAAAAGAGGACAAGTGCAAGGGAATTGCACCCCCAGCCAGGAGCAAGAGCAAGGCACCTTGGCCTAGACCCGATGGAGTAGCCTTTCCGGTCCCAATGATGACCAAGAAGGAAGTACAGAAGGACAAGGTTTATTAGAACCGGACACTATCCAAAACTTGGGGGAAGTATGAGAGTGTGTTCTACAATGGGCTGCTAAAGGTGGAGATGCGAGCCATGCCTTTTGTATGTACCCGCACGTTGGTGGCGATGGGTATCCGGCAGGATATAGAGCTTTTGATTGAACGTGTCGGCCTAGGACGGTTGGCCACCCTGACCGAATTCTTTGATCCCGAGCTAACTCGGCAATTTTTGGCCTCCGCTGAGCTGAGATATGATAACCCGAGGGACATTCCTCTTCTTCGCACATGGAATCCCTCGCCTGATCCCGATACCAGTCCTCTGCACCCTCTACGGCTTCGAGGCATGCCACGAGGAGGTCTCTTTTGCTGATTTTCCCAACACCCAACCCTTTTGGGAGAAGATAGCCAGCGGAAAGTACGACAGCAACTACTCAAAGCAGTCGAGCATCCGTAATCCCGCACTCAGAGTGTTTGCGAAGATCCTCAGCCACATTCTCTTTGCTAGGGACGAGACTAGAGCCATGCGTATAGATGAGTTCATCATGCTTTACTACGGAGTCGCCCCGGATATACACTACGACCTTCCCGCTTTCTTTCCCAAGGAGCACACGGTGAACCTTGGGGCCATCCTTGTTCAGAGTTGGGTAGGGAAGAAGCTTAGAGGTCTTTCCGGCAGTGGCAAAAAGGAGTATATCGGAGCCCTCCTCACACCTATCTTCGATCACCTCCGCATACCGTGGTCCTCTTCGGGCCAACCGCTAGGAGGCATGTATGAACCCTTTTTCAGGGCTAGCCACATCCTCCTGCCGAAGTTTGTTTATCAATTCCAGGGCTCGGGTGGCGAGATACTTCGCTTTCTGCTGCCTGATCAGAGCCTGACCACACTAGAAGACGCAGCGCACATCGATTGGATGCCACCTGAGCATAAGCTGCTCCCTGATTCTTCTGGTGCCCCACGCAGACGCACATGACCATCAGTCACCACTACTCGCTCCTCCGCCAGAGCATCCGCACCCAGCGGACCAGAGGAGTTCACCGAGGACATTCCAGATGACGTACCTGATCAGACAGAGTACCTTCTTCCTCCAGATTACAGCGAGTACTATCTTGGTCCGCTCTGCCCATTCGAGACCGACGACGAGGAGAAGTGGTGTTACGTCAGTGGGGGCCTGCAAAAGAACAACGCAATGTTGCAGAGGATTTGGAGAGCACTCTCCAGGATACCAGTTCCCAGGAGACCTTCTTGTTTCAGGACACCTACCACTGCGGGTGATCGTGCTGACGAGCCGGCTTTTGGCATGCCCGACTCTGAGCCCGCGCCTGACGTTGCTGGACGCAGGTCCGATTTTGCTGGATCCAGTGATTCACAGCCATTCGATGCTAGACTGCCAAGGAGGAGGCGCACGGCAGGACATGACGCGAGCAGCAGCTCGGAGGATCACTGATTCCAGTATCATCTTCTATCTTTAGTTTTCATTTTCTATTTTATTTTATTTTTCTTAAGTCTGTTTAGCCTTCTTCCTCATTTATTTTCACACCGAGACGGTGTGAAGTAAGTCTGGGGGAGGGTATCTATCGCTACTAATGCTATTTTCTCTCTTTTGTTTACTTTTGAATTATTTCTATATTTTCTTTAAGTCATTATGTTTTATTGAGTCAAAAAAATGTTGGAGATTTTCATCATGACCTTTGAATTTTCATATGATTTGCATCTAAGTGACCATTGTTGCAGAACTAGTTTCAGACCAGACTAATGAAAAATCTAAAGGCTGACCGGTTAATCAAAGGCATCCATGTTTCCGGAACAATTCGAAAAGCTTGAGCTAATTTCTGCGCTCTTCCTTTTACCTCATCACGGTGATTGGTGTTTTCAGAACTTGACTCCTCATTCGTATCTGACAAGACAACCTGTGTAAAAATATGGTACTCCTCTCCCTTATTTAAAATAAAAAGCAGAAAAGATGAAACGATTTTCTTTCGGGTAAAGGGCTAGGAAAATTTCCATCGATCCCATTATTTTACTTCGAAGGAGATGATCACACAAAGATTGGAAGCGAGGGCTAGGAAAATTTCCCGCGATCTCATTATTCGTCTACATCTTTGAATAAAAGGGTGGCACTAAAATGAACCGGGGATTCGGTGGCAAACACCATCAATACTCGCGTTCCATCAGCCATTGGCCCTACAAAAAGAAAAATGAGAAAAGAATAAGTCTGGGGGAGGAAAACAGTACCAAAAGTTGTGATTGTTGTTGTCTTGTCACGATATCGAAAGGGAAAGAGTCTAGAAGGTTCTTGACACTATGATCCTTGATGAGACCCAGCGGTGATAGCTTTAGATTGTTCTGCGAAATAATGAGTTGAATCTGGGAAGCTACAAATGCTTGCAGAGAAGTACATGGTGGTTCGATCCGAGGCTAGTTTGGTGATACATGGATCATTAAGGTAACGGTCATTGCGAAATTCTAAAGGAAATGTGAGTCTCCATGTTTTCAAACTTTTTCTTCTTACTTAGTTCTTCTGTTTACTTGAGGACAAGCAAAAGGCTAAGTCTGGGGGAATTGATATGCTTGGTTTTTACCATTTTCTATCATATGTTTTAGTATTTATTTTAATCGTTTTATCGAGTCAAAGTACGTTTTAGAGCCTTTTAGTCCTTTATTTAGATATCTTAGGTGAAAAGGGCGTCTAAGGAAGGATTTGGAGTTACGGGAGCAAAAACGCACAAAACCGTGAAGAAAGGAGCAAAATCGGTCGATGCAAGGAGTGCATCGACCGATACAACAATCCAGAGAATTCTCCATCGGTCGATGCACTCCTTGCATCGACCGATGCAACAAGGCAGAGAATTGGCAATCGATCGATGCAACGAGGTAGAGAATTGGCAATCGATCGATGCAAGGAGTGCGTCGACCGATGCACTGGACCAGAGAAACTGCCATCGACCGATGCAAGGAGGTGCATCGGTCGATGCAAGCCGGCGAGAAGAAAAAGGAAAACCCTAAATTTCCTATTTTGCTCTGGAAACTCCTTATTTTAACCTAAGTCGACCCAGACCTATACAGCAAGTGAAACGGTGTAGTCCCGAGTGGCGTCTTGAAAGTGGTCATGTAAGCCCACAGTGCATCATCCAGCTTTGCAGACCAATCCTTCCGAGTAGTACCCACTGTCTTTTCCAGAATCTCCTTGATTTGCCTGTTGGATACCTCAACCTGCCCACTCGTCTGAGGATGATAAGGAGTAGCTACACGATGATTCACACAATGCTTCTTCAACAGCTTCTCGAAGACCTTGTTAATAAAGTGAGTGCCACCATCACTAATAACAATACGAGGTACTCCAAATCAAGGGAAAATAATGGACTTAAACAGCTTAAGAACCACTGAAGAGTCGTTGGTTGGACTAGCAATCGCTTCCACCCATTTAGACACATAGTCCACATCAACCAGAATGTACCTGTTCCCACGTGATAAAGGAAAATGACCCATAAAATCAATGCCCCAGCAATCAAAAACTTCGACCTCAAGGATGAAGTTCTGTGGCATCTCATGTCGCTTACTGATCTTCCTTCTCCTATGACAGACATCACACTGCGAGATGAAGGCATGAGCATCCTTAAACATCGTAGGCCACCAAAAGCCTGCTTGAAGAACCTTGGACACTGTCTTAAAAGTTGCAAAGTGTCCAGCATACTCAGACCCATGACAATGGTACAACATCTCTGGTACCTCAGATTCTGCAATACATCTCATGTACATCCCATCAGAACAGTGCTTGTACAAGTAAGGTTCATCCCAGAAGAATCTCCTTAAGTCACGCATGAACTTCTTCTTGTCATACTTCTTTAGGTGCTTGGGCTCGTCAGCTGCAGCAAGATAATTAGCGATATCAGCATACCAAGATCGAGCAGGAGTAGCCACATCAGCTAGAAATTCCTCAACATCAAAGTGATCCATAGGCAAAAATGGTCTGGGTGTCGACGGGTATCGACCGATACTAGGTGAGTATCGATCGACACCAAAACTTGCAGCTCGTGAAAATTGCAGATTTTCGGCAGAAACTCTGTGAAACCCAGTCTCGATGAAGTAAATGTTATCATCGGGTAGGAAATCATCAATAGGCACTTCTTCATCGATTCTCATCCTCGAGAGATGGTCTGCAACTCCGTTCTCGATGCCTTTTTTGTCCTTAACTTCGATGTCGAAACCTCGGAGCAAAAGAACCCAACGACATAAGCGAGGCTTGAGATCCTTGTTCTGCAGCAAGTACTTGAGAGCTGCATGATCTGTGTGGACACTCACCTTACTCCCAATCAAATAGAATCGAAATTTCTCAAAAGAGAAATCAACTGCAAGTAACTTCTTCTCTGTCCTTCACAGATTTTGGTGGTTGTAGGCTTGTCATGACTTGAATCTTAGCTTTGTCAACCTCGATCCCAGCCTTAGAAACCTTGTGCCCAAGAACGATGCCCTCTTGAACCATAAAGTGACACTTTTCCCAATTTAGGACCAAGTGTTTCTCCTCGCATCTCTGTAGCACCTTGCACAAGTTATCCAGATAGTTCTTGAATGATGATCCATAAACTGAAAAATCATCCATGAACACCTCCATAAACTCCTCAATCATGTATGTGAAGATAGACATCATACACCTCTGAAATGTCGCTGGAGCGTTACATAATCCAAATGGCATTCTGCTGTAGGCGAATGTGCCATAAGGACATGTAAAGGTCGTCTTCCCCTGATCCTCTGGATGTATAGGAATCTGGAAAAAGCATGAGTACCCATCGAGGAAACAGTAGTATGGGTGACTCGCTAACCTCTCCAACATCTGGTCAATGAATGGCAATGGGAAGTGATCTTTCCTTGTGGCCGCATTCAACTTCCTGTAGTCAATACACATCCGATGACCAGTGATCGTCCTTGTAGGAATCAGCTCGTCCCTCTCGTTCTTCACCACATTGATTCCCCTTTCTTAGACAAAACGTGAACTGGGCTGACCCAAGAACTGTCTGAGATGGCATAAATGATCCCTGCTTCCAACAGCTTCATCACCTCCTTTCTGACCACTTCCTTCAGGTTCGGATTCAGCCTCCTCTGATGCTCGATCGAAGCCTTCGGCTCGTCCTCAAGATGAATCCGATGCATGCACAGGTCTGGTGATATACCTGAAATGTCATTAAGAGAATAGCCAAGAGCTTTGCGATACTTACGCAGCTTGCTCAGCAGTAAGGCGATCTCTGCGTTGTTCAAAGAAGAATTAACAATCATAGGATATGTGGAATTGGGGCCAAGAAAAACGTACCTTAGGTTCGCTGGAAGTGGATTAAGTTCGATCTTAGGAGCTTTCTCCTCACTCCAATCACCAAGCACATCAACTTTCTTAGGAGTTTCGGTTAACTCCTCTATCGCGCACGCCTGGTATCGATCGACACTACCATGGGTATCGGTCGATACTGCAGCTGTTGTGTCGAGCATCTTGGCATATCCAGCAGCAACTTCACTCAAGTACACCTCTGAATCAGCTGAACAGACTAACGCCTTCTCCTATGGATCCTCAAGATGCATCTCCAGAAAATACTCTTCAGCCATATCACTGAAAGTATCAACAAAGAAAGTCTGCCCATCGATGGTTGGTCTCTTCATCATCTTCTCCATGTTAAAAGTCATGACCAAATCACCGATGTTAAGAGCTATCTTCCCATTCCTGCAATCAATCAAAGCACCATATGTTGCTAGGAATGGCCTTCCTATAATAAGAGGATCTCTAGGCTCTGCATCATACTCCAGGACAATGAAGTCAGTTGGGATCAAGCAGTTCCCGATCTTTATCGGAACATCTTCGAGCAATCCTTCGGGAAGTCAAACTGAGCGATCAACAAGTATCAGAGATATCCTGGTGGACGTGAAGTCTGTCATTCCCATTCGCTTAGCAACCGAGTATGGCATAAGGTTCACACTCGAGCCAAGATCACATAGAGAACGCTCAAATCTTTCGGTGAAGATCGTACAATCCAACACAACACTCCCTGGATCTTGTCGCTTCTCTGGAATCTTGTTAAGCAGGATCGCACTGCACTCATGAGTAATCATCATCACTCCGTCTTCAAGGTTCACATTACTTGATACCATCCGCTTGACATATCTCCTGAAGGCTGGTGAAGTCTTGATAGCATCGACAAAAGGAAGCTCAACAATCAACTTATCTAGCATCGCCTTGCATCTGGAGTCTTCCACTTCCTTCTTGGTCTTCCTAGGAAGTCGAGGGAAAGGTATCTTGGGCGTATAGACTCTCTCAACTCGGGCTGTTTCTCGACTTCAGGGTCAGTGTCGATCGATACAGGGTTGGTATCGATCGACACACGAGGGCTTGAGATGTCCCGTGAAAGTATCTGCACTAGTGTCGATCGATACTGGCTGGTGAAAGTATCGGGAGCCTCATCGTTGTCATCTTCAGCAAGAAAGACAAAATTCTTTGGAGTAGAGGTCTTCTTCACTCCTGTACTGACCTCTTTTCCACTTCTCAAGGTGATAGCATGAACATGTCCCTTGGATTCACCGTTTTCCTTGGAAGAAAACTTTCATGTCTCTTCACAGCATCTACGGTCTGAGCGACTTGAGTTTCCAGTCTCTTCTGATGAATGCGAAGAGCTTCAATCTTTCCATTTAGGTCTGTGTACATAGCATCCATCTTCCCATTGAAGTCCACTGTCATCTTCTGCTGTCCCTCGAGAATCTGTTCGAGCATAGACTCGACCTTGCTCTCATGAGCTTTGGGCGGTGGAGATTGATAGGACGAACTCCCGTAGGCACGTGTGTAATCGCTGCTATGCATTGGTTTATGGGCAAAGGAATTTGCTCCAAAACCTGAGGGCTTGAAATCAGACTTGAATCCTCCTCGCTGAGCATTGTTGGTGAAGCCTCGGTTGTTGTTGTACTGATACCGCTGATTTTGAAAACCAACACCTCCAATGTAATTAACATCCTCTGCTTCCTCCTCATCAACACTCTTGACATCATCAGTAAAGTGAACAGCCTTCTGCTGCTTGCCCATCAACAAATTATGCACTGAATCCAGCTTCGCATGCACCTCAGCAATCTGCGATCCATCAATGCTCCCGTTCAGCCTCTTCCGCTCAAAATCAGAATTCTTGGTGCTATTGCTAGACGCCAAATTCTTGATCAACACATAAGCATCGTCGGGATATCTCGTGTTGAAATTCCCATTGCTCGCAGCATCCAGATCTATCTGATACCTCCAATCGATTCCTCTGAAGAAAATACCCAGCAACTGAACCTGAGTAAACCCGTGATGCGGGCAATCTCTCTGATATGATCTGAACCTCGCCCAAGCGGCTTTAAAAGCCTCTGTCGCTCCCTGAGAAAATTGAGAGATCTTGTTCCTCAGCTCCTCGTATCTCGCATCATCATAGAAGTTGTTAAGAAATGCGTTCTTCGTCTCTACCCAAGTAGTTAGCGATCCTGGAGGCAACTGCTTCAGCCAGTAAGCTGCATCCCCACCAAGAGAGTATGGGAAAAGCTTACAGAAAATGAACTTATTGGGCACTCCATTGTACTTGATGCTAGTGACCAAATCCTCGAACCTCTCGATGTGATCTATGGGATTCTCATGAGAAAGACCATGAAAAGGGTGCTGACCCACAAGTGTGTAGTATGCATGCTTCAGCTCAAAGTCATTCCTCTGAAAGGTGGGAATACGAATCGCAGACCGATTGGCATAGAATTGATCGGGTCTGTTGTACTCTCCAAGCATCCTAGCACGATTAACCACATCATTCTCATGATTCACCTCGTTGTTGCGCGCACCCTGCGCAGCATCCTCATCGACAGCTAGTGGTGGGATCATGATGTTTCCCTCTCCATCAAGTCGCTGTCTAGCCTCATTGCGCAAATTACCATCTCGGTCCCTCAAGGCTCCAGCCTCGTCACGATTCAACAAAACTTGATTGTTCATCTCTGCTTGTTTCTTCTGCTTCCTGATCGTGTGCTCTAAGTCAGCTAGCTCCTTGTTGGAAAGATTAGTCAAATATGTGCTCTTGTTTCTCCTGGTTTCGCGATTAGGCATACACCTGAAACACAAAAGTCAAGAGACGTAAGTAACAAAAATCGAAAAAGGTAAATTAAAATGGCGAGTATCGACCGATACTAGGCAAGTATCGATCGATACCGTCGGACTTAGTCGAAATTCTCGGCTAAAATCTAATGGTGAAATTATAGTCCCTGGCAATGACCCAAAATTTGATATGCTCAAATATAATACCCTAAAGTACTAAAGCAGTAGTTGTAGTAAGTTAGGGGTCGAACCACAAAGACTCAAGATATCACTCAATAGATTGCAAGAGTTGAATTAAGCTAAGTCAATAGATTAAACAGAAAATAACTAAGATTATCAAGCGGGTTGTTAATTCAATGGGAAAAACTAGGTTCAGGGTATCTCTAAGGAAATCAGAGAATGCAGACAAAACAATCTATCAGGATTCAGATTAAACACGGTTCTTGAACTCAAATCACTAAGTTATAATTAACCAACTTTCGTTGCGAGAATTATCTAAGTCTAAATCCTAGAATTCCAAACTTCTTTGCAAATCTTAAAGATCTAAACCAGCTTTAGAGTTCATGTTTGATATGTTCACAAAACAACTAAACAAAATTTCTTTGCAGATAGTTATTTTGCTCACCCTAGGTTCTGTCCGGTTTCCAATCACACTTTCGTGTCTAATTGATTAACCTAAGATCTAAGTTCTAGGTGATCAAGTTAGAATTAGCACTAAGAACAACCTATGGTGAAGAACTTAACTGATTATGAATCCTAATAAATCGATCTACCTAACATTCAAAGAAATCCCTTATGAGAACCCTAAACCTAAAAGAGAACTACTCAGACATGGAGATTAAAGAAACCAACATGACTGAATAATACTTCAATAAATAAAATAAGAATAGAGTAGAACAAGGGTTCGAAATCTTCTCTCTGACGAACAAAGTTCAGACTTATCTCCCTCAATAGCTCTCTCAACAAAAACCAGAATAGAAAAAAGCTTAGCCAACAAAAGTGGCTGAAAAACCTAATTAATAACCTAAAACACGTTTTGGGGCTTATTGTAATTATTAAAGTCTTCTGGACCAAAGAGTAGTTTCTTCAAACTTCATAAAAGTCGCGACTTGTGTTTCTCTGTAGTCGGTATCGATCGATACCATAAGTGGTATCGGTCAATACTCGGGCTTCAAATCGACTTCTCAGCTACATGATCTCTGCTTTGCTCCAAAAAGCTCCAGAATACTTCAATATCTCCAATTATACTCCAAACGTACCTAAAACCTGAAAAGACTCTAAAAGACTTCAAAAACACTACAAAGACTCTAAAAACAAGACATATATCATGGTCAAAAAGGGGTAAAAACAATGATATATCAATCATGCTTATTCAAATCAAGTGAACTCATTTGGCTAAGGGAGAGGTCTTGAGATCAAAGTGATCTCAAACAATGTGGGTATTCAAATGCAAAGGATCTCTCATGAAAGAATGAACTTTGGCAAAATGCTAAGAGTAAGGAACAACCGATGCATACAAGGATGACTTCCATCTACCCAAATGCCCCAATATGACCTCCATTCCTATTTCTAAGCCCATCAAGTTCAATCCTAAGCTACCCTTTTCTCAAGGCCATTTGCCTTCATGCCCACATTATTTCACCACTTTTCTTCCTTTCAAACACTTGGGGGATTCTCTTATTCGCCTTATGAGTAGATGGTTTGGCTTTCACAAATTCTTTTCTTTAGCTCTTCTTTTGCTTTCTCTAGTCTCTTTCATTTCTTTTCTAACTTGAGCCATTTTTGGCTTCTTTTCTTTCTTTTCAAAGCTAGAGACTATTTTCTTATCACTTAGAGCTAAACCAACTTTCTTTTTCCAACCATCTCAATCAATTGCTTATCCCCATCTTCTCCTCCCTATCTCTT
>PKMM01008484.1:114703-127075 GCA_002933915.1 Eutrema heterophyllum | reverse complement strand
CACTAGTAATGAAGGCTTGAAAGAAGGTTAAGGCTAAGGTGAGGTGAACCATTCCAAAGGTGGGAAATGGCTATTTGAGCTAACATGAGAGCGGTAAAAAGGGAGAAGATAGCTCAAATATGTATATGGTATCCATGAGCTCAACTTTTCAATGCATAATCATGATAATTTCAAGTCAAGATTAAGGTTCAATAAATAGAGTTGGGATCAAATCAAAGCATGCTTCAACCAAGACATAAACATTCAAAACGCGAGATCAAAGTATGGATCATCCTTAACTTCGTGATCGCTCAAATGCATCAAAGAACTCCTAACGAGGGCATTAAATCAAGTTCTTAAGTTTATATTCTACATGGACATTTCTCCCAATGCAAGTGAATGCAACCCTATATGCTAATGCATCTAGACTCAATCCTACACATGCAATGCAACTAAATGATTAATTTTTCAAAAAGTTTCAAAATTATTGAAAATGCATGATATGCATGAGACTCAAGATGCAAAATACAAAATAAGAACACAAAACGCATGGTTAGATACCAGTCCCTCCCCCAAACTTAAATCACAACGTTCTGGTGTGAAAGAAGTTCAAGAGAGAGACCCAAAACAAAAGATGAAATGCAAAGATTTAAAAGAAAATAGCTACTTACAAAGGAGGAGTGAGACTAGGGGAATGAAGATAATGGAGAGCCTTTGACATCAACACCAATGTGCCTTGCCACGACCTTGCTACCATAAAGGACCTTGCAACCACTCAATCAAAAGATCAAAAAGCCCAAGAAACACAAGATCAAACTAAAAAGCAAGGAAATATGTACAATGATAGACATGGGATTGTCTCCCAAGTGCACTTTGTTTAAAGTCACTAAGTTTGACTTTGGTTACCCTTTTTAGGTGGGTGAGAGAGAAGTATGAGCACTCCATGGTGGATCCTTGAGCACGAGGTGAAAAACCTTGCTCATTACCTCTTGTAGACCGGCTTGTCCCTTCTCTTTAAGCTCTGGTGTAAGGATGGCTTTGACCGAGGCAAAAGGCTTGGACCGACCTTTGTATTTGATCTTGTACTCAACTACCCCATTTTCATGCTTCCATGGGGTGAGAGTCATCATAGAAGGCTGGGTTGGCTCGGACCTAGACCCATGAAGCTTGCTTGATCTGTTTTCCATCTTAGCTTTGGCCTTTGTCTTCTTCTTTGCACCCTTGCTTCTTTCAACATCGTTCTCCACTATGGTGGGAGGAAGCGGTTCCAAACAAGTAATATCAGCTTCCGAAGCTTCCTTAGCATTACCATAACCTAAATCCTTTCTCTCAAGAGACTTCTTTTTCTCTTCGTAGACATTTGGGGGTGGAGCTTCATCAACCATCTCACATCTACCCATATACTTCACTTCTTCATCACGAAACTCACCATCATCTATGGTAATTGTGCCACAAAGCTTGTTGGAAGAAGCCTTCATTGGGTAGTAAACCTTGTCATTCACGTTCATAAGAACTACCCTTTGGTTTTTGAAATCCATGCTTGCACCGGCAGTGTTAAGGAAGGGAGTTCCAAGGAGAAGTGGGAGCTTGTTGGCCTTCTTCATGTCCATGACAACGAAGTCCGTTGGGACTATACAATCCCCAACCTTAAGCGGAAAATCTTCAAGAAGACCAAGTGGCTTTCGTGAAGAAGCATCTCCGAAAGTGATGGGTGATGGGTGATGAGTGAAGCTTCTTATCCCTAGGCTCTTAAGAATCTCACGGGACATGACATTCACACTTGAACTGGAGTCGCATAGAGCATCCTCAATTTCCAAATCACCAAGAAAGCAAGTGATGGAGAACTTACCGGGATTCCCAAGCTTAGGGAGAGACTTAGGCTCGATCCTTGTCGTGCTTGGTGAATCAATGCAATCGACACTACCCTTGTCTTCAACCATGTTCACGTCCTCATCATTCCCAAAAGTCATCCCCCCACCTTGTTCCTTGATGTCCACATTGAGCTTCAAGGGAACGTCTCTAGGGGAAAGCGCTTCGACATGTAAACCATAAAGTAGAGACTCAATTTCTCTAGTGGCGGCTTCATGATCATCAATGGGACGTGATTCATATGAGAAGATGGCATTGCAATACTCCTTTGAGGTTTGTATGGCTTTCCCGTTTGAAGAACCTTATTGCACTTTGTCTCCATTTGGTTCCCTTGGTCTCCATTTGGTGCACTTTTGAACTCAATGCCTCAAGCTTCTTATGTAGATCATTGTAGGAGCAAGCCATTTTGGTATGGATTTCCTCCATCTTCTTGCTCACATCCATTGCTCCATTAGCTTGTCCTTGAAGAAGCTGTTGAAGCATGTTCTTCATATCAAGGTCTTGAGGCATGGAGTTGTTGCTTTGAGGACCGGGTTGAGGAATGAATGGAGCTTTATTGTAGTGGCCTCCTTGGTTCCCTTGAAATTGATTGTGAGGGACAAAGCTTTGTTGTTGATTGTTGTTGAAGTTCTTTTGATAGCCACCATGATTCCCGACATAGTGCACATCTTCTTTGTTTCTCAAATCCACCATGTGTTCTTGGAACCCTTGGTTTGCCTCACAATCACCAACAAACTGAACCGCCTTTTGAGATGTAGTGATAAGCTTGTCAAGCTTATCTAACTTTTCACTGAGAGCTTTCATCTCTTTGGTTCGTCGTTGTTCCTCAAAGTCGCTTATGGTCCTTGTAGACCGATCATACTCATCACCATATGTTCCATCACTCAAAGCAAGGTTCTCAACCAACTCCATTGCTTCATTCACGTCCTTGGCCAAGAAATTTCCATTAGGAGCGGTATCAAGCAACATACGGATCTTTGGAAGTGCTCCACAGTAGAGTGTGCTCAAGAGGGAAGCACTCGAGAATCCATGATGAGGGCATTGCGTTGTATAGCCCATAAACCGCTCCCAAGCTTCATTGAAGCTCTCATTTGCTCTTTGAGTGAAGCTCGAGATCTCATTTCGTAGCTTAGCCATTCTAGAATGGGAGAAGAACTTGGCAAGAAATGCGGTTTTGCATTGATTCCAAGAAGTGATGGAACCTTGGGGAAGGTTGTTTTCCCATTTCCTTGCCTTGTCCCCAAGAGAGAATGGGAACAACCTTAGCTTGAAGCTATCCTCCGAGACACCGTTCATCTTTGTCAAGCCACAAATCCGGTCAAAGTGATCTAAGTGATCAAGAGGATCTTCCACCGCCAAGCCATGAAACTTGTTGCTTTGCACCATGTTGATGAAGCTAGCTTTGACCTCAAACTCGTTGGTCTCAACCGGTGGTGCTCGAATCCCTTGGCGGTTGACATGAGCATTGGACGCATCACCCGCGCTAATGACGTTTTGAGCTTGATCAAAGTGGTGTGGAGCTCTAGCATTATGGGCGGGTGGGTGGTGGTTTCCATTACCACCATTTGCTCCTTGAGGTGGAGCATTAGCAACGTGGTCATTGTTGTTTCCAACCGGGTTCACTTGCACGTTCTCCATATCGAGCCTAGCAATGTGTACAACCTGTTCCCTCTCTCTTCTTGCTCTAAGACCGCGTTGTAGAAGGTGGATGTCGTCAACTGATAATTAGGATTTTTCCTAAGAATAAATCCTAAATATGCTCATGTCATTGCAATATTTTAGGTGTCAATTCAATCGGGGTTTAGTTCAATGCAACAAGCATGCAAGAAACTCTCTAAGTTAAGCAAACAAATGGGATTTGGTTTTATCTAGCAACCTAATGATTCAAATTTAAACAAGCAAGTAATAAGCAATGCTAAACGAGATTAAGAAATTAATAAAGGCAAGCTCTTGGATGAGGTTATTGACTTTGGGGACTTCAATGATCAACCTATAATGTCATTTCATACAATCAAACAATTTCCCTTAGCCTAGAATACTTAAACAAGATTAATCCACTTTCATGGTCTTAATCATTTTGCTAATTAACTAATCAAGAACAAACTCTCATTTGTGAAAAATCAATCAACAAGCATTAATCATAAGTTCCAATAGCCCTAATACTCCTTGAACAATTACTCTCATAGGTTAAGCAAATAAAATCTCTTATTTAGCTCTTTGGGGAATTTCATCGAACACATTGTATGCATGAAATTCCCTATGATGATCTAGATTAACTCTCTCAAGCCTAATCTAGCATTATGAACACTAAATAAGAGAGGACAGATGTGAACTAAGCCCTAGACATCATAGATCAATCACTAAATTCCCCTAATCTACCTCATCCATGAGCTCTAAAAAGAACTACTCACTAATCATGAAGAACACACCAAATCTCATGAAAGAGGTGTTATTAATCATGATTAGAGAATAAAAAGATGAAAGATTAGAAGAGATTAAGAAACTAAAACTTAGATTGCATCAATAAAAATCAAGATCTCCCTTACAAAATCCAAGAACCCTAAAAAGGAGAGGTTTTTAGCAAGAGAAAAAAAGATAATCCTAAAAATTAAGTCTAAAAATATTTAGAGTGAACAGTGCGAAATGGGTCAACCCGGAACAAACCGGGTGTTGACCCGGTCGGGTCTGGGTCGGAGTTGCCAAAAAAGTTTGTACTGACCGATCCTGATATAAATAATCTATTGTGTGTTTCCCTGAGTCTCTGTGGATTCGATCCCTAAGTATTACAATCGACAAAGCTTTAGTACTTTAGGGTATTTATTTGAGCTATATCAAATTTGGCGCCGTTGCTGGGGACTCAATTTCGCCATTAGATTTTAGATTAGAATTTCGACTAAGCTCGTCGGTATCGATCGATACTACCCAGTGTCGGTCGATACTCGTCGCATTTTTTTAATTTTTTTATTTTAGTTACTTACATTCTTGATTCTTTTTTGTTTCAGGTGCATGCCTACTCGAGAAACCAGGAGAAACAAGAACACTCAGCTAGTTGATCTGTCAAACGAGCAGCTAGCACTTTTGGAACGCACACTCAGAAAAGCAAAGAAGCCAGTAACGATGAACAACAATCCAGTGATTTTGATTCAGGATGAGGCGGGCGCTTTCAGAGACCGAGAGGGTCATTTGTGCAATGAGGCTGGACAGCGACTTGATGGAGAGGGAAACATCATAATCCCTCCACCAGCTGTCGATGAGGTTGCCGCGCGAGCTGCGCGCAACAACGAGGGGAATGATGGGAATGCTGTGGTTAATCGTGCGAGGACAATTGGTGAATGCAACAGACCCGACCAGTTCTACGCAAATCGATCAGCGATTCGTATTCCCACCTTTCAGAGGAATCACTTTGAGCTGAAGCATGCGTACTACACTCTTGTGGGTCAGCACACTTTCCATGGTCTTCCTCATGAACATCCCATGGACCATATTGAGAAGTTCGAGGATTTGGTCTCTAGCATCAAATGCAATGGAGTGTCCTACGACTACTTGTTCTGTAAGCTTTTCCCATACTCTCTTGGTGGGGATGCTTCTTATTGGCTCAAGCAACTACCAGCTGGGTCATTGACTACGTGGGATGAGATTAAGACCGATTTATTGAATAACTTCTATGACGATGCGAGATCATAAGAGTTTAGGAACAAGATTTCCTAGTTTTCTCAGGGAACGACTGAGGCTTTCAAGGCTGCCTGGGCAAGATTTAGATCGTATCAGAGGGATTATCCACATCATGGGTACACTATGGTTCAGCTACTGAGTTTCTTTTTCAGAGGGATTGATTGGAGGTATCAAATGGCTTTGGACTCCGCGAGCAATGGAAACTTCTTTACCAAATATCCTGATGATGCTTACCAGCTAATTGAAAACTTTGCGTCTAGCAATAGCACAAAGAGCGCTGACATGGAGCGTAAGAAGCTAGCTGGTGGTATGGGAGGTTCACAGATTGCTGAGGTGCATGCGAAGCTGGATTCGGTGCACAATTTGTTGATGGGCAAGTAGCAGAAGGCTGCTCACTTTGCTGATGATGTCGTGGTTTTCAAGGAGGATGAGGTAGAGGATGTTAACTACGTTGGTGGTTATGGTTTTCAAGGTCAGAGAAATCAATACAACAACAACTTTCAGCAAGGAGGATTCAAATCTAAGGGTTATCAAGGTGGTTCTGGGTCGAATCAGTTTAGTCAGAAACCATCCCAGAGCAGTGGTTACACAAGGAACTATGGGAGTTCATCTTATAAGCAGGTACCTGCTAAAACTCCTGAGAGTAAGATCGAGGATATGCTTGAACAGCTGGTTCAAGGGCAAGAGAAGATGACGGTGAGCTTTAATGGGAAGTTGGATGCTCTGTACACCGATCTCAATGGGAAGATCGAAACTCTCAGCATGAACCATAAGAAGTTGGAAATTCAGGTCGCTCAGACTGCAGAAGCTGTGAAACGACAAGAGGGTTTTCTTCCAGGTAGAGGTGAAAACCCAAGGAGGGAGCACATCAATGCAATCATCTCGAGCAGTGTAGAGGAAGTCACTACAGGAGTGAAGAACAACCCAACTGAAGAGAATTTTGTTGATCTCACTGAAGATGACGATGAGGATTCAGAGATTTCCAGGGTATCGATCGACACCAGCCAGTGTCGATCGACACCAGTCCAGACACATGCCCGAGTCGTTTCACATCCACAAGTATCGATCGATACCACCCAGTATCGGTCGATACCCGTCCAAAGATCCACCGAGGACGTCTCAAAGCAGCAAGAATCGATCGACACCCT
Source organism: Eutrema heterophyllum (assembly GCA_002933915.1). NCBI lineage: Eukaryota > Viridiplantae > Streptophyta > Magnoliopsida > Brassicales > Brassicaceae > Eutrema > Eutrema heterophyllum. Next base: position 120,407 of record PKMM01008484.1, on the reverse strand, counting down.
GACTATGTCAATCGATACTCACCCAGTGGTCGGCAAGAAACCAAGGATGAGTGTCGCCAGAGCTCACAAGTCTAAGGTACTGAAGCCTACGATTCCTCGACATCTCAGAGATCCCATTACTCCGAAGCAGCTACTTGGTTTTGAGAAGATGGACGAAAGATTCCCCACACGCTGACTTTTGAAGAAGCTCTAGAGTGCCGCCCTTTACTTAGCCATTTCAAGGATTGCAGAGAAACCATGGAAGAGATCGAAGTACTCTTCATCAAGGCAAGAACCAGATCGCTACCGCCTAGGCAGTTGATGAAGAGGGAGGACCCAGGGAAATTATCGGTTCCATGCTCCATCTCTGGAGTCGAGTTCAAGGAGTCCCTTGTTGACTCAGGGTCTAGTGTCAACCTCATGTCAAGGGAGATTGCGGAGATATTGAAAGCTGATATGGGATCTCCCAAGATACTTCTCACATACGCAAACTCCACCAGCTCACTTCCCTATGCTCCGATCCTCGATTTGCCAGTCGAAGTAGGAGACTGTCTGGTTCCTACTGATTTTCAGGTTGTGGAGATGAACAAAGGATCTAAAGTTCCTTTGATTTTGGGAAGACCGTTTATGGCTACTGCTGGCGCGATCATGGACAAACCGAACAAGAGAATCTCTTTCTCTTACATTGACGACGAGGTCTACTATAACGCCATCCCTTCTAGAAGAACACCCAGACATGTCTCATGCATCACCACTGCTGCCGGCGAGACCCTAATGATCGATCTGCTGGATGAGCCTTGCAATGAGCCAAAGGTCGCGACCGTTTCGGATGAACCTCCCAGCATCACCAAGAAGGTTGCTAAGAAGGCTAAAGCAACAAAGAAGAAAGCGAAGAGCAAGAAAGTCGAAAGTGCTGCCCCAGTTACCTTGATCCCTCAAAAGTGTGATGGAGACTCGATCGAGTACTAGGTGAAGTGCAAAGGAGCCTCGAGACCATTCTCCAAGGCTAGAATCATTCTCACTCAGGAGCTGAAAGAGAAAGGAAAGGAAGTTATAGAGAGCATGCTGAGCAGAACTCTGAATCTGGAGGTGTCTACCTGTGGAGCTTACTTGGGAGTGAGTTCTCAACCTCGCTCCAACTAATCACCTAAGCAAAGTCAAGCTTCTGACGTTAAACAAGCGCTTGGTGGGAGGCAACCCACTGGTGAGTCTGTTTTTATTTTATTTTTGGGTTTTATTTTTGGTTTTGTGTCTTGTGTTTCACATGCAGCAGATTCAGAAGAGGAGTATCGATCGACACCCACACGGTATCGATCGACACCCACACAGTATCGATCGACACCATCCACACGCAAAAGGAGCTGGGTATTTCTCAAGGGACCGTGAGCAACATATCGATTGATGTCAGATTAGCATCGACCAATTTTCCCTTGTATCGATCGATACCACCATAGTATCGGTCTATACCCGCCACCCAGGTAAGCCTCCTTCGATTTTCATCCATCCACTCAACTCTTTTTATTTCTTTTACCAACTCTAGGCTAGATAACACTGGGGACAGTGTTGTTTAAGTCTGGGGGAGGTAGTCGCTGACATTGTGTTTGTTTTTCTTAAGAGTCAGTCGTTTTTTGTGTCAAAATTTGTTTTATTGAGTCAAAATTTTGTTGGAGATTATGATCGTGTTCTTGATTTTTTTTGTTCTTATTTTGCTTCTAAGTGACCACTGTTACAGAATCAGCTACAGATCGACTAATGCAAAATCCAAAGGCTGACCAGTTAATTAGAAGACACACATGTTTCCAGCAGAGTTCTTTTAAAGCCTGAGCTAAATTTCGGCACTTCATTGATATGGTTAGTATTTACAGAACTTGATTCCTCATTCATACCTGACAAAGGAACTCATGTGTTTGAAAGTGATAGTATCTCTCTCCCCTGTTACAAGTTAATAAAAAGAGCATAAAAAGATGAAATGATTTTCTTCTGAGTAGAGGGCTAGGAAAATTTCCAGCGATCCCATTATTTTACTTGGTGAGGAATGATCACACAAAGGTTGGAAGCGAGGCTAGGATTTTCCTATGATGCCATTATTCGCCTACACCCTTTGATACATTGAGAGGGAAGAACCGGGGATTCGGTGGCAAACACCATCAATACTCGCGTCTCATACCTTGATGTGTATATGCGAATCAAAAAGAAAAAAAAAGAGAGAACAAAATAAGAAACAAGTCTGGGGGAGAGAAAGTGATACAAAAAGTGTGAATTTGGGTGGTTCCTTGTCATGATATTGTATGGGAAAGAATCTAGAAGGTTCTTGATGTTAATCACAGCGATGAAACTGGCGATGAAGGGTTTAATTGAACGATGTTGTGAGATAATGTGTGTAGTCTGGGGAAGCTGCGAATGTCTACGGAGAAGTACATGGTGGTTAGATTTGGATCTGGTTAGGTGACATTTGGGTGCTTGGGAAAAGGGTCATTGCAATGTTTCATGAACTGGTGAGTCTCCGTGTTTTCAAACCTTTCTCTCTGGTTTAGTCTTCTATTTGTTTGAGGGCAAGCAAAGGCTAAGTCTGGGGGCGTGATATAACATGGTTTTTAACCTTTTTAGGTCATGATATAGGTCCGTTTTATAGAGTCTTTCTACTATTTTGTAGTATTTTAGAGTTTTTTACAGGTTTTAGCACGTTTGTAGCATAATTGGAGATATTGGAGCTTTTTGGTGCATTTTGGAGCAAAACAGAAGTTCGTGTGCTAAGTACCCGAGTTGAAGCCTCAGTATCGATCGATACTGGCTAGTATCGGTCGATACTAACTGCAGCAAAACACAAGTCGCGACTTTTATGAAGAGTTGAAGAATTGCAAAAGGGCCCAGAAGACTTTATTATTTACAATTTAGCCCAAAACGTGTTTTAGCATTATAATAGGGTTTTTCAGCCACCTTTGTTGGCTAAGCTTGATTCTACTTTGGTTTTGGAGAGATTTCTGAGAGAGACAATTCTGAACCTCTTGTTTTACTCTTCTATCTTATTTTTTTTTATGATTTATTCAATCATGTTGCTTGTTTCATTCTCCATGTCTGAGTAGATCATTTGTTAGGTTCAGGGTTCTCATAAGGGTTTTCTCTGAATGTTAGATTAATTGATTGATTAGGATTCACCATCTGAATTAGTTCTTCACCTTAGGTTGTTCTCATAGCTAAGTCTAGGTTGACGAATCTGAAACTTAGATCTTAGGATAATTGGTTAGGCACGAGAGTGCGATTAATTACCTGACAGAACCTAGGTGAGCAAAATAACTATTTGCAAAGAGATTTGGTTTAGTTGTTTTGTGAACAAATTAAACCTGAACTAAAAGCTGGTTTAGATTTTAGGATTCGCAAAGAGATTTGGAATTCTAGGATTTAGGCTTAGATAGTTTTCGCAACGAGAGTTGGTTAGCTATACTTTAGTGATTTGAGTTCAAGAACCGCATTAAATCTGAATCATGTTAGTTAGTTTACTTACGTTCATTGAATTCCTGAGAAATACCCTGAGCCTAGCTTCCTTCCAATCGTTTTACAACTCGTTTAATTTACGCATCTGCTTTCAATTACATTGTTGGTTTAGCTTAATTCTGATCTAAATAATCTATTGTGTGTTTCCCTGAGTCTCTGTGGATTCGATCCCTAAGTATTACAATCGACAAAGCTTTAGTACTTTAGGGTATTAATTTGAGCTATATCAACAAGTTTAAGAAATACAAATTCAAAGAAAACAAGACACTAAAATCGGTTTTAATCAAGAAAAATAAAGATATGGATCGTAGGAAATGGCATTCGATTAGGAGTATTCGATGATTCACTAATGATGTTTCTAATCACTCAATGAGCTGAATTCTATGTCAAAGAACACATACAAATAGCTTAACTGACTCTCATGATGCTAAACCCTTCATTGATAATTCAAATTAGCTAATCTCTCAATTGCTACCGAAATATCAACAAGCATTAAATGTAAGTCCCTTTAAGCCAATTAATTATTCTTAGTCACGATTCTCATCTTGCTAAGCATCAAAAACATGTTTAGAAATCTTCTAGACAGTTACCAAACCTCTCTCAAGTGTAGTATGTCCATGTTCTAGGAATTGAGTAGCTAGTTCAATCATAAAATGGTGTAGATCTTGGATGATTCATGAACAAAGAGAGATAAGGGCGAAGAAGTTGACTACAACAGTAAAAAGAAGCTGATAAGATGATATTTTTGTGTGTGGAGAGTTTTTGAAACTCAACTACAAAGTGTTGAACTTATACAAAAGGGGAGGGGCCCAAAGTCAAGTGGAAAGTCACCAGATCAACATGTCTTCATTAAATCGGCCATAACTCTTGAACAACAGATCGGAATGACTTGAAACCGCTTTAATTGGAAAGCTAACTCAAATATCTACAACTTTCATGAAGACCGCTGAAGCTAAACCCAAATGGAAACCATTCTTCGGAGTCGATCTTTAAAGCACTTCGGATGGTTTTGGTTGCGGTGGCGGGATCGATCGTTCCAGCAAGTTGATCGATCGTTCTAGATTGTGATCGATCGTTCTAGGCTTCGAAACTCATTAAAAAAATTTATGTTTTTTGTGGATCGATCGTTCCAAGGGGGGGAACGATCGTTCTGGCTCCTGTTTCTCCACCTACTTCTTCTGCTCGCTAGACTGGACAGTCGTCACGGAAATCAGTATAACTTTTGATCGCACCGTTGGAATTGCCTCAAACCACTTCCAAATGAACACTAATCCATTTTTCTATCGTGTGTTAAAATATGAGCACAATCCATCGGTGAAAAGTTCTTCGTTCAATGCCAAAATTATGACGTCTCAACCTGATCATGCATCTCTGTATTCCGCAATGACCTATTTTGATAGCTATCTTTACTCCTCCAACTCCTCTGACTCCAAGAACACATGAAAATGGCTCAAGCAAGCCAAAAAGAGTGCAAAGACAACCTAGGACATCTAAAATGCAATACAATGCAAATGAGACTCAAATGCATGAAAATATCTCAAAACTATACAAAGTGGGATTAAAACATGGTAAAACAAAACCTTAAAAACATGTAAAATATGGTGTTATCACCCATAACATTCGTGTTTGGATTTACACATTTTATTCCATGCTATTCAATGGAGAGCGCGGTCACTTCCATTGGAACTCCACTAGAATTTTGCGATTGCACTAGTCAACTTTGACATTAACGACTGGGGTAATCTGAAGCATGACATTACATACGTTGGAAGGGCTAAGGCTACCGATTTAATTTGAACCTCTTTCCCTCCTTTAGACAAAAATTTTGCTAGCCAACCAGTAACACAACCATTCTGTTTTTTTTTTTAACATAATTAAAAATTCTACTCTTCGAGCCTCCCAAACTCTCAAGGATACCTAGGTAATTCCCCATACCTCATTCCTGAAAAATACCTAGAATTCCTTTTAACTTGTTCAGTTTACAATAACATCTACTATATATTAAAACACAAGCAACTTTATCTATTAACCTTTACTATATATGTGATTTACATCAAATGCCATTGAAATTACTAATCTAACTAAATAATTCATTAATGGTATTTTGATAAATACTTAACACTAAACTCCTACAATACATGTTGCCAAACAATCCTCTTATTATACATGTTGCCAAACAATCTTCTTATTATACATGTTGCCAAACAACTCTTTTATTATACATGTTACCAAA
>PKMM01008484.1:85443-106058 GCA_002933915.1 Eutrema heterophyllum | reverse complement strand
GGTATGGGAGAGTTCTTGGATCGGTGTTAGCTTCTGTCTTCGTACCGGTCCATCACACCGATCCAGGATCGGTCGGTGCGAATCACTTGGAAACGTGCCGTTCGAAATCTCGGAGTTCTGGGAGGGTACACCGATCGATTCTGGGTCGGTGTAAAAAGTGTTGTGGATCGGTATGAGCTTCTGTCTTCATACCGACCCATCATACCGATCCAGGATGGGTCGGCGTACTCCTCTCCTTTTTGCTGTTTTGCCTTGGCCATCTCTTCTTGTACCCAACTCCGATCAGGTCTGGTTCCAAAGTCCAATCACCTCCAAGATGTCTCCAAATACCTAGAATAAGACTCCAAAACATGCAAGACTCACTAGGACTTAATGCAACCTAGCTAGACTCTAGTTTAGACCAAAACACTAAGGAAGACAATGATTATGCATGCATGCGACTCAAAACGCTAAGTAGAATGCATGCTAAGACGAGTAAAATATGAGAATATCAGGAGGCCATTTGAGATTGATTGGAGTAATGGAGAAGAAGAAAAGGGAGGTTGTCAAACCGAGGCGTCTCAAAGATCTGCATGGCCGGCGAGGTTCCTGACGGCGGCCACCATACATGTCTTCGTGAACGTTGTAGCCATGTGAATAAGCTTTCACCTCGAAGTGGATCCATGTCATTCGGAGCTTGGATGCAAACGTTATGATGGTTTTGCTGGGAACATGTTAGTCTGCCTACCTGGACCATCGAGGTGACTAGTCGGACCATGCAGGAATTTACCCGACGATGCAGCCGTGACCAGTTGAATGATGCGGAAATTTCACCGGGATGGTCGAGCAAAAATCACCCGAAGCTGACCAAAAATCACCCGAAGGTGTCCAAAAATCACCTGAAAGTCAGCCAATTCTGACCCGATAGCCGAGACCCGATGGCTGAGCAAATCACCTTGGATGGCCGAGGATGCCGACAAGACCACGGTGATGCAACCGGATGGATCAACATCGACCACTCTGCCCGGTGTTTCTGTCCGGTGCATCATCAACCATTCACACCGGATCCGCACCCCGATCACTCCAGCCGGTGCACCCACATCGAAGATTCACACCGATGCTTCACTCCGATCAACACCATCCGGTGATGCAACCTGATGGAACAACACCATCCACTCTACCCGTTCCGTCCGGTGCATCACCAGGTATTCATACCAGATCATAACACCATTCGAACCATCTGGTGCCCAAAGACACACCGGTTCTTCATGCCGACCAAGATCATCCGGTGATGCAACTGGATGGATCAACACCGACTACTCCACCCGGTGTTTTCGTCCGGTGCATCATCAGGCATTCACACCGCATCACACACACCGTACCACCTACCCGGTGTTCCACAAGACTTATCCAATTTCGAAGTGACGCACACCGATCAAACCATCCAATGTCCCAGGTCGATGTTCCACCCGCCATGTGCACCGACCGACAACACCGCACGATTCACTCGGCACTAATCCAACCCGGGTAACTTATAACCGAGCAACACCAGACCATTCACCCGGTGTTCCCACCCAGTGTTGCACCAGCCTCACACACCGACCATGAAGCACCGACCAACTTGCCCGGTGCCACCTCCTTCGACCTACACCCGACTGGGTCAACACCCGGTTTGTTCCGGGTTAACCCGGTTCATTGACTTTTCCTATATATATGTTTAAGACCTAATTTTTAGGATCATCTTCTACTTTCCCAAAACCCATTTTCCTCTTTGGTGAAACAAGTTTGCAAGAGAGAATTTCCTTGTGTTTATGCTTAGTAAAAATCGATCATCATCATCTTCTTATTTCATCTTCTAAGTTCTATCTCCCTTATCATCTAATCATGGGATTAAGCATCTTCTTCATAGAATTTGTGGAATCCAAAATGATTAGTGAGTAATTACTTAGAATCTAGGGATGGGGTAGATTAAGGGTGATCCAAAGGTTGATTTGTGATGTTTAGGATTAGATCATTTAATTTCCCTCCTTATTAAGATGTACTTAATGCTAGATTATGTTTGAGAGAATGAATCTAGATCATAGGTAATTTGGCACCTATCAAGTGTTTGAAAAAATTACTAAACCAACTTAATAAGGGATAATCATTCTTAACCTATGAGAGTAGTTGCCTAAGGTGATTATTGGATTGATTGCATGTTGTTCTTAATGTTTGCTAATCTTTTGATCACTAATGAGAGTTAGTTTTTTATTGTTAGATTAGCAAAAATGGTTAATTGCTTGAGAAAGAATTAGTCAATTTAAATGATCATAAACCTAGGGAATAACTAGATTGTGCTTATGAACATCAAAAATTAGCTAGAGGATCATCCTAAATCGATTACCCTTGTCCTTGGAATCGTTTTTATTTCTTGATCATAAATTTTGTTTAGTGTTTCTAATCATTGCTTGCTTTTTAATTTGAATTAGCTACTTAGATAAAAACGAAAACAACTTTGTTTGCTTAACTCAAGAAGTTCTATGTATTGCTAGTGCTTGAATCAAACTCATATGGATTGATACCCCTTACCACTTACTACAAGGGAATTAGATACTTAAGACGTAAAAAGCTTAGTATCAATTTGGTGCTGTTGCCGATTGGGTTTTAGTTTTCAACATTAGCATTTTAGATTATCTTGAGATTAATTTTTATTTTATTTTTGGTTACTAATACCTATCATTTCTTGTTGCTTTCTCTCTTATAGGTGCATGCATACTCGTTCTAGGGGAAACACCAACTTAGTTGAACCACGGGACGACATCGACCGAGCAAGGAGAGCAAGGCAACACAAACACGTCGTTGACATTTTGGATATGGATAATATGGACAATCATCCGAAAGGTCACAACAATGAACAAGTTCACCATGCTCACCAACAAGGCGAAGGTGGGAATGGAAACCACGGTGGCAATGCCAACCAAGGTGGGAATGGAAACCTACCACCACCCGCCCGTAATCCTAGAGCTCAAAACCATCCTCCTCGTGCTCAAAACATTGTTGGAGCCGGTGATGCCGCCAATGCTCACCAAAACCGGCAAGGCATTCAACCACCGGTGGAGAACAACAACTTTGAAGTTAAGGCGGCTTTGATCAACATGGTTCTAAACAATAAGTTCCATGGAATGTCGGTTGAAGACCCATTGGATCATATTGATCAATTCGATCGAATATGCGGCCTCACCAAGATGAATGGTGTCTCAGAGGATAGTTTCAAGCTCCGCCTATTTCCCTTCTCACTTGGAGATAAGGCTCATCAATGGGAAAAAGTGTACCCAAAGGTTCAATCACCTCATGGGATGAATGCAAGAGGGCTTTCCTTGCAAAATTCTTCTCCCCTTCTAGGACGGCAAAGTTGAGAAATGAGATATCAAGCTTTACTCAACGTGGGAATGAAACATTCAATGAAACTTGGGAATGTTTTAGAGGCTACTGATATGCTCAAATTAATACCCTAAAAAGTACTAAAGCAGTGTTGTAGTATAGTTAGGGGTCGAACACAAGAACTCCAGAATTCACGTAATAGATTATTTAGATTCGAGTTAAGCTAAACCAAAAAGATGTAAATTAAAGCAATACGTAATTTAAATAGGTTGTAAGTCAAATGGAAGAAAGATAGATTCAGGGCAATTCTCAGGAATTCAATGAATGTAGATACACTAACTAACATTATTCAGATTTAGTGCGGTTCTTGAACTCAAATCACTAAGGTATAGCTAACCAACTCTCGTTGCGAAAACTATCTAAGTCTAAATCCTAGAATTCCAAATCTCTTTGCGAATCATAAAGTCTAAACCAGCTTTTAGTTCAAGTTTGATTTGTTCACAAAACAACTAAACCAAATCTCTTTGCGAATAGTTATTTTGCTCACTCTAGGTTCTGTCAGGTAATTAATCGCACTCTTGTGCCTAACCAATTATCCTAAGATCTAAGTTCTAGGTGATCAGTCTAGAATTAGCTTTGAGAACAACCTAAGGCGAAGAACTAATTCAGATGGTGAATCCTAATTATTCAATTAACCTAACATTCAGAGAAAACCCTTATGAGAACTCTGAACCTAACAAGAGAACTACTCAGACATGATAATTAAGACAATAAACATAGCTGAAATAATACTCAGATAAATAATAAAGAGTAGAGTAACAAAAGGGTTCGAAATCTTCTCTCAGACGAACAGAGTCTCAGACTTGTCTCCCTCAGAAAACTCTCTCACAAAACTCAGAATAAAATCAAGTGTTATCCGAATTGTCCTTGCCAAAGTGGCTAAAAACCTAATTAAAATTCCTAAAACACGTTTTGGGCTAAATTGTAAATAATAAAGTTTTCTGGGCAATTTTGCAATTCTTCAACTCTTCATAAAAGTCGCGACTCATCTTGATGCAGTGAGTATCGACCGATACTAGGCAGTGTCAATCCATACTGAGACTCCGAATTGGGTACTCAGCTACACGAGCTTCTGTTTTGCTCCAAAATGCTCCAAAAAGCTTCAATATCTCCAATTACGCTCCAAACATGCTAAAACCTGTAAAAGACTCTACAACACTACAAAATAGTAGAAAGACTCTATAAAACGGACCTATATCATGACTTAAAAGGGGTAAAAACCATGATATATCAACTCCCCCAGACTTAGCCTTTGCTTGCCCTCAAGCAAATAAAAGACTAAACCAGAGAAAGAGGTTTGAAAACACGGAGAATCACCTGTTCATGAAATACTGCAATGACCCTTTTCCCAAGCACCCAAATGTTACCTAACCAGTTCCAAGACTAACCACCATGTACTTCTCCTTAGGCATTCGCAGCTTCCCCAGACTACACACATTATTTCGCAGCATTGTTCAATTAAACCCCTCATCGCAAGTTTCATCGCTGTGATTAATACCAAGAACCTTCTAGATTCTTTCCCATACAATATCATGACAAGGAACCACCCAATTTCACACTTTTTGTATCACTTTCTCTCCCCCAGACTTATTTCTTATTATGTTCTTTCTTTATTGTTTTTTCTTTTTTGATTCGCATATACACATCAAGGTATGAGACGCGAGTATTGATGGTGTTTGCCACCGAATCCCCGGTTCTTCCCTCTCAATGTATCAAAGGGTGTAGGCGAATAATGGCATCATAGGAAAATCCTAGCCTCGCTTCCAACCTTTGTGTGATCATTCCTCACCAAGTAGAATAATGGGATCGCTGGAAACATTCCTAGCCCTCTACTTAGGAGAAAATCATTTCATCTTTTATGCTCTTATTTATTAACTTATAATAGGGGAGAGAGATACTATCACTTTTAAACACATGGGTTCCTTTGTCAGATATGAATGAGGAATCAAGCTCTAACGAATACTAACCACATTGATGAAGTGCAAAAATTTGGCTCAGGCTTTAAAAGAACTCTGCTGGAAACATGTGTGTGTTCTAGTTAACTGGTCAGCCCTTGGATTTTTCATTAGTCGATCTGTAGCTGATTCTGTAACAGTGGACACTCAGAAGCAAAATCAAAACAGCAGATTCAAGAACACGATCATAATCTCCAACAAAATTTTAACTCAATAAAACAAATTTGACACAAAAAACGACTGACTCTAAGAAAAACAAACACAATGTCAGCGACTACCTCCCCCAGACTTAAACAACACTGTCCCCAGTGTTATCAAGCCTGAGTTTGGTGAAAGAAATCAAAAGAACCAAGTGGAATTGTGAAAATCGAAGAGGTTACCCGAGATGGTGATGAGTGTCGACCGACACTGGACTGGTATCGATCGATACCAGTCGGTGGTCGACAAAAATCCTCTTGACAGCAATAATTGTGCCCAAAAATTGTGTCAAACGATCCAAATGTGTTATGGTAAGCACTGTTAGATCACTCAAACACAAGTCAAAAGCAACAAAAATCATAAAAGCATAAATTCCATAAAATACAAAATAATTAAGTGCTAACATAAGACTCAAAATAACAAAAGTTCAAACGAAAAGAAACAGAAAAGGGAAAAGAAAAACAAACGTGAAACCAGATAAACAAATGACTAATCCTCCTCAGTGGGGTCAGAGTCATCGCCAGCGGTGCCAGATGGTCCAACCTGATGTGGTGAGCGTGGTGAGATGGGACACTGAGACGTCATGCAGCTGCAGCGAGACATAGCACTCCAAATGGTCTGAAGACTCTCGACAACGTAGCGCTGAAACGGGTCCATCTCCATCGCAGGCGGCGCAGGAAGAGTAAGTGTAGGAGCAGGTGCATGGCGCGCGCGTGGTTGACCCCCAGTAAGGCCAGATGTAGGCGGACGGGCTCTAGTGGCGGAGCCTCGACGTCGAGTGACCGGTGCAGGCTCCATATCAGCAGTGTCAGGGGCGAAGAGTAACTGAGCAGGAGCACCGCCAATGTCAGTCATATCTGTGTTGGGGAGCTGAACTAGATAGTCCCCAACAGAAGTACTAAAAACCCAGCGCCTATCAGGCTTCAGCCAGCGCAGGTGCTCCAGGTGCGCCAAGTCCATAAGCTCCCGGGATGTCAATATCGAGCAGCTAGCGGTGCTGATCCCAAGGTGCAGGAAAATGGGAGTGAGGAGACTGCCCACCGTCTCAGTCTTCTGGCGACCTGCAGTCCTAAAAGACTTGTTGCGTCCGGTAAAAGGCTTCACCTTCAGCGACTCCAAGTGGTGCGCAAAAACAGCACCTAAGTTGACCGCAAGGTCCATCTCAGGCCACTCATACGCCTCATCATCAATAATGTCCCCGATCCCAATAGACAACACAATCAGCTCAGTCACCCTCATCTTGTTAGGCTCCATCTTGCACAACAAGGTGTTGCTCAAGATCCTAACAAGACAGCGCAGGACAGGATGGCGCACATCCATCTGTGTGGTGGTCTTGCTGTCGTAGACCCCGTGCCCGAAATGAGACCAGAATGCCTCAATATCCAAGAACTTGCGAGGAAGCTCGCACTTCAAGAAATCTCTGTTAAACCGCAGAGCTCCTAAAAAGAAATCCTGTAGCGCACACCACGAATCAGAAACGTCAGCACACCCTGCTGTGCAGTCACTGGAGGCTCACCAGTGTAGTAGACGCGGACAGACGCGAGGAACTGGCGGACTAAGTCGGGGTATAAGTCATATTGCCGCGTAGGCATCGTCCCCAGTCCGATCTTCCTGATCAAACCATCAAGCGCTCTGTCAAAGCCCAGATGTCTCATAGTATGTCTGTCCACAAATCTAGTGGGGCGCACATCAACCTCCTGCCAGGCGTTATAGAAGATCGAGTCATAGTCATCCCACTCCTCGGAAATAGGCATGTGCGTGCAAGCCCGACTCTCTGTAATCTCCTTATCGGAGCCCTCATAATCATCTCTCAAGCGTACCCTGGCCTTCTCGCTGATCTTAGGCCAAGGAAATCGAAATGTCGTGCGAGGAGGCAATGGTGATGAAGGCGCAGGTACCTCTGGTGGTGCGTCTCGTAAGTGTCTACCGAGAATGGGGTTGCAGACCATTTGTCTAGGATGAGAGTGGAAGATCTAGTACCTATTGATGACTCTCACGGAAGAACATCTCATGTTGCTGAATGTTTTGAAGAAAGGGTATAATGCGGTTGATATATCATGGTTTTTACCCCTTTTTAGCCATGATATAAGTCCGTTTTATAGAGTCTTTCTACTATTTTGTAGTGTTTTAGAGTCTTTTAAAGGTTTTAGCACGTTTGGAGCATAATTGGAGATATTGGAATTTTCTAGAGCATTTTGGAGCAAAACAGAAGTTCGTGTAGCTGAGTACCCGATTTGAGGCCTCAGTATCGATCGATACTAACTAGTATCGGTCGATACTCACTGAAGCAGACACGAGTCGCAACTTTAAATGAAGAGTTGAAGACCTTCCCACCGATGGATTGAGTTCAAATTTTGATACAAGACAGATCAATGGATTAGCTTTCATTTGGAAGTGGTTTGAGGCAATTCCAACGGTGCGATCAAAAGTTATGCCAGTTTTCGTGAAAACAGTGCAGTCTGGCGAGCAGAAGAAGCAGTGACCAGTGTCGATCGATACCGACTGCAGGAAAACAGGAAACTCGACTTTTTACAAGTCTGGAGAGTTTGCACCTTGGTCCAGAAGTCCTTAATAATTACAAGAAGGCCCACAACGTGTTTTAGCATTATAATTAGGTTTTTCCTGTTTACTACCTAGTGTCGACCGATACTCACTGCAGGAAAAGACGAAACGCGACTTTTTACAAGTCTAGAGAGTTTACACTTTGGTCCAGAAGACTTTAATAATTACAAGAAGCCCCAAAACGTGTTTTAGCATTATAATTAGGTTTTTCAGCCACTTTTGTTGGCTAAGCTTTATTTTACTTTTGTTCTGATTGAGAGAGATTGTTTTAGGGATTTTGGGGAAACAACTCTGAACCTTTCGGTTTCTGATTGATTTCTTTTATGCAATTCTACTCATTTATGATTTATGTTTCATTAATCATGTCTGAGTATATCCACTTTAGGTTCAGAGTTCTCATAAGGATTTTCTCTGAATGTTAGGTTAATTAGTTAATTAGGATTCACCATCTGAATTAGTTCTTCACCATAGGTTGTTCTCATAGCTAATTCTAGGTTGACGAATCTGGAACTTAGATCCTAAGATAATTGATTAGGCACGAGAGTGCGATTAATTACCTGATAGAACTTAGGGTGAGCAAAATAACTATTCGCAAAGAGATTTGGTTTAGTTGTTTTGTGAACAAATCAAACTTGAACTAAAAGCTGGTTTAGACTTTAGGATTCGCAAAGAGATTTGGAATTCTAGGATTTAGACTTAGATAGTTTTCGCAACGAGAGTTGGTTAGGTATACTTTACTGATTTGAGTTCAAGAACCGCGCTAAATCTGAATCCAATTAGTTAGTTTATCTACATTCATTGAATTCCTGAGAAATACCCTGAGCCTATCTTCTTTCCAATTGACTTACAACTTATTTAATTTACGCACTCGCATTTAATTACATTGTTTGGTTTAGCTTAATTTGAGTCTATATAATCTATTGTGTGACTTTCTTGAGTTCTTGTGTTTGACCCCTACATATAATACAACAACTGCTTTAGTACTTTATAGGGTATTAATTTGAGCATATCAGCGGTGAGAGTGATTGAAGAAGCTAGGGGTATAGAGGATAGGAAGCTACCATGGTATATATGCGGATTTTTGTGAATTATTTGGCTTGCGGGAAGGAACCGCCTCGCTTGCATGGATATGAAACGAAAAAGTTCTTCAAAGACGTTAACCGGTATTATTGGGATGAGCCCTACCTTTACACTCTTTGCAAGGATAATCTTACCGGAGATGCATACCAAAAGAAGAAGTGGCGGGTATCTTGTTACAATGTCATGGATCGGTTAATGGTGGGCACTTTGCCACATTCAAGACGGTTGCTAAGGTTCTTCAAGCGGGATTTTGGTGGCCCACCATGTTCAAGGACGCCTTTGCTTTCATTTCAAGATGTGATGCCTGCCAAAGGAAGGGCAATATTAGTAGAAGAGATGAAATGCCCCAAAACCCCATCTTTGAGGTTGAGATTTTTGATGTGTGGGGGATTGACTTCATGAGACCTTTCCCTTCATCCTATGGGAAACAATACATATTAGTTGCGGTTTACTACGTTTCAAAATGGGTTGAGGCCATAGAAAGTCCCACAAATGACGCCCATGTGGTCCTTAAACTTTTTAAGACAATCATCTTTCCGAGGTTCGGTATACCAAGAGTGGTGATTAGTGATGGTGCAAGCCATTTTATCAACAAAGTTTTTGAGAGCTTGCTAAGGAAGCACGGTGTCAAGCATAAGGTAGCTACGCCTTACCACCCTCAAACAAGCGATCAAGTTGAAGTTTCAAACCGACAAATCAAGGCGATATTGGAGAAGACCGTTGGTAGTTCTAGGAAGGATTGGGCTAAGAAACTTGATGATGCGTTATGGGCATACCGGACGGCTTTCAAGACACCAATCAGGACTACACCATTAAATCTACTCTACGGGTAGTCATGCCATTTACCGGTGGAACTCGAATACAAAGCCTTGTGGGCGGTAAAGCTTATAAACTTTGACCTCAAGACGGCATAAGAAAGACGTTTAATCAACTTGCAAGAACTTGATGAGATTAGACTTGAAGCTTATGAGAGTTCAAGGATTTGCAAAGATAGGACCAAGGCTTTCCATGACAAGAAGATTGTCAAGAAGGTTTTCAAAGAGGGAGATCAAGGTTTGCTTTTCAACTCACGACTTAAGTTGTTTCCGGGAAAGTTGAGGTCCCGTTGGTCCGGTCCGTTTGTAATAAAAGAGGTAAAACCATATGGATCAATTGTTCTTGTGAACAAGAACGGGGATGACTTTGTGGTTAATAGCCAAAGACTCAAGCCATATCTCGCCAATGAAATCATCGAGGAAGGAGTCTCACTTCCTCTCGATGATCCTCTTCAAACCTAATTTGGTAACAAAGTCAAATTTAGTGACTTTAAACAAAGTGCACTTGGGAGACAATCCCTTGTTTATCTTTGTATATAGTTTTCATTTCTTTACCTTTCATTTTCACTTGTCATTTTTAATGTTTTTGCTAAGTGGTTTTAGGTTGATGGATGGTTTAACTCTTCGTGGTGCGGATAATGAGGTTAATGGGTGAAAAATGCTAAGGCATCGAACCACACCCGCTCAGCTCAGCCGGTGTATCACCTCCATACTCCACCCGCAACAAGCACCGGACAAGAATGCCGAGGAAAGCCATCCGGTGCGAGCAATATCTTCACACCGAGGAACTCATCCGGTGTTGGGAAAGGAAAGAGAAGGGGAACACCAAGCATTTCATCCGGTGTGGCTGCTCCATATCCTACCCGCGAGAAGCACCGTTTAACCAACACCGAGCAACCCGTCCGGTGTTGGGAAGCTAAGGAAGGGAGACACCGAGCAAGGCAGCCGGTTCACTTGATCAATGCCATACCCGCAAAGAACACCGGACAAGGACACTGATCAAGACCATCCGGTGTGGGCAAGATCTTCACACCGAGCAACAAGTACCGAGCAAACACCTCCATCACAAACCGGTGTTGACCAATTTGAAAGGGTTTAAACTCGGTCAACATGGTCAAATTGGATCTATTATCCAATGTTCCAAAGAAAAAGTGGTCCGTCCAAGGAAAATTTTGAATCTAACTTCATCTTCTCCATTTGCCAAATATCGCTAAGACTCTCTAAAACCCTCCCTCTTTGATTTCTTCACATCTCCTTTGATTCTTATTCATTTTTAGAGATTCAAGGTGATAAAAGTCTAAAATTTCTCTCCCATTGTGATTCTAGAATCGATTTTTCCCATATTTACATCGATTTTCCAAGGTAATTTTTGCTAAAGCTCACTCTTTTCATGAAAAAGCTAAAAGCATGTTTATAATTATTGCAATTCTTGCCTAAGCTTATCATGAGCATGAAACTTAACTCTTAACCTTAGGATATGCTAGAAATCCATTGAATTATTAGATTCTTGAGTCTATTTTTATTTTACTTGAAATTTTTTGGGATTAGAATGTAAAATCGCCTAGAGCTTTAAAAATGGCATTTTTGAGGATTTTCCTTGAGTTTAAAGATTGCTAGTTTATGCTTTTGGAACCTAATGCATTTGATCTTGATGATTTGAATCACTTCTTTTAGTCATGTGAATCCAATGTTTCCTCTCATCGAAATAAGTTAGTCTGTTATCCTCAGCTTGTGAGCGATATGTTATGATTGAAACTAACTATCTTCTTTGGAAATTTTTTTAGGAACAATGGCAAGAGAGAATGCACAATCCGCTCAAGATAAGACAAAGGATAAAGGGATTGTTGTTGGGTCAAGTTCAAGGCAAAAGAAAATGGGTGTTGCAAGGGACTCCAAAGGCAAGGGAAAACAAGTTGATTAAGCAAAGAAACCTAAGGCAAAGGACAAGCAACTTGTTTTGGCAACTAGCCCCACGGCCAAGGATACGGAAAAGAGTCTTGAAATTGTTGAGGAAGAAGAGAGAGTACCATCGGTGCCAACGAAAGTAAAGCCATCCGAAAGCCAAGCCTTTTGCAAGTTCATAGAAATGGAGTTTGAACAAGACATTCCACGAGATTTGTGAGATCTTTGGTCTTAACAAGGAAGGCACAAGCGGGGAACCACACTTTCATTATCCTAGGAAGGAACTCAAATTTCTTTGGGACACTATAGCCTCCGGCGATTATAAACCTGGAGTCTCCAAAAAATCTAGCATTAGACATCCGGCTATTCGATACGTGCACAAGACACTTGCGCATTTTCTCTTTGCAAAAGTAGAGTTTGGGACGGTGACCCTAGATGAAATGGAATTCATTGGTCTTGGATTGAAGCCTCTTCTAGCATCTTTCCAAAATAGGAAGGAGTTCACGGGAAATGAGAGTGTACCATGCTTAGCTACTATATTGGTAAGGCGTTTATTCCAATACAAAGCTTAGGTGTGGGAAACTAAGAGAAAGAGAGCCGCTTTGAGTATTGTGTGGCTAATCACACCAATCCTAAAGGCAAAGGGGGTGAAACTACCACACGTGGAGAATGAGGAAAGGATGGATGAATCCTATCTCACTAGGACAAAATTTCTCAAGGGAAGAAGCGGAAGCAACTTCGCCTACAACCTCAAGATCCATAGGACGGATTGCACACAACTCTTGCTACCCAATACTTATCTTACAAACCTCCAAGAAAAGAAGAACGTCGTTTTCAATCCCACAAAAGACCAATTCTACAATCTAACCATGGACCCTCCCATCCTAGCAACCAACAAGAAGAATTTGGAAAAGAGTAAAGCCGTATCAAAGGACAATGCCGAGAGCTCCCATGCTAGACAACCATCCCCCGAGCACACCTATGGAAGTGAGCGCTATTGGTTCGAGCCATATGATGGTGCTACGCCCAACATGGCCACGAGTCACGCCCACCATCAAACGAGGCTTCTCCAACGATGGTGCAAATGGCAAGACTCCACCATCTGCAAGTTGGTTAGGACGGTTAAGAAGTTGGGAAAGCAAATCAAGGAGCTAAAAGGGAAAGGTTGTGAAGCAAGCACTTCTCCAAACCAAGAAGAGACTCACGACCAAGAGCTAGTAGTCCACGAAGAACCACATGGTTTTGAACCCTCACTCCGAGAACAAAGAAAAGGAAAGAGGAAGGCGATGAGGTCTCCTTCACCATGTTCAAGTAATCCATCGTACTCAATGGGGTCTCAATCCCCATCCTCAAGTTACTAAAGGTACCACTCCAAAACCCTTGTAAATAGTTTTCTTTCTTTTTGAGTCTAGATTTATATTTTTTGTTTTTGGTTCTTCCCTTGAATTTACTTCACACCGGGACAGTGCGATTTAAGTTTGGGAGAGAGACCGGTATCTAACATTGTGTTCTTTGTTCTTATTTTGATTTTTACATCTCTTGAGTCTAGTATATTCATGCATTCTATTTAAGGCATAGAAAACCCTAAAAATTCAAAAATTTTGAAAATTTTAAAACACAAAACAAGTCATTTAGTTGCATTTGCATATTTAAGATTGAGTCTAGCTACATATAGGTTGCATTCCATTTCATTTTGCATTGGGAGCTATGATGAAAATGCCTAATAAGGACTTATGTCTAGAACTTGCTAAAGTATCCTTGGTAATGCTTTTATATTGTTTAGACATTGTCAAGACTTGTACACTTCGTGCTTTGATCTCTCCGCTCGAAAACGCATTTTCTTGTTCAAGATAGTTCACTTTGAAACTAACTCATAAACTTATTTGGACTTAACTGAATTTTAATCCTCTTGTTTATGGGCTTGGGCATACTTAACCATGGTCACTTAAAACACCTAAGTCATCTTTGCATTTTAATTTTACCACCCTTGTTGACTTAGGTGGCCATTTGCACTCATAGAATGGTTTCCCCTCCCTTGAACCCATCCATTTGTTTCAAACCATAATTGTTTTGTGTGTGAGGCACTTGTAAAATCATGTAAGTATCGAGAACGACAAAGGATAGCTTCCATTAGCTAGGATTTTGTTGTTCTTGGGAATTGGCTAGCATAGGATTGGAATTAAGATGGTTGTTGATAGAATAGGCAATTGGGAAGTGAGGAAAAAGAGAAAACAAAAAGAAAAGAGTGATTTGGGAAAGAAAGGTAAACGATCATGGTTTGAAAAGAAGATGTGATTCCTAAAAAAGAGAAGTTAAAAAGGGTTAAAGGTTTGCTTGGGATAAAACGTAAAAAGAAAAAAACACTTGGGTAGCTTGTAGAATTCAAAAGCCTTAAGGTTGGGTAGAACAATGGAGGTGAATACTTTGTATGCATTAATTGTTCTCATCTTCCTTGCTTTTGTGAGTGTTTGTCATTCCTATGTTTTTGAGAGTAAGCCACCTTGAAAATATGTTTCTTTTGTTTCATTTCATCTATCTCTTTTTGAAACCGATTGGTATAAAGATCACTTGCCCATAAATGAGACTACACCTTTATCCTTGAATTGAATGTGATGAGTTAGTGGATGAGTGACTAACTGTATCCTTGGAAGAGTTGTCTAGAGCAAAGAAAAAGGAGTTGCGATAAGCCTTGAGAAATTAGAGTCACAATTGTTTTTGTCTTGGCGATATTCTTGCATTTCTAAATGGTGCTATACCATGTTCTTCACTATTTAGGTCCTTTGGCTATGAGCTCCCACCTTCAAACCTCTTTCCCTTTCTTGCTCTATTTGTTTGCTTGAGGGCAAGCAAAGGAATAAGTTTGGGAGAGTTGATATTCCTATATTTTACCCTATTTAACATGCATTTTAGATAGGTATTTATATTTTATATGTGCATTTACATAGTTTTCCTTAGTGTTTTAGGTTCATTTAGACTTTAGGTTGTTTGCATTAAGTTCTAGGTAGTTTTGCATGTTTTGGAGTGCTAAATAGGTACTTGGAGGCCATTTGAGATTGATTGGAGTAATGGAGAAGAATAAAAGGGAGGTTGTCAAACCGAGGCGTCTCAAAGATCTGCATGGCCGGCGAGGTTCCCGACAGCGGCCACCATACATGTTTTCGTGAACGTTGTAGCCATATGAATCAGCTTTCACCTCGAAGTGGACCCATGTCAGTCTGCCTATCCGGACCATCGAAGTGACTAGTCGGACCATGCATGAATTTGCCCGACGATGCAGCCGTGACCAGTCGGACGATGCGGAAATTTCAACCGGATGGTCGAGGAAAAATCACCCAAAGCTGACCAAAAATCACCCGAAGGTGACCAAAAATCATTCGAAAGTCAGCCAATTCTGACCCGATAGCCGAGACCCGATGGCAGAGCAAATCACCCCGGATGGCCGAGGATGCCGACAAGACAACGATGATGCAACAGGATGGATCAACACCGATCACTCTACCCGGTGTTTCCGTCCGGTGCATCATCAGCCATTCACACCGGATCCGCACGCCGATCACTCCAGCTGGTGCACCCACATCGAAGATTCACACCGATGCTTCACTCCGATCAACACCATCCGGTGATGCAACCTGATGGAACAACACCATCCACTCTACCCGGTGTT
Source organism: Eutrema heterophyllum (assembly GCA_002933915.1). Taxonomy (NCBI): domain Eukaryota; kingdom Viridiplantae; phylum Streptophyta; class Magnoliopsida; order Brassicales; family Brassicaceae; genus Eutrema; species Eutrema heterophyllum. The sequence goes on along the minus strand of PKMM01008484.1, from coordinate 90,483 downwards.
TCCGTCTGGTGCATCACTAGGTATTCACACCGGATCACGACACCGTTCAAACCAACCGGTGCCCAAAGACACTCCGGTTCTTCATGCCGATCAAGATCATCCGGTGGTGCAACCGGATGGATCAACACCGACCACTCCACCCGGTGTTTCCGTCCGGTGCATCATCATGCATTCACACCGTATCACACACACCGGACCACTTACCCGGTGTTCCACAAGACTTCTCCAATTTCGAAGTGACGCACACCGATCAAACCATCCGATGTCCCAGGTCGATGTTCCACCCGCCATGTGCACCGACCCGACAACACCGCACGATTCACTCGGCACTAATCCAACCTGGGTAACTTATAGCCGAGCAACACTGGACCATTCACCCGGTGTTCCCACCTAGTGTTGCACTAGCCTCACGCACCGACCAACTTGCCCGGTGCCACCTCCTTCGACCTAGACCCGACCGGGTCAACACCCGGTTTGTTCTAGGTTGACCTGGTTCATTGACTTTTCCTATATATATGTTTAAGACCTAATTTTTAGGATCATCTTCTACTTTCCCAAAACCCATTTTCCTCTTTGGTGAAACAAGTTTGCAAGAGAGAATTTCCTTGTGTTTATGCTTAGTAAAAATCGATCATCATCGTCTTCTTATTTCATCTTCTAATTTCTATCTCCCTTATCATCTAATCATGGGATTAAGCATCTTCTTCATAGAATTTGTGGAATCCAAAATGATTAGTGAGTAGTTACTTAGAATCTAGGGATGGGGTAGATTAAGGGTGATCCAAAGGTTGATTTGTGATGTTTAGGATTAGATCATTTAATTTCCCTCCTTATTAAGATGTAATTAATGCTAGATTATGTTTGAGAGAATGAATCTAGATCATAGGTAATTTGGCACCTATCAAGTGTTTGACAAATTTACTAAACCAACTTAATAAGGGATAATCATTCTTACCCTATGAGAGTAGTTGCCTAAGGTGATTATTGGATTGATTGCATGTTGTTCTTAATGTTTGCTAATATTTTGATCACTAATGATAGTTAGTTCTTTATTGTTAGATTAGCAAAAATGGTTAATTGCTTGAGAAAGAATTAGTCAATTTAAATGATCATAAACCTAGGGAATAACTAGATTGTGCTTATGAACATCAAAAATTAGCTAGAGGATCATCCTAAATCGATTACCCTTGTCCTTGGATTCATTTTTATTTCTTGATCATAAATCTCGTTTAGTGTTTCTAATCATTGCTTGCTTTTTAATTTGAATTAGCTACTTAGATAAAAACCAAAACAACTTTGTTTGCTTAACTCAAGAAGTTCTATGTATTGCTAGTGCTTGAATCAAACTCATTTGGATTGAAAACCCTCACCACTTACTACAAGGGAATTAGATACTTAAGACGTAAAAAGCTTAGTATCAATCTACGTTGTTGGAACGGCAAAAATGACGAAGTTCTTGGTCCTCAATAAACCGACGATCTATATTGTGATACTCGAGACACCGTGGTTGTACGCAATGAAGGTAGTTATCTCGACTTATCACCAATGTGTCGAATTCCCGACACCGGCCGGAGTATTCACCCTCAAAGGAAACTAGTCAATGTCTCGGTCATGCGCCATCAGCAAGCTACGAACCGCACCTCCAACATGCGTAATCAGCTCGAATCTAACTTCGAACGGCTCGCTGAACAACAATAATCTCGAGCCACCCAAACACGAGTCGGTCATACAAGTTAGCATCGATGTCCTCAAGCCCGAAATATGTGTCAACATTGGAGCCTGATATATCATGGTTTTTACCCGTTTTTAACCATGATATAAGTCTTATTTATAGAGTCTTTCTAGTATTTTGGAGTCTTTTCGAGTATTTACAGGTTTATGTATGTTTGGAGCTGAATTGGAAATATTGGAGCATTTTGGAGCCAAGCAAGGATCATGTAGCTGAAGGATCGAGTTGAAGTCCTGGTGTCGACCGACACCAGCTTGAAGAGTCGACACAGAAGCTTGGTATCGATCGATACCACTTATGGTGTCGGTCGATACCCATCGCATGAAGAGAAGGATCGCGACTTTTCACAAGTATGATGAAATTGCACCTTGGCCCAGAAGACTTTAATAATTACAAGAAGCCCCATAACGTGTTTTAGGATTATAATTAGGTTTTTCAGCAACTTTTGGGGGCTAAGCTTTATTCTACTTTTGATTTTTGTTGAGAGAGCTTTTGGGGAGACAATTCTGAACCCCTTTGTTTCTTATTGATTTCTTTTATGCAATTATATTCATCTATGATTTCTGTTCCATTGATCATGTCTGAGTAGATCTCCTGTTAGGTTTAGGGTTCTCATAAGGGGTTTCATCGAATGCTAGGTTAATTAGTTGGTTAGGATTCAAAATCTGAATTAGTTCTTCACCTTAGGTTGTTCTTAAAGCTAATTCTAGATTGATTACCTGAAACTTAGATCTTAGGTTAATCGATTAGGCACGACAGTGCAATTGATAATCTGATAAAATCTAGGGTGAGCAAAATAGCTATCTGCAAAGAGATTTGGTTTAGTTGTTNTGGCTTGAGGCTGCTCCATGTGGTCGAGCCTCTGTACCACTCTTTGTAGTTGTTGTTGCATGGCCGTGATGGCTTGCATGAGGAGGGCGTTGGGATCTTGGGGAGCTCCATTGTTCTCTATAGTTCCTTGCACACAAATGTCAAAAGCGTATCAATGGATTCCAGCAAGATAAATCGACAAAGACAAAGAAAAAAATTTCACTTAAATCGATCGAGGCTAACAATCAGACTTATGGTATCGATCGATTCTCCTACGGTATCGTTCGATGCTACTATGGTATCGATCGATGCTCATATGGTATCGTTCGATGCTAACACTACGAACATAGGGTGTCGATCGATGCTAATTCTTTGAACCTAGGGTATCGATCGATGCTGCCTATTCACGAACCCTAAAATCGCAGCCACCACCCAAAACAGGTTAACAACGATGAACTAGCAACCTAAACAAGAACAAAACAAGTACATAAAATTAAAAGAGATAAGGGAACGATTACACCTTAGATATAGGAGCTTTTGAAGCTCTTATACCAGATGATGCACGCTCCAAACCTTACACACCGAGACCGTGGTCGAGTGGTCGAGTCTTTAGGTCGATATGGTCGAGTCTTGGCCGAGAGGGTCGAGATCTAGACCAGGATTGCTGAGACAATTGGACAACGGTCTCTCCTTGTCTTCAACGGGATAGGATGGATTGAGGGTGGAGTGTTGGGAACCACAATAGGTGCGTCTGCCTATTGATACTTCAAGGAAATCTCTGTAGTTGGACTTAGCTCACAAACTAGAGAGAGAGGTAGGGTTTTTGTGAAACAAAAACTTGAAAGGAAAATTCTTATTGTCTGCGTGAAAGACAAAGACCAAGGCCTTAGGGTTTTTAAAGAAACACGCCAAAGGGAAAAAAACAAAGAAAGCAACAAAATAGCAAGACGGGTCCTTAACAATTTAGGCCCGTTTACAAAAGAATAAAAACGAAAAAGACTAAGGGAAAAGAAAAGAGGCCTCTTGTGATTTGGTCTTCATGGGCTTACAGAGAGTCATTGATTGAGCCAATGATATTGCAAGTCGTTTGGCCTCGTTAAAAACCCATCTTCGCAAAACCTAGTGGGGCAAAAATGAAGATTGGGAAAAGAGCACCAAACGACTTACAAACCCAATTAATGACCTTCCTTGGGCCTAAGTCGTCTCTGGTGAAGTGAAGTCGACCTTAGATAAGTGGGCCACGAGCCTAGGCTTGATGAGTGGCCACTTAGTGTTACCGGCCAGCAAAGGATCCAGCCAATATGTCTTCAGAGTTCGGACGTTCTGGTCCGAATAGTGAGGAGTCTTGGACTGATCTCTGATGTTCTGGAAACTAGACTCAAAGAGCTTCAAATCCATATGTGGCTCGCCCTCTGGATCGTCCTGGATGATGAGTGGATCCTGCTTGAAAGAGTCGGCCCAATAGGTGCTCTCGTATCGATCGATACTAACACTAGGTATCGATCGATGCCAACACTCAGTACTGAAGAAACCGTCGCGTCCGAGCTGGCCCATGAACATGTTGAACTTCTTTTCCAAGCTCTTGCTCCTGGTTCTAGTCACGGGACCACTAGGCACAAGTGGTGCTTGTATGACTTGGGTCGTTGACTCGATGTCCTCATCACTCCCTCCCTCTTCAAGAGGTTTTGACCCGAAAACGTCACCACCTGCATCAAAACGAGCTAAGTCAGAAACATTGAATGTAGCAGACACCTTAAGCTCACCTGGGAGTTCTAGCTTGTAGGCGTTGTCATTGATTTTCTCCAATATTTTGAATGGGTCGTCTCCACGAGGCGATAGCTTTGATTTGCGTTGGTCCGGGAACCTCTCCGGTCTCATGTGCAACCAAACCCATTCTCCAACTTCGAAGGATACGTGCTTCCTGCCCTTGTTGGCTTGCTTCACACGTTGAGCATTGGTATTTTCCAGCTGGTCTTTGACCGCTTGGTGTAGCTTATTCACTTCCTCGGCCTTCTTGGCTCCGTCGAGATTTAAAAATTCCGTTTGAGGTAGAGGTGATAAAGAGTTTTGTGTTAAGTTCATATCAATTCCTTTATGCTTGTCATTGTAGCATAAGAGGTGTCAATCCATAGGGGTTAAGATCAATGCACTAAGAATACATGAACCTTCCTAAGCTAGAGCAAATGTTTTTGGGTTTTTATGTTTTAAGATTAAGAAAGTAAAATGCAAGAAAGAAAACAAAGGCTAGAAGTGTTGGAAAATGAATTAACTATCACGAAGATGATTAATGAACAAACAATGATGATTTAGATTGAATTAAACACTATCCTAGAACATGGAATTCACAATTATGACTAATCCACTCTCGTGGCACTAATCACTTTGTTAATCACCAAATCAAGAACAAACTCTCGTTTGTGATAAGATGATTAACAAGCTTTAATCTCCAATTCCACTTAGTTCACTAATCACCCTAGACATCAACTCTCATTGGCTAGGCA